>JBBBDQ010000851.1:10187500-10442500 GCA_037127315.1 Ascarosepion bandense
CTATGCGACGTGTCCCTTCAGAACGTAGGCAATCATGGCCCTCCACTTCCCCCTATCACTTGTTGCTCTTAATATTCCTTCTCCTTCTATTTTCACTCAAACCCCGCTCCATCTCCCATCTGTTCAAGTCTATCAGGTACGTCGTGCGTTGCTTTCCCTTGTTCCTCTTTCTCTTTATCCGTCCCGTGAGCATCAGGTTTTCCAAGACCTCTTTCCTCCTTACAAGTCCTAAAAGCTTCAGCTGTCTTTTCCTGGTGTTAAGTATCAGTTTTCTTTTAGTGTCCATCTTTTGCGAAACCTCGTCATTGTTCGTGTGATCCGTCCAGTTTACCTTGAACATCTTTCGTAGAATGAACTGAGGTACCATTGTCATAGGTCAGCTATTTATTTCGTCAATGTCTAGGAGCCATTTATGGTAGAAAGTAAAATATTATTAATGATGAATGAAGCATGTAATTTAGATTAAATACGAGGTGGCAGAAAGTGTGATATTTATTGTTATTATTATGAGGCGGATTGATGTTTGGTTTGAATAGGTTAAGATTGTTGCCTAGCTTTTGAAATGTTTTCTTGTCTATCCCAATAGGCCTTCGGATTTCAGTGTTGCTCTTCCTGTCTTTTGTTAGAAGACTTCCCAGATATAAACATAAAAGTTTAGTAGTCTTTTCTTTGTTTCTAGAGAAATTTCCTATTCCTTAGTATTCGACTAGCTTTTGGAATGTTTCCTTGTCTATCTTAATACGCCTTTGGATTTCAGTTTTGCTATTTCCGTCTTCTGTTAGAACGCTTCCCAGATATAAACATAGAAGTTTAGTACTCTTTTCTATGTTTCTAGGGAATTTTCTTTTTCCTTAGTATTCTGCTTAGCTTTTGGAATGTTTCCTTGTCTGTCCCAATACGCCTTCGGATTTCAGTGTTGCTCTTTTCGTCTTCTGTTAGAACGCTTCCCAGATATTTTAGTTTCTGCTCTTATTTGATTTTGGTATTTTCGATCTGTACTTTGGGTTCATCCTTTTTCTAACAACCATGCATTCTGTCTTCTGCAATTCGCACCTAGTCCTTTCTTCTTGCTTTCCTTCATTATCTTTCTAGCCGATTTTGTAACTTTCTTTCTGTCTCTGCTATAGATATGTGTTGTGGTTTAATGGATATCGGCTTTATATTAGAAATCCGAGAACCGAGTTCGATATCCAATCAAATTCATTTCATTCATTTCCGCACAAATACTCTTAGAAAAGTTATTAATCCATCTCTTCTCCTTTCAACTATGGGTTAAATAGCAGAACATATTAGGTTCTATGGCCTTGGTTGACATCCAGTCTACCGCAGAAAGTAATGGCAATCTACTGCGGGTAGATCTTCTGCCTAGTCAGTCATGTCTCTTTCGAGACATGATCGCCCACACAATTAACTGATTGACTATCAAAAATATGTCATTCATACAATCTCGGCATTATAGGTGTGTGTGTGTCTGTGTGTGTGTGTGTGTGTGCTGTATGTGTGTGTGTGTGAGAGAGAGTTAGTTCTAGGGAGTTCTTAGACATTTTTTTACTAACATCTTTGAAAACTTTCCCTGAGTACTGTCCTAATGTTTATCATTTTTCTCCATTAGCAGAGTATCTGTACTAATAGATAAGATATCGATAATAGCACTGTCGGCAACAGTAGAAGCCATAAAATGCCAAAAATACACATTGTGAAAACAAGTATCTGGACATTAATGTTGTTTAAATTGCAAAAAATGAGAAATATATTCTAAAATCATTTTTTTAGATATTTCTTTAAGAACTGCAAATTGTGGGGTAAAAAAATTGAACAGTTGTAACAAATCGATAGCAACAAGATTAAAATGCTCATCAAGAACGATTTATCTTTCTTTCTTTTAATTCAAGGAAATAGTTACGCCACATGTTTCTCTCACAGTTTAAGGCTATTTCCTACTACCCATCCGCCCACTTTGACAACACAGATAAGGCTATTTCCTACCACCCATTCGCCCACTTTGACAACACAGATAAGGCTATTTCTTAACACCCATTCGCCCACTTTGACAACATAGATAAGGCTATTTCCTACCACCCGTTCGCCCACTTTGACAACATAGATAAGGCTATTTCCTACCACCCATTCGCCCACTTTGACAACACAGATAAGGCTATTTCCTACCACCCATTCGCCCACATATTTGTATTCGGAGACCTCGACGCCCATCACTCTGAGTGGCTTAAAAACTCTGTTACTGATCCAGCGGGCATCCACGCCATGAACTTGCTTCCCAAGCACTCCCTCGGGTCATTCCTCACTACTAGATATATGTTTTACCTCTGCACCTGACGCCTGTCAAGTCTCGCAGCTTTGCCTTCTCGGCAACTCCGACCATACAGTTGTCATTCTCAGTATTTATTTCCACTCGCACTTCCCCCGGGATCCCCCTACCTATAGGACCTCCTACCTCTACCAAAAAGCTGACTGGGATGCCTTTCGCGATTTCCTCTGCGACGTTCCCTGGGGAAAAGTGTTCGATCTACCAGTTGATGACTGTGTCTCTGAGGTCTCGTCATGGATGAAAGCTGGCATTGATGCCTTGATACCCACCAGGAAGTATTGCCTAAAATCTCATCCTCTCCGTGGTTCTCTCCTGCCTGCTCGGCTGCCATTGCCCACAGGAACCATTACTTCCGTCTATTCCGGAGCGGGTCATCTGATCAAAATAGGCGCCTATTCCTATATGCTCGCAATGAGTGCAAGAGAACCCTAAATGACGCCAAACGGTTGTTTGCTGAGAGAATGCGACAGCGCATAGCTAACCGCAAGTTCGGCTCCAAGTTCTATTGGCGGATTTGCAAACGAGTGCTGAACAACAGCAAATACTCAATACCTCCTTTAATCCATGAATTTGAGGTTCTCACGTCATCTACGGACAAAGCTGAGTGCTTTGCCCGCAGATTCTCATCCAACTCCACATTCGACTCATCTGGAGTATACCCACCCGACTTCCCTATTAGCACTACGTATACATTACCCCGACAGTAGTATCCAGAGTAATTTCAAAACTTGACCCCCATAAGGCAAGCGGAAACGATGGAATCCCTGTGATAGTCCTTAAGAAGTGTGCTCCTGAACTCTCCCCTGTCTTCTCTAAACTGTTTAACTACTGCCTTTCTACATCCAATTTCCCTGCATGCTAGAAGTTCTTTTCAGTCGTTCCTGTACTTAAGAACCCTCTAACCCTTCCAACTATCGCCCTATCAGTCTTCTACCGATATTCGGGAAAGTATTCGAGGCCATAATCAATGCTGAAATAATTCAACATCTTACTGCCCACAAACTCTTCTCTGGTAGGTAATATGGCTTCCGCTTTGCCAGGTCCACGGCCGACTTGCTTACAACCGTAGCGGAGTACATGCTTCAGGCACTTGATGAGTCTGACGAGGCTCGCGCGGTTGCTCTGGACATCTCCAAGCCTTTTGACAGGGTTTGGCACTCTGGCTTTTTATGCAAGCTACGGGGTTACGGCATTACCGGTCGCCTGCTTGACCTAATCCAATGAAGGTCGTTTTGAATGGGCATGCCTCTTCTTCCTACAACACGAATGCTGGTGTGCCACAGGGCTCTATCCCGGGCCTGACGATCTTCCTTACTTTCATCAACGACCTCCCTGACGAGATCAAGGGTCATGTAGGCATCTACGCAGATGACACCACAATATACTCCCGCATCAGTAAGAAACCTGCCGTGGCGGATAGACATAATCTCGCTACTGACCTTGAACGGGATCTACACTCTGTGGTGAATTGGGGCAAGAAGTGGTTTGTCAAATTCAATGCGTCTAAGCTGTTGTCTGTCAACCATCACAGGTAACCCCTCCTGCCTCCCATAAGCATGGACCAAGCGATTCTCCCTGAGAGCAATACACTGCGCCTTCTCGGCCTTACCCTCTCTTCAGACCTCAAATGGAACCACTATATCGAATCCATAGTTAAATCCACTGCTAAGAAGGTTGGGTCATTATGTCGATCCAGGATGTTTTTTTCTGCCTGAATCCATCCGGCATATATACAAGTCAACCCTCCCTCCGTGCATGGAGTACTGCTGTCATTTATGGTCAGGCGCCCCTGCCGTTCACCTCAGTGTCCTCGACAGGCTCCAAAGGAGAGTCTGTAATGTGATAGGTACTGACTTGGCGGCTCGACTACAGCCACTTCCCCACCGACGAAATGTGGCCTCCCTTTGTCTGTTCTATAAATACTTTCATGGCTTCTGCTCGGACGAACTTAAGTCACTGGTGCCCTCTCAACAGGTGTTTACTCGTGCAACCAGACTGGCAACTGGGTCCCACCCATTCACAGTTAGGTTAGCCAAATGCAGACGACAATTCTACTCCTGCAGCTTCTTCTCTCGCACTTCCCACCTGTGGAACTCGCTCCCATATTCTTGCTTTCCTGATGGCTACAACCTCCAAGAATTTAAATGCGATGTCAATACTCATCTATTAACCACTGGACTCTAGCTCTCTCTCCCCACCACGTATATCCTTCCCTTTCTCTCCACCTATGTACCTGTCATCGCACCTGCATTCTCATCTTTCTATCGCTCTTTTCTAACTAGTTTGTACTCCTCACTCTCTTCTAATTAATCTCTTTTACAGTTATGTAGCCCGCCGCACATCAGTGGAATTTCCGCCTTGCTCGGGGTGAAATGATTAAAAAAAACTCTATTTACATGTATTTCATTAAATCGGTGAACCACGATAGCCCTAACGAAATACGTAAGATTTAAAGCAGATTGAATTAATATTAAAATAACATAAAACATGTTTATTTGCCACAAGACAAAACATGGGGAAAATCTTATCGTACGCTCGTCTTATCATTAAATCTTTTATAAACAATCGTAGTATCTGAAGTCAGTAAAACTTGTCTTTTTTGGATATATGCGGGCATAACATGTTAACAATAACAACTATGAAATGAAGAGCAAGTCAAGAAGACTTTCTCTATTAAAGAAAATTGAATCCACTGCACTCAGTAGCATGAAAAGAAAAGAGAAAATATCCTGTAGAAAAAGAAAATGAAGTCAGTGAAAAGAGTGAGAAAAGAAAGGTAAAGAAATGTTGGGAAATAACATTCGGAACACAGGACTTTAGATTTTGAAACTGACAAGGATCGCAATTATAAACGCTAAGAGGATTGTGTTTATATTTGCATAATAATAATAATAATAATAATAATAATAATAATAATAATAATAGCAAGAAGAAGAAAAAGAGACAGGAGAAGAAAAAGTAGCAGAGGAAGAAGAATACAAAACAAAAGAAGAAAAAGAAGAAAAGGAGAAGAAGAAGGAGAAAAGAAGAAACGGAAGAACAAGATGAAGAAGAAAATAATAAATAGAAGAAAGAAGAAAAGGAAGAAGAAAAAGAAGAAAAAGAACAAGAAGCAGAAGAAGAAAAGAAGGAGAAGAAGAAAAGAAGGCAAAGAAGAAGAAGAAAAAGAAAAAAGAGAAAGCAGAAGAAGCAGCAGTATTAGAAGAAAAAGAAAAAGCAGAAGAAAAGGAGAAAGAAGAAGAAGAAGAAGAAGAAGAAAAAGAAGAAAAAGAAGAAAAAGAAAAAGAAAAAGTAGGACGAGGAGAAAGTTAGAAAAAAGAGATGATTATGTGTACTTCAAATTTTCCCACAGAGTTGTTAAGTAATAAATAAATAAAAGGTATATTTAAGAAATAAAATCAACACTTTCTTGTCGTCATTTGACAAAAAGTAAGTTATAATTTACCGGAAAAACAAAACCTATTAAAGTCTTCACGACACAACAGGATAAACGTCTGTAACATCAGAGCAAGTGAATGTCACACACACACACACACACACACACACACACACACACACACACGATCTTGTGTCTCATCTCTTCTCAATGGGGAGGCGGGTAAATATCATCCCCTTGCAGTCAAGCAGTCTGATGTCTGGCTAGAAACTTTTCAACTCTCTGTTTTCGGGTAGAACTCGACTCAGTCTACGGACAGACTCACATAAATTCACAAAAAAACAAAAACAAAAAAATAATGATCACAAAATACGGTAACAAAGCTAATCATCAGAATCGGTAGAACCTGTTTCAGAAAAGAAAATAAAGCCAAACCCATTTTCAACACTGGAAAAACTTGTGCCAGGTGTCCAAAGAAAAGGCATACAAAACATTAATAAAATCTCGGAAAAAAGACATTAAAATTCCCTTAAACATTAAACAGGTAAAAGCTTTCCAAAAGCAAAGAGAATTCTGAATGTGTTAAGATCAGGTGGGTGGGGTGGCAACAAATATGGGCGATAATAGAAGAAGCAAATGCCGCCTCTGACATTTATCCACCCCTTACTTTCATCGATGAAAAAATGGTTAAACATCTCAATCAATATTGTTCTGGGAGGCGCAACACTTCATGCAAAGGGCCTTAAAACACATTTTCTCCTGGAACATTGGTGGCCTGTCTCCTAACACTACTGTTAAAAGTGAGATGGGACAAAGCTAGGTACCTCCACTCATTTTCCTATAACTAAATTTAAATTGAAATTTTAAAAATAAATAAATTATCTTTAAGCTTTAAAATTAGCTTTAATTGAAAAGCAACGGATTAAATTTACTAATTTCAGTAAGCAAAATACCCTGGTGTATTTTAAACCGAAATTATATTGATGAGAATCAAAAGTTTTTAAAATTTAAAAAAAAGATTTCAAAATTTCAAAATTTCCGCCATTTTCCATCGATTTTCGGTTTTAAAAAATCTTACAAAAATAAAATACACCTCATTATTTTCTTCAAATTACCAATTTAAACTTATTTTAGGTTGACTTGAAACAAGAATTACTTGCTTAAAAAATGTTTCCAAAAGCATTCCTCAAATATGGTAGCCTTGTTGTCTCAGAAGGCCATGATGAATGATTTCCAGCAGCTTGCCAAAAGTATGGAAGTACGAATTTGCTATAAAAAGATATATATACAGAGTTTTTTTTTTCATGTAAGGGAAGACAACCCTTGAATCACGTGACCTTTTACGGCCACCTGTACAAACAAAAAACGGGAAATCAACATGCAGAAAATTAAAATGTTTTAATTAATTTACAAAAAATGAGCACCCCTTTTTAGAGTAAGTATTTAAATTTTTCGATAAATAAATATATTTGCCACACATTAATAAAAAAAATTTGACAGATCTATGAGGAAGAAATTGTGAAACTTTTAAAAATTACTTAATAAAAATTAAATACAAATATAAACAATTCTTGTAAACATTCATTACTAACGGAAAAAAAAATTTTCTGTTCAGACTATGATATAATTTTAATTTATGTTTATAAAAGAAATTTAAAATTTATCCAAATAAAAAATGGCATAGTTTTATTGCATTTATGTTTTTATAATTCGGAGCAGATTTTCTAAAAAAGAGCAGGTTTTGAAGAAAAAAAGACAGTTGATTAGCGTTCCTCAATGACTCCTAAATTTAATTAAAACTATCTATATGTTGAGACCTAGTCACATTTTTCGATATTTCTAGAAATTAATTGGTGCGAGGGTAACATATTTAAAGAAATAATGTTTTTACCAATATTTTTTAAAAAGAAATTATTTCAAAACTGATTCCAGTCAATTATGAATAAGTACTTAAATTTTCATAAAAATCAAACTATTATTTGATTTTTGCAAGAATTTCTAATTTAATGTGTCTTTCACAGTCAAAAAATGCCTTCGCGTAATATTACATTTGGACGTAATAAAATCTAACGTCAATTTATCGCTTGTACTGACGAGAGAAAAAAATTTTACCACTAAAAGAGCCTGTTAGAACCTGTTAGAACAATTAAAAAATTTGTAAAAATAATTAAAAAATACTTTGACCTATCCTCTTCATGATAACATAAACATTTTGCCGAGAAAACTTTTTATTTAGTTTGAGGCCTTTTCCTTCAGACTATGCTGCTTTTTCCAGCGAAAAAGTGAAGGTACCTAGCTGAGTTAGCTCCCGTGCTTATCAAGAAGGATTAAGCTCTGGTAGTTAGCACTAGGTTAAAAAGAATGTCTGGCGAGGCGACGAATATGGCCGCTGAACTGTGTGTTAGAGGAAGTCATGAAAGCGTCCCGTCTACATATCATGTGCGTCACTTTCCGGGATAATTAGACTGTGTGTGAGGGTGCCAATACGGAGTCTGAAATTTGGGAAGCACTGAAGTTCGTTGGCCGGGACAAATCTCCAGGATTAGATGGTCTACCCGACAAATTGTACTTGAGGCAGTCACTCATCCTTGTTCCTTTGCTGGGACTGATTTCAAACAATTGGATTAAGCAGGGGTGTATACTTAAATGTTTCACCAGGAGTGTGATCAAGTTGCTACGAGAAGACAAGAACAATGGAGATGGAATAAGTAACTTTCTACCTTTAATGAAGTTAAATAGAGTTAAAGATTTTAGCTAAGATCATAACTTCCATTGGCATTTGACTGTCCATTCTAGTCTGATTGGCTCCAAACAGACTTGTGCTGTGAAGGCCAGGACTATTCAGAACATTTTCATATGGCACGCTTGATCATTGAGTAAGTCAGCAGTGAAGCCGTGCTGATAAATTTAGACCAGTCCGAAGCTTTCGATAGAGATGACCATCGATTTCTGGAGGTTGTCTTTATGGCTGTCGGTTTTAGTTTGCATTTTCGCACCTGGGTCCGACATCAGTATGTATCTTTTTCAAGTACCGTGGATGCAAGTGAATAGGGTTCGATTGAAGCCTTTCGTATTGTCTGATTCTATTCATCAAGGTTTTCCGCTTTCGACTTTGCCGTACGTTCTTGCATTGGAGTCTTTACTTTGCAATTTAAAGACGAGTCCAGTCCAATGCGGAATTCCCTACCCAGTGCTATCACCACGAGCAGGTACTCCGCCTCTGCTGACGAAGTTTTGGAGCCAGCAAAGAAATAAGGGGTTACAAGACGGTGATAAGGACCAAGATCAACCGCGATGTCTGTAGAGTTGTGGCTGGGTGCGTGGTAGGGAATTTCTTTTCCTAGGCTTTATCTTTGGGCCGATAAAGACACTCTTGAGTTCGACCCCAATCTACTCATGGAAGTGAATTGGTCAGAGCTTCTGAAGAAGCTCTAGGTTGCAGTTCGTCTATGGTCCCGGGGGAATCTTTCCTTAAAAAGGAGGGCGGAAGTATGGGCCTCACACACTTAACCGATTCTTCTTTACCAACTCTCCGTGCTTCCAGTCACATATTTTTTATAATCATATTGCCCCAAACAAGGCAGTCTACTGCCATTGGTGCGCAGGGGGTTACATAGGAGGAACCTTATGAGAAAGAGTAACAGGTCATAGGGGGTATCAGGAAGTGGGTGAGAAAAGAATGAGAATACTGGTGAGAGTGGTGTGGACGGAGAAAGGAGCATGAGAGAGAGGATGCAAGTAAGTGAGATTGCAGATGACTATTGACTTTACATTTAAATTCTTGGAGATTGTAGCTGTCGGGGAAGCAAGTAAACAGAAGGAAAAAGAAGCTGATGGAGTAGAATTTGTGTTTACATTTTATTAGTTTCACAGTAAAAGGGTGGGACCTAGTTGCCAATCTTGCGGCTCAAGTAAATTCATATATAAGGGGCAACAGTGAGCTAAGTTAATCGGAGCAGAAGCCGTGAAAGTATTTGTAGAAGAGGCACAGGGAAGCCAAATTGCGACGCTAATGGGTTTAGCTAGAGTCTTGTTCTTTTTCTTTTCCTTGTGAAGAGGCAAGGATTCCAATATAGTTGAAGAAATCTGTTACCTCCATCCTGGAGGCTGTCTGGGTATGCCTAGCGTTGCGGTTCGTCAACATAGCGTTCCTAGATCAAATATATCAGAAAGGGTGAGGGCGAATTCTGGAAAGAAGTCGCCCGTATCTATTTCTCATACCTGAGAAATGTGCATTCGTGAAAGGAGGATCCCCTTCCCTGTTTACACCGAGGAGAGTGCTCCTTCTATCGTGAATTCTGGATTGCTCTCACGCACTGCTTATGGGTGACGGATGGCATCTCTGACGTCCAGGCGTTGTCCTGTAAGGCATTATATCAGTTAGGGGGTCGATTCAAAATGACTTGATAAGTAAGTTTGCTTTAAAAAAGCAAGAAGGCTCGCTACATATAGACTTAGGCACCCAGATTGAAATGTTTGAATAAGGATGAGACATCAATCTCTTGAATTGTGATTCGAAGAACTATTTGAGTTGGCAAATGACTTTGCTCAGTCGTCTTGGAAAATTCTCCAAACTGCGTTCGCTTTGATGAGACATTGGTGATCTTGGATCACACACTTTTCATTGCTATATCTTAGTCTTGTTGGGCAAATGTGTTGAAGTTATTATAGGTTTTTCGTTCTCGAAGTTAGCTCTGTCTGTAGCAATGTGGTCCCGCTGTTGACGAAGGCTGAACACTGTGTTCTATTGCTTGCTCGGCGTTAAGAGAGTCATGATATGGACAACACGACAAGAGAAGTACTATGGAAGCGAAAAGTTCAACTCTTTCCAGCTGATCTTTAAGTATCATCTTAAAGTCAGTATTTGGACGGAAATTTGATGAATCCCTCCATCGTAATTTGGCAAAAAGTAGGTGAGTCTTGAGCATCTGTGTTGATTAACGGGGGCGATTTAGAGTGGATGCTTGTTAGCTATTAAGATATTCATATAACTGGATTGATCATTGGCAACCAAGTCCAAAATTAGGTTAGTTCAGGGCTGTTTATTGTCTTTAGCTTTTTCTCTTTCAAAGTATAATTAGCTGGGGGATTCAATCTCATTAGTCTCTTTTATTCTGCCCCAACTTTCTTTAGTTTAATTTCCCCTCACCATTAAGTGTCCAGATATGTCATTTTTTGGTGAATGTAGGCCGTCTTTTGTATTCTGGGTGTGTCTTTTTTGTATTTTTTATGTGTTTCGATGAGTGTGTGTTTGAGTGATTTCCTGGACGAATGAATAATTTATATTATTAAAGTCCTGCATTGCTTTCGACCAGCTAACGGATATTTCTGTTACAATTAAGGATTGTGTGGGGTTTTATTACGAACATTATTTTATTTAATTTCTTGTAAATAGTTTAACAAACTGGAAATACGCATTGGGGTCGAGATTTTTAAATTGTTTCATTATACCTCTCCCACGACAGACAAGAATCGTACATACAAGGATTAGTGAAGACTTCATGGAGATTTTGAGGTATTATGGTAGATGTTGTAAGATTGTGTTGTTTTGGTGTAAGTAATAATGTGGTATGTTTTAGTATGTTATGGTAGTTAACTAAATTTAATTGTAATACAGAATAATATCCCTATCTCCCCAGTAATCCCCGTACCACATGTTTGTATTTTTACTAAAGTAGATATAATACCGTTGGAGTTAGTCTTCCGAGTATTTCTTTTAGATGTCACTCCGTGTAGCCTAAACAAGACTTAATATTATAACCACTAGGAAACAAATGATAACAGTTGGTAATATGTATGTTCCTGCTTTGTGCAAACAACTTCAAACAGTATACTTTACCAATCATTACAATTTGAACCTGTTCAAGACTAGGATTAAATCTTATCTTCTCAACATATCCGCATAAACTGTGTCTCTTACACTGTATCCCTATGACTCGAGTAGCTCTTGGGCCTTGTATAGGATTCATCTTATTGTTAAAAAATGTTCTAGGTAATTTTATTGAGAAATCAAAGGCTGATGATTTTCTCATGTGAATATCTGTTTTCTAATTCCAGCAGAACAGTAAATGAGAAATAGAGACAGCAAAGGGAGTATCTCTATTCACAAGAAACGTAGTGACAAATTAATTGATTAGACAGTAGCTTCTTTATAAATTGTAACTTCCGGAATGACTTCTGAGATTTGTAACCTATTGATTGGATCAATTTTTAGGCAATTAATTGATTCATATTTTTATCCTACATTTTAATACAGTAAATGTTATATTTAGTGCGTACACGTATATATATATATATATATATATATATATATATATATATATGTGTGTGTGTGTGTGTGTGTGTGTGTGTGTGAAAATTTTCTCGGGTCTGATGTATCGGCAGAAGAGACAAAATTAATAAAAAAAGATGAGGAAAAACTGCACTGAGCTGAAGCGTTTCGTACTCAAAAAGACTGTATCAAGGTAATGAACACACACACACACATATATATATATAATATAAATTATAGTTTAGAATATGTATAAATTACAAACTACTACAAAGTGTACATTTTGTTTCGACATTGAAGGGACGTAAGATAATATGCATATTTATTAATATATATATATATATATATATATGTGTGTGTGTGTGTGTGTGTGAATACATTGAGCGCATTTTCCCATGTATATAGCATACCTTAAAATTACACACATAATAAACTTATATATATGCATATCTACAAGGTACGATGTCTAAATTGTTACCATTTTATATTTTTAATACCACGCACGCATAGGGTCAGTTGGGCACCGTCTGTTAGAAAAAGAGCACCATGTCGCAATTCACTCAGCCAGAAATTTGCTCCTCTCTGTCTCTCTCTTTTTCTCTGTCTGTCTCTGTCTCTCTATTTCTCTCCCTCTCTCTCTCTCTCTATATATATATATATTGTCATCCGCAGACAGATCTGTTTCGCCGTATCACAGCTCATCAGTACCGTTTGACTCCGATTGCTTTTTTACCCATATATATATATATATATATATATATTGTATATTTGGGCAGCCATCAATCTTTTATGCTGGTTTCAATAAAAATGACAGACAAGGGTTGATGGTTAAAGTTTTTAATTTTTCATGTGATCTTATGATTTTGTCTTCTTTTGAGGACATAAATTATATAAATATTGTCAGAATGTTTTGTTTATTATTTCGGCTATAATTTCAGCGTGTTCGTAGTTGATATTAGTCAGTCTTGTTTCTTTCTTATCAATAAAGCCTCCATTACCTTTAGTCTTTTTTTGCAGTCCGTCCTCCACTTCAAAAATAAAAAATAAAAATAATAAAAAATAAAATAAAATAAAAAAACTCCCGTTCTCAGAAGTCCTCGTGGAGTCTCGTAGCAATACTTTCGTTACTACTCTATATAAAAAGCCATCAATAAGACTTCATTAGTCAATGTTCTCTTAGATATAAAATCCGCGATATTAAACATTTCTTCATGAGAGCTTACGACAACTCATCTACTCGCTCGCTTTTCCTCAAGGAAATTCATAAATCTAAACAAATACTCGTAAACAACGGATTTCCAAATTATTTGGTTGACTACCACATTAGACTTTTTTCAACAGCACACACACACCGATAATAATAATAACATTAATATCTTCTACAAAATCCAAATTCATAGCAAATATAAACTGGACAAATATTCACTTTGAAATATCATCGGAAAATACACAACTTCTGTAGATTTAAATAAAAAAATTAAATTAGTTGGTTAATTAAGATTTAAAACGGCTATCCTCATTATCAAAAGCAACAATTCACCCGCAAGATCCAAGCTACAGCGAACCAATATTATTTACGAATTCACACGTTCCTTAAAGAACTGCGTCTTTGATCTTACTTTCGTAAATAAATATATCAGCCACACAACTACGAAACTGACTGGCAGACTCACGCTGCATTTCTCTCTTCTTCTTCTTCTTCTATGTGCCCTGTCCTTTCAGGACGTAGGCGATTATGGTTCTCCACGTCTTGTGATCAGGCCCTGCAGATATGTTATCCCTTGTATCAGGTTATTCAGGCTCTTCTTCCTCATTGCGTGTCCAAGGAACTTCAGTTGTCTCTTCCTGTTGCTCAGTATCAATTTCCTTTTTGTTGCCATTCTTTCCAACACCTCATCCTTGCTTGCATGCTCAGTTCACGATATCCGCAGCATCCTTCTGTAGAACCACATTTCCGAAAGGAGCTTAAATCAATAAACACACACGTGGACCTACCAAACCCTATCCGTAACATACTTGCTGATAACACAAATATCATAGCATCATCTGCATGCAAGAAAAATATGACTAAAAATAATGGAGGCTTTATTAACAAAAAGAAAAACTCAACAGCCAATAATATCAACTACAAACAACAGGCTTACCATGTTCGATACATAACACATGCGTTCTACTCTACATCATACATAACGCTTCATACATTTTGTAAAATAACATTCATCCTCGAAAATGGCTAAAATATAGCCAAGAGCGCTCGGATAAAGAATACATTTGGACAAGTTTTATAAAATTTATGTCCTCAAAAGAAAAAAAATCATAAAATAACATGAAAAATTACATAAAAAATTGACCATCACATTTTGTCTGTAATTTTTTATACAACCGTGGCTTACGGCCATATCACGTTGAATACACCGGTTCTCACTCCATCACCGAAGTTAAGCAAAGTTGAGTCTGGTCAGTACTTAGATGGGTGACCGCTGGGAATACCAGGGGCTGTAAGCGTTTAGTGACGGATGTGCGTTGTGGTAGTGACGGATGTGCGTTGTGGTAGTGACGGATGTGCGTTGTGGTAGTGACGGATGTGCGTTGTGGTGCAGTGGATATCGGCTCGGAAAGAGAAATCGGTGAGCCGAGTTCGAATTCTAGTTCAATACCCTGCATTCACTTCAGCACTGGTACCCTTGGGAAAGGTATTAATCCGTCACTTCCCTCCAGTTATGGGTTAAATAACATGGTAGGACTTGGGGACCCTGCCCTTAAAACAAATCTTGATACTCGAAAAGAAAAATGTATGACACAAAACTTATATATAAACAACAATAAATTGTTGAAAGTAAAGGGTATTACCAGCAATAAATAAAAATTTAGTTGTCATTAAAAGGCCCGCCGAGGCATGATATGCCATAAAAACAAAACAATCAACCAAACAAAATTTAATGCAAGCTACACATATACATATGTAAGTGAGTTTCATTAAAACAACGCACAAAATTTGTTTTTATTGGTAAAACAATTCTTGTCTGTTGTTTTTCATGAAGCGTTTCAATGAAAAGCTAATGCTGAAATACAATACACATGATGCATTTATATATATATATACTCCTAGTGATGATTTTGATTGCTATGATTTATTTTACACCTATATTTTCAAGAGTTGGCACTTCGAATTAACAACATAGCATGTAAAAAACATCTCAGATATATTTACGCCAATGCACAAACAAACATTATAATCAACACATTTGACAACAATTTTAAACTAGAAATCATTTGTTCTCGTTTTAAAAAATATTAAGAGACCTTGTCAAAGTAGACAATTCTTAAAGTCTATCCGGACTGATTTCATGTTACTAAACTATATAAAATGCACACGACACCGGCAATGTTTTAACAACTCAACCATTTTTTGTCTCTCGCGATTAAGACTTCATCTCTTCGTGTTGTGATACGGATTATTAAACTTGTTAACATTATTTTCGGCTCAAATGTTGTTTGGCATTTGGCACATGTTCCTGTGTTATTTTTTACGCTGATTCTAAAAATCAAGTCTATTTTACCTCCATTATATCACATTTTCTCAGTAAAAATAATTTCTATTTTGCTTAGAATAGGTCAAATACCGATTTAACAGTGATATGCCAGAGCCAAGTAGAACCAAGCTTAAACTTTTTCAGGTTTGAATAACTTGTCATCAGAGAAAAAGCAACCAATAATATTTTCCCAATTCATTTTCGGCATTTACAATTCAGAATAGAATTTTAGAAGAAAGGTTTAATCAGCAGAACATGAATCGCCTATCTGTTAAATTTTATACCCATGAAGTAATAATTTTGATGACTTTAGAAGCACGTAAGGACATGCCATAAAGCAAACAAATCGCTTTTCAGTTGTGTTCAGTAGGATTAATAAGCACCAGGATATCAAACTTCCCTGTATAAAGTTTTGGTCAGACAAGATGCTGGTGGTGTTGGGGATGGTCAGGAAAAGTGCCTAGTTTGATATGCCTATCTGGTGCTTGGTGGCTATTTCAAGAGATGATAAAGAAAATTCTAATCTTGCTAGTCCCAATCACCCTAACAACCCACATTTATCAATTTTCCTGTCCATGTTATACAACGGCTGCATAACAATACCAGGCCGTAAATTCAAGTGATATGGTAAATATATATTACAGTTTTAGGCTTAAAGTGAAAACTACAAAGAAAACTAAAATCACACTTCATTAATGACTTCTAAAGAGTTTCATCTATGTAGAGAAGAAACAGAACTCACGAAGTTTTAACAAGCTAAGAACATTGAGGCAACAAGAACATTTTCTAGTGAGATATCTCTCATAAAATCAAGCATTTTCAGGTCAGCTTATCGGATCTGAAATAACTTAGAGTACATTTTGAAAGTTATTTGGATACTTTTCATGAATGATAAATCATTTTAAGATGAAACAGAATGTTTGAACAACGTCACTCGCATATTTACGCCAGGGCATATCTCTGTGCATTAGACACTTTGAATATTTTAAGTAAAAGAAAAATTATCTGCACTAAGAAGACGTGCTGTGGTGGGGAAAAATGGACTTGATTTTCAGATTTGCTTGAAAAAATAACTCAGAAACCTGTGCTCATTGCCCAGCAACATTGTCAACTGGTGTTTTCAAAGAAGGTTCACTTGATCAAATGCAAAATAGATTAACAAAACAGTTTTTTGAAGCCATCCAAAATAATGTACATTTATGTATTTTAAAATATGTAAATCTGTAGACGATGACTAAGCGTTAAAACTATTTTTAAGCTGACATTGATATATATCGGCCTATCTTTTCATGATATATAGCAAGAAGTGCCACCCACACACACACAAACAGACATACGAGGTGGAATCGAGAAATCTCCTTGACGAGGCTTAAAAACAAACGTTATTCCGGTAAATGATATAGTTAATAGATTATTTAGGTCTCACTACCGTCTGTTTAGAAATATTCTCCTTGGAGAGATACACAGCGATCTAAACATCACTCCCACCCCAAGAAGTAGAAATAATCTTCAAGGCCCTCCACTACATCCTCTAAGTAAATATGACACAAGATAAAACTTTCTTAAAAGGAGACTATGATCTGGAAATGAAATGAAACAATAACGCCACATATACTGTATCTAACTTAAAAATTCGACATCCAGATTTTAAATATGAACAGTTTCAAATACCTCGGTATATGTATCTAAACTTATTTATAAAGGAACTTTGTCTGTGTGTGTGTCTCCGTTACCTATAGACTCCGAAACGGCTGAACCGATTTTCTTGAAAATTTACACAGTTTTACTATAAGCGTCTGCAAGTGTTCTTAGCTAGGTTTTGTGTCGTGGTACCCCCGATAAATATCGAAAATCGATAATCGAAAATATCTGGTTATAGAAGGAGTGGTCCGATTTTAATCAAATTTGATAAACTCAATACAAATGTTGCAGTTCTTACAATAGTGCAGCAAATCGATGATATATATATATATATATATATATATATATATATATATAAAGTAAAATGTTTGTGTGTGTGTCTGTTTATCTGTCTGTATGTCCTTTATACATATCCACAATTTTTATCCGATTCTCACCAAACTTCACACAAATATTCTTTAGGCTGAGTGTAAGCTTTCATTACACCCGAGCAACGCCGGGTTATACTGCTAATCAGTTATAACCATCTTAGTACAGGAGATAATAAAAATGAACATAAAATGTTTCACCCCACATTACATGATCTTTCATAATCGTTTCACCCTAAGCAAGACAGGACTGCCGTTGGTTCGCAGGGGATTACAAATAGAGAAAATAGTTTATCCTCGAGACTTACATATGAACGTCAGGCATGACGCCAAACTCAAAAGGCCTTGTGCCACATTTTGCTCTGGTGGGAGGGCATATAAATACAGAAACATCTAAACTATCAGTTGTATAAAAGAGATTTCTCGGATTGATGGTAGGACTTAGGGAGGACCAGTATCCTTCTAACCCCGTAGACTGGCACTATATAATCACAAAAATTTACTGTTCTAAAGAAATACCAGAAACCACGTCATTTGGGAACGTTTAACAACTCTAACGATAGCACGTGTAACTCGAAAAGTAAATGATATCTTAATCAAGATGGTGACGTCGCACAATACTAGGTTAGGAAGGAAAACCCCAATCAACAATGGAAAGAGCGAGAATATTGAACTTGAAAAACCTATTTTCTTGAAAGTTGCTTTAAAGATTTTATAGATTTTAATCGACAGAAATACTGGCGGCTCGGTTAGTGAATGTTTTCTTATAAGGAAACGCTTAATGCTAATCATATTATTACTATTAACAACCCATTAGAATCAGTTTCATATTTGAGGTGGGGGTAAAGTAGGAGCACAAACGCCATTGCTTTTGATTTCGAATTGGGGATGACGAACAATCGGATGCATCTCCTGGCAGATTCTATAATGGCTTCAAGTTATCTCAGAGAGAGAGAGAGAGAGAGAGAGAGAGAGAGAGAGAGAGAGGTGTATTTTCGACGACATTTCTGATGATGACTGCTCATCTTGAACGCTTCTCATCTTGAAATGAACTTAGACTGTCCTTAAAACGAAAATCCAACTGGAAACCTTGTGTTCGAAGCGAAGAATTTCACGGTTGTTTGATGTTTTTACGGCTTATCAATCCTTTTTGAGTTCTGTCAAACCGAAACAAAAATGAAATTGTAAAAATAATTCTTTTTGTTTTCGAATGAATATTGCATTAAAGATTTTTTGAGAATAACAATTATTTTTTCATATACAAGTTCTACTAATTAGATTATATGCGGAGAAAGAATGAGGATTCATACATTTCCTAGAGATATTTGGGTGTAAAGAATGCAACGAAATCGACTTGAATTCGAACTTGGCTCACCGATTTCTCATTCCGAACCGCAGTTCACCACCAGTGCATTAAGAATTCTGAGGATCTCCCCGCGCACACAAAAATACCGAGATACAGCTAAGAAAATAAGTTCATGCCTAGGTTTGAGCTAGTAACTGTATGGCGAAAGTTATGTGCTACAACCCATAAGTTTTTGAGACTGTAACCAATGCTCCACGGTTGGAGTTTTTTGGAATTCGAGTTAAGTGAGAAGCAATATTAAGTTGGACAATTCCAAGTAATCTTGCTAAGATATGTTTTTAATTAGTTTTTCGAATTTACATTTCCGATCATACCCATTACCAGTTTTGTAAACAGTTTGCTTAAAACATTTGATATGCTGTAAGTTATGCATATTAATCCATTCAAGTGAATATGACAACATGGGGAAGCCTTTCGGGAGAAATTTTATGTCATAGCGGAAGCACTTGTGTACGTGCATATCCGCGTGTCTGTGTGTGGGCAGTGTATGCCTCAGCATGTAATTTAAAAATCAGTGTGCGCATACACGTACACATATATATGCGTGTACTTGCACGTGTATATGTATGCGTTTTCATGACAGATTGTTCGGAACTAATGCTTTCATGCCAGCGTATTTTTTTCATTTGAATTTATGACACATTTTGAGTCATGAAATGTTCTCGGCCCGACTAAGAATGGATTAAAAATAAAATCTGTGTTTGGGCAGAAGTTACAAAATTGGGACTTCCCACAAACTTTTCGACTATCTCTTGTACTACCTCGATCCACATGTTCTGGAAAATATGCGTGGGAAAATGAAGAAACTATTTTTAAGGGTCAACGATTGTAGGGTTTGACATTTTTTTTATTAAACGGGAAGTGACGTCATGATAAAAGTAGGGAATGCAAAATCATTGAAAGGGTAGAAAAATGAGAATTTAAGTAAAGAAATTTAAAAAAAAATTATATAGCACAACTATCATAAAAAATATTTTCCGTTGGGTTTCTTTCAATTTCTGAGGTGAATGAAAATACCTTCGTATAAGTTAATAACTTTGGTATAACTTGACTATGCGGATGCGCGTTGTGGTGCAGTGGATATCGGCTGAAAACGGGAAATCGGAGAGCCTAGTTCGAATTCCAGTTGATTTCGTTGCATTCACTTACGCGCAAATACCCTTGGGAAGAGTATTAATCCATCGATTCTTCCTCTAGTTATGAGTAAAATATTGGTTTCTATTGTCTTGGTTGGCAACCAGTCTATCACGGAAAGTAATGCGGGAAAATCTTCTGCCCAGTCAGTCATTTCTCTTTCAAGACATGATCGCCCAAAGCATGTATCACGTTTGGCACTTAACTGATTGATAACTTGATTAGTATACAAATAAAAAATATTGATTCAAACGAATATCATAAAAATCAAAAGACCAGTTGTACACCCTCATCTTATCAGAAAGCGCAAAATATCCTAGAGAAAATGTTGATGTCAATCCTAAAAAAAAAATGTTTATAAAATCTTATTCTCTTTTTCCAGTCACTATATTAGAGTTCTAAAGGCACCACATGTACTACAAAGGTAGCTTTGGTGTTTCCCGGGAAAGATAGCCGGAAAGTAACCAAACCCTCTCTTGGTTTGTTTTAAATTCACAATCCTACCCAAGGCTATAGTTTATTAGCAAGTAAGGGAATGTCATGAACTCTGTTGGAATTTGAACCCGCCTCTCCGATTCTCTAATCTCAGCATCTCTCCATTACTCCTCCGCACCTTCTTCAATTAATCATAAAGGCGTAAAAACTTGAACCTACAATTATAATTAGCATTTCCTGTTTGAGTTCCTGGGAAAGAAGAGAGTGGAATTAATGAACGGGGTGGTTTTAATAATTTGGCTATTTAAAAAATGTTCTCAAAAAATCGCAACCCTTTAATATAACACTTCGTAGTAGTATTTTTCAGGCTAACTTTTATAAGCAGCAAACTTATAATTGTCTCATCATCACGTTTTTGTGCCATATAGATTCTTTTAGAATAGGCATCTAAAAAAAAACCAAAAAACAACAAATAAACATTTCTAGCGAGGTGTTTCAACTGTGGTTGGAAAATGTGTTATCGAAATCGGGATGTAATATCCATTTTGTATGGCAATGAATGCTGGTCAAGCTCCCAACATGTGAAGAGAAAACTGGAGCCAACAGAATTGTGATTATGCAGAAGGATACTGAGAATGTAATAGGCGGGGCTAGTAAGCAACGGGAAGGACTTTAAGAAACTGTCAACAAAAAGAACACTTATACTCATAATTAAATACATTAGAAGTTTCTTAGAGGAAGGACGGCCCGGTGAACTTAACATTCACATGCCAATAGAGAAGAAGACAGCGGATCACCTACCTAACGAGCTTGTGGGAATAGACACGGAACGGATAGGTAGAAGCTTGGTAAAGGAAAAAAATACTACTAAGAGTCGCAAGTGATAGGAAACTGGGGAGAGTAATTACCTCCAACGTTCTGAAAGGGCACGGCAGGCGGAATGAAATATCAAATTTTGCCTGTTTTTTGCTTACAATCATTATTCAAATTAATATAATGTTCACAAAAGTTCATTTTATTAAGAGTTTTTAAATTTTTTTTCTGTGTTTGTTTTCCTTTCCTTTTTTTGCTTTTTTATTTCTTTTCCACTTTCTTCTTTTCCTTGGGTTAATATAATTCAAGATATCTTAACTAACAGTTTTCGATTTAATTATTGTAAAATACAATTATGGCGCAAGGCCGAACATTTTTCTATGTGCTTATTGTTGCTCGCCAATTTGTGTTCAGAAGCACGGCATTTGGCTCTTTTTTAATGATTATGTATTGTATATTTATACAGGGCCGAAAGGAGGTGGGGAAATGTTGATCTATCCAAGTCGATCTTTGGCTCTTTTTAGTACTACTATTATCTCTAATCATTTGCTTTTGAAGGATCCTCGTTTTGGAAGAGAGGCTGTGTTTGGTAAAAAAAAAAAGGGTCAAAGAAATGACTCGTTTTGTGAACTGGAATAACTTCAAATAGTGAGAAGTTCTTGGCTTGTTGGTGAGATCAAAGAAACTGCTTATATAATGTATAAATATATAGACGCAACTTTATTATAGACACCATCTTGTCAAGAATACTTTAATTAAGCGTTAGTAAGAGACACCAAATATGGAACATCTAGTAAGGATTAAACTCACTATTGTTAAGAATACTTGCTTGCGATGTTGTTTATAACATGAACCTATTTAACTGAAGTAATTTGAAAATTTATTTATCTATTTCCTTCAGACTTGCTATATTATTTTGTTTTCATTGAAAGAAAAAACAATTGTTGAATGAAATTCACCAAAACAATCTAATTTACGGAACACAGAAGTTCATTTAATGTTTTTTACTGAAAGTTAATATTCTTCACTATGAACTTTTTATCTATAGAAGCAAATTCACTAATGTACATGTTTATTTTTACGTAATCGGTATTTGTTCCTAAAAAATGAAAGTATGTAACATTTAAATTTTACTTGATTAAGGAAATAATTTAGTAGTCCTATTTTTAATTTTTCGTATTACAAATTTTACAAAATCTTTCACACGAAAGTTAATTTTTTTTGTATTTTGAAATTTTAATTAAATTTTCTTCTTATTTTTGTTCTAGAATTTATAGTTCGATATGATTTTTGTTTCATTAAAGTTTTAACAAGGATATTTCATACAAAGATGAAAATTTTGCACACCCTTTTTAACAGAGTTGGAACTGATGGATCTAAAGCTCTGCCTAATTATATATGAATTGTAATAGGACCTAAAAATATATTTATCAAGGAAAATAGTGTTGACTTTTCGATTCGGCCTTCTTTTTGATTTTCTTAAGCCGACGACAGCAGAGAACTATCACATTTCTAAACCGAAACCAAAATTTTCACTCTCAGTGGAATGATGAAATTTGATATAGACCTCAAATTCTTGGAGTGAGTTGCACTATGACTTGGCCTTAAGTGAAGAACGCAATGCTTGTATAGCAGAAACTATCAAATATGATTATATAAGATACGTCGCTGAAAACTTCGTAAAATTTAACCAAAATGAACAAATATCAGAATTTACAATCGCTTTTTTCATAGGAGTAAGTACTTAAGTAATGTTGTGTGTATAAATATATATATATAAATAAATATATATATATGTGTGTGTGTGTGTGTGTGTGTGTGTGTGTGTGTGTGTGTGTTACACAAACACACACAAACGCACGTGTGTGATATTCCTGCATATATAAAGCTGCATATATACATACTTGTTTTACTGCGTTTAATAAAGGATATATAACTGCTGTAATAATTTACCTCAAGCAAGGTGATAATGTTAAGATGCAAAGGATTACTGGGAGTGAATAAAAGAATAAAAATTTTAAGAAGGAGAAAGTAGAATAAAAGAACATGTTTCGAGAAAACAGAACATGATGAGTTTTTTTAATCATTTCACCCCAAGCAAGGCATTCCACTGCCACTATAGCGCAGGGGGTTACATAGAGCGATTGGATATAGAAATTGTCAGAAGGAGGGTGATAGACGAGTAAGGAGGTACATAGGAAGAGTGTTTGAGAGAATGAGTGCGAGTTAGTTTGTTAGGAGGTGTCTATTGACCTTACATTTAATATCCTGGAGGTTGTAACCGTTGGAGAAGCAAGTATGCGGAAGGGAATTCCACAGGCGGGAAGTGCGAGAAAAGAAGCTGTTGAAGTAGAAATTGCGGTTACATTTCATCGGTTTCACTGTAAAAGGGTGGGACCTAGTTGTTAATCTAGTATCTCGTGCAAATTCGTACCTAGGGGGCACCAGTGATCTAAGTTCATCGGAGCAGAAGCCGTGAAAGTATTTATAGAAGAGGCACAGGGAAGCCACGTCACACCGGTGAGAGAGTGACTGCAGGCCGTCAGCCAAGTCGGTATCGATCACATGACAGATTCTCCGTTGTATTTTGTTAAGAACCCCGAGGAGAATAGCAGGGGCAGCCGACCAGATGTGGCAGCAGTATTCAATACACGGGCGGATGGTAGATTTATATATGTGTGCAGGATAGATTCAGACGGAAATAACTTCCGGGCTCTGCACAGAGAATCGACTTTCATAGTAGCGGATTTAGCAATGGATTCGATGTAGTCATTCCACTTGAGGTCCGCTGAAATTTTCTGTCCATGCAGGAGTAGTGTTTTACTCTCTGGGAGGCAAGCCTGTTCCATGCTAATGGGAGGTAGGTGCGGTTGTTTATGGTGGTTAATTGATAGCAGCTTCGTTTTGAAAGAATTGAAATTTACGAGCCATTTCTTACCCCAATCCACCACAGATGGGGGGTCCTGCTCAAGCTCGGCAGCAAGGTTTGCCTTGTCGCCCACACCAGATTTTTGATCGAGGCGAGAGTAAACTGTGGTGTCATCGGCGTACATGACTACTTGGGATGTTATAGCATCGGGGAGATCATTGATGTAGATCAGAAAGAACGTTGGACCTAGGATGTCCGTTTAATACCACCTTCAATGTGCGGTTAGAGAGGAATGACTGGATTAGGGCCAACAAAAGTCCAGTTATACCATAGCTTCGCAGTTTTCGTAGAAGGCCAGCATGCCAGATTCTGTCGAACGCTTTAAAGATATCCAAGGCCACGGTTCGGGCTTGCACAATTCTTGTCGAGAGCCTGGTACATATCCTAAGTGATGGTCGTTAGCATATCAGCAATAGACCCGGTGAAGCGGAAGCCATACTGTTTATCCGAGAGGAGCCTGTGGGCTGTGAGATGCTGAACGACCTCGGCGTTGATAATGGCTTCGAACACTTTGCCAAAGATCGGAAGAAGACTGATAGGGCGGTAATTTGCGGGGTCCGAAGGTTCTCTAGTGTTCTTAAATATAGGAACTACCGAAGAAGACTTCCAACAGGCAGGAAAGCAGGAAGAAGATAAGCAGAAGTTGTAGAGATTAGAAAGAACAGAAGAGAGTTCAGGGGCACATTTTTTCAAGACTATGATTGGGATTCCGTCCCTACCACTCGCTTTGTGAGGGTCAAGTTTTGAGATGATGTTAAAAATCAGCGAGGGCGTGATGTGGACGTCATTCAATTGAACCTCAGTTCTAGATGGGAAGTCGGGTGTATAAGCTCCAGACGAATCCAGACTCGAATTGGTCGAGAATCTACGAGCAAAGCATTCAACCTTGTCCGCTGAGGAGATGAGGATCTCAAATTCATTGATTAGTGGGGGTATTGAGGACTTACTCTTGTTAAGCACGCTTTTACAGAGACGCCAGTAGTCTTTGGCGCCGAACTTAGAGGATGCTATGTGTTGCTTTATTCTGGCAGCAAACAACATCTTAGCTTCCTTATGTATCTTTTTACACTTATTACGAGCTTAGGAGAAAAGGCGCCTGTTTTGGTCCGACGCGTGGCTACGATAAAGCTGGAAGAAGTGATTCCGGTGGGCAATGGCGGCCGAGCAAGCGGGCGACAATCAGGGAGATGAATGAGATTTAAGCTGAAATTTCCTGGTAGGGATGAAATGATCGATGTCAGCCTTAACCCAGGAGGAGACCTCGGATGCAGAGTCTTCGACGGGAAGACTAAAAACGTTGTTCCAAGGGACGTCACAGAGGAAGTCACAGAACGAATCCCAGTCTACTCTTTTTAGCAGTAGGATATACTGCTGGTCTGGGTTTCTTGGGTAGGGGGGAATGGAATGAGATGTTGACGGAAACTACGGCGCGATCAGAGTTTCCGAGAGGGCCGAGCTATCTGGTAGCGCAAGAATGCGATGGAAGTGAAGCAGAGGTCTAGTAGCGAGTCCCTTCCGTTAGGGGTATTGGAGAAACGCGTAGGGAAGTCCACCACTTGCGTAACGGATTTGGAGATTGAAAAATTATTGGTGTGGACACAGCAAGAATTTTTTAATTACTGTAGGTGATAGGGAAGTTATTTCAGCAGTAAAATGGGACCCAGTTGCCAATCCAGTAGTATGCTTAAATTCCTGCAATCAACGTACCAAGGAAGAAAGCTCATTAGAACTATAACAAAAATATTTACAGAAAAACAGAGTAAAGACGCGTAATGGCGATAGGCAAGAGACTGAAGATGAGATGCCAGGTCAAGGGCAATAACTTTATGGATTCTTTTTTGGATTTTGTCGAAATTCTTGCGATGTATAGCCGAACTTGTACGGCGGCGGTATTCAACGCATGCTAGATTTGTTAATGGGCAATATTGATTCTGATAATAAAATGTCTGGCACGACACCTGGAACTAATTTGCCAATAATAGTCTTAGCAGTTGATTCATTATAATTATTCCACTTCATGTCTGTGGAAGATGTGAGACCAAGTAGGTGCAATGACTTTCTTGTACTGATGGTTGGCATCAGCCATACTGATGGAAAGCGAAATGTTATCAGTAGTGATTAAATGTGAATAAAAGGTATATTAATAATGTTGTTCTATGAAAACTACTTTGAATTGATAATGATTAAAAATTCACAGCTGGAGGTGTGGAAATTAACAACCCTGATCTTTACCTTTTTTAGTCCAATATAACTTATATTTTTTTCTTAGTTTAGTTTGTACAGCTGGGTCAACAAATCAATATTATTTATTTTATTTTTTAAATTCTGATTAGTAACAATATAAAGACCTTGAATACAATGCAGGAAGAAAGTTATTGCTGTCACTCTCAGTTGCTTACAAAATTCGAATTTTAATTATTATATTTTGATTTTAATTTGTTTGTTTGTTTGTTTGTTTTGTTTTTTTTTAACCCAGAAATTGTTAAAGCTTAAAGTAAGCGTCTTTTTTATCCTCTTCATAGAGTCCTATGCCAATTATGACAAATATTTTCGTAGGACATGTTATTCTGGAGTCAGTCAGTTAAGCGCCATACGTAATACACGCTTTGGGCGATCATGTCTCGAAAGAGACATGACTGACTGGGTAGAATATTATCCCGCAGTAGGTTGCTATTGCGTTCTGCTGCAGACTGGTTGCTAACCAAGGCTATAGAACCCAATCTGTCCTATTATTTAACCCATAACTGGAAGAAGAAGACGGATTAATATCTTTCCCAAGAGTATTTGTGTGTAAGTGAATATAAGAAATTAAACTGGAATTCGAACTCAGCTTCCCGATTTGTCGTTCCGAGTCGATATCCTCAACACTACAACGCACATCCTACTGACTGATTCTGGAGTAGGTTGATTAAAGCTAATGGCAGGAAATTAATTGGTTATTAATTCAGTATTCCCGCCCCAAATTGTCCATTTAAGAAGAAATCGTAGGCTTGTTTAGTTCTAAACTGTTTACTGATGGCAACCATTTTTTATAAGTAGAATACATCCATAAATCTAAAAAAGGAAAAAAGTTTTCAACGGTAACGTGAGATAATTTTTGAACAGTTCTTGTCATTGGCAAAATTGAACAAATGTGGTTTCATCACTGTGCAGATTTCTGCAAATATCTTTCAACGCACAAGCAGCGCATTTCAAACGATACTTTAATGATTTAGATGGATTCCCGACGCGCCCTATTCCTAAAAGCGATGAAATTTTTCGTATGGGTGCGTGAAATATATTCGGTCATGACACTGGCTGAGTTTTCTGGCGCGACCGAATGCAAAAACCTAGACCATCTGACAGTATAAACAGCTGTCTTTGTACGAAGGCAGATATCAAAATGCAGTGCGTATTTTTAAATAGTTCTAAAAAACAGCCAGTTAACAAAAAACAAAACTTCATCTTAATTTTCACAATATGGTGCATTAAAATATTTAAACAGATTAACCGAGAAAAAACACAAAATAAAAGCGGTAACCGGGATCTTCTGATTGTTTTCGGAATAGTGAAGCAAGTCGTGAGCTAATTTTTTAAAATCATCTGAATATTAAACCAGCTGTAAACGGTGTCTTAGAAATTTAGTATCGGAGATAAAATGAAATTGAACGAAGAATAGGCTGCTAGGGAGATAGTTTTAGCGAGCATCAAATTGATTAAAAACCAAAACATTAAACTGAAAACTCGTCATGTTCCTGTGTAGACTCGTCAGATCAAGACTTTCATATGGATGCTATGCATGGCGTCAAACCAAATCCAAAATATCTAAACTGTCAGCTCTATACAACCACATTCTACGATCAATGATTATAATTACATCGAGAGAGTGAATTCGCTTCTTCAAACCTTGTAGACTTGCGCCATAATCACCATATTCCTGCATTTAATTTTTTAACTTTTTTCTTGGTCTTGATTATTGGCAATTGCTTTTAAAATAGCAGTGGATAATTAACGGATATACTCGTGAATAAGTCGACTTCTTAGTGCGACTCCTGGTCTTTTTTTGCATGAATTTCAACCCTTACAGAAAAATTACGTCTATAATGCAACTGTGTGCATGTGTGTGAGAAAATGCATGTCTGTACATATACATATATATATTATATCTATGTAAAAAAAAACACTGAGTAGGAAAACTCACTCTATACTCTAGTATATATAGTATTTTTTATCATTGCTGATTAATTTCTTTTCCTATCTATCTCTAGTGATATTTCTTAACATTTTAAGCAACGACACACCGAGTAGTAAATAAAAATATCACAGTACACTTAGCAAAATTTTTAAACGGTATAAATTTAGATGCTATGAAATAAATCCATAAATTTTGAATTAAAGAATGTTGAATACGTTTATATAAAAAAGGTTAATATTCGTTTATTCCAGGAAAAATTTAAAACAAATTATTTACATTATCATAATCGAAGAATAGTAAAAATAATTATTTGGAAAAACAATTCATTCATTTATTCAAATCCAAAGGCTGTACCTATTACACACACACACACACACACACACACACACACACACACACACACACACACACACACACACACACACACACTGTGATAATATTTCGAGATACAGCGGTTGATAATCACTGATCTATAGCCGTCGAAAAGGCAAACTCCTAAATTGATAAATAACACACTTGTCACTGGCATGTCACTATTGTTATTATTATAGCAGCATCGGATGAACCTTCTTGTCAACGAATATCTGACATATCTGGAAAAGGTCTACACATAAATGAATATCTCTCTGGCGTTCAACCCACATATTTGGAGAGAACTGTCATGTGTTCAACTGTGCAGAAACCCTACGACTATTCCCGGTCATGGAAATGACTACAATGATGACAAAGAGAGAATCGCATCCACATATACTGAATTTTGATTGATTTGGTGTTTTTTTTAAACGAGTGAATTTTATATTAACATTTTTTAAGGGTTAATGAATGATTTTCTTAATATTTAACCCATTGATGGAGAGAGGTAGATACTTACGTTTACCCATGTCATTTGCGTATATGTGATGTTATCCACCCTTACAGCACGTGATATTTCCAAGCGGTCACGCATCTAGGTACTGGCCAGGCTTGACTTTGCTTAACTTCGTTTTGCACTGATTTGTAATTGTTATTCTGATTTTGAAAAAAGTTTGTTTCATACTTACTGGGGATCCATTAGTTTACAAGTAAAATCAATCACACACATGGTTTAAATTAAATAAAGGATATTCGCTGCCAATTCTTTCATAAATCGATTTAACGGGATCAAATGAATTTTTTTATGAAAGATTTAAAGAGATAGAAAAATTAGAAAGAGAAAAATGCTTTGTTATTCGAACTGGCATCGTTATCTTTGTTGTAATACTCCCAAAGGTTTGGGGTGCGGATGGTGTAATGGATAGAGGCATAGAATTAGAAATCAGAGAGCCGAGTTCCAATTTCCAGTTGGTTAAATTCACTTGCGCGCAAATACATTTTAACAAGGTATCAATCTCTTCTCTTTCTCAAGTTATAGGGACAGACAAAAAAAAAAAAAAAAAAAAAAACAAATACTTAAGCCTTGGTTAGTAACTAGTATAAGGGAAACTCTGAATCCAAATCAGCCTCGTTAGGCTCTGAAGGCTGCCACTACGACCCTCAGAGGTTATTGAGCTTTTGGTTCTGTCGAGACCATTCAGCCGTCTTCGGGTGTCTGTCTTCGTATTTGGCAAATATCCCGGAATTTAGAATCTAACCAGTTACTCAATCTAATTTGGAGAGATTTTCTCATTCTGATTTTCATGAAAGGAGTTATTTTATCTCAAAAAAGGATTTAATCAGTCAGCTAAGTGCTATACGTGATACATGGCTGAGCGACCATGTCTCTTTCGATCCATGACTGACCAGGCAAAATATTTTCCCGCAGGAGATAGCCATTTCTTTTTACGGTAGACTGGTTGCCAACTAGGACTATAGAACCCAATTTTTATTGCTATTCAACCCATATGTGCGGGAGAAGAGATGGATTAATACCTTTCTCAAGAGTATTTGTGCGTAAATGAATGCAACTGGAATTCGAACTCGTCTCTTTGATTTCTCATTTCGTATCGATATCCATTGACCCAGAACGCAAGTAAGTCGTAAGTCGATGTCTTTATCTAATGTCTTTCTATTGGACAGTCAAATATTCAAATTCTGGAATCTGAAGCTGTCTCTATCCTGACTCAGAAATTTCTTTTTTTTTTTAGTGATCTTTTGTGATTAGAGACTTCCAGGTGTTCGTTTCTATGCTTAGTCTACTGTAGAGATTGTTTAGCGGGTTAACAAGCATGATGATTTTTACAGTGTTGTCGATACCTTTGACTTAAAGTATCATCAAAACCTGTTGGATTAACCTTCATTAGCCATATATGATTTTAGTATATTTTGTTAAACATCTGCTTTTTGATGTTTTTCTATTATTTTGAATGGGTTTAGGATGTGGCATGTACACTGAACGTAATGGATAACAAACAGTACATGGTTCTGGGTATGACGGTAAACTGCATCTGGCGGCAAGACCACTTATTGGAAGGTTGTGAGGAGCATGGGGCCACCTCTTAATTGCTGTTGTTCCCAGGTTTACCATGACCCAGAGTGGTAGCACCTGTTAGACTCCCAACTCTGGGCAAATAGTTAACTCTCTAACTGGGGTCAAATCATTATGAAAGTATAAAAATAGACTATACAAGACTATTTTTAAATATATAATTCTATGAAAGAAATATAAACATAAAAATAGACTTTCATTAAAAATATATATTTTTGAAGGAAAAAAATTATTGCCATAATACATGTTTGAAGGAAAAAATATTCCTAACAATATATTTTTAATACAAAACTAGAAGACATCTTCACTTTTCTAAAACAAAAAAAAAAAAATAATATTAATAGTCAAATTTAGATGAAAATTTTTTATTAAATCAACCTTCTTACAGTAAATGAACATTAAAACATACCTTAGAACCCTAACTTTTTGGCATTAAATAACTCACAGAGATTGATATGCCGTTAAACAAAGCTCAAACTCAAAGAAACAGTACATGTCATGATTTCTTTCGAGGTATCATGATGGTCCGAACATTAAAGCATATAATAATAATAATAATTCCTAAAAAAAAAGTAATAAAAAGGTAAGAATAGAAAAAAAAGATGAAAAACTGGAGAGTTGAGAGGATGAGAAGAATATTGAAAAAGGGAGGTAGACGATAATAGAGAAGAAAAAGCAAGTAAAAAAAAAAAGCAGAGAGAAAGAGAAAAATATAAAAACTGCGATTACAGAAGTAATATGAAAAGAAATATTGAGTTGAAGACAAAGATGAAAGGCACAACGACGAGGAAATAAAACGAATTTTAAAAGATGGAAAAATAAACGTATTTTATTGTCAGTCAGTTAAGTGCCATACGTGATGAGAGACATGATTGACCGGGCAGAAGATTATCCCGCAGTAGGTTGCCATTGTTTTCTGCGGTAGACTGGTAGCCCACTAAGGCTATAGAACCCAATCTGTCCTATTATTTAACCCATAACTGGAGGGAAGAAACAGATTAATACCTTTCGCAAGGGTATTTGCGCATAAATGAATGCAAGGAATTCAACTGGAATTTGAACTCGGTTCCCTGATTTCTCGTTCTCGTTGCACCACAACGCACATTGTCAGTCAGTTAAGTGCCATACGTGATACACGCTTGGGCGATCATGTCTTGAAAGAGACATGACTGACTGGACAGACGATTATCCCGCAGTAGGTTGCCATTGCTTTCTACGGTAGACTGGTTGCCGACCAAGGATATAGAACCCAGTCTGTCCTGCTATTTAACCCATAACTGGAGGGAAGAGACGGATTAATACCTTTCCCAAGGGTGTTTGCGAGTAAGTGAATACAATGGATTTAACTGGAATTCGAACTCGGCTCCCCGGTTTCTCGTTCCGAGCCGATATGCACTGTACCACAACGCACATTGTAGTTTACCTAAAAAGAACAAAAAAACTAGAAAAGGAAACGTGAAGATATAAAAGAAGAGAGAAAAATGAAGAAAAAAGAGACAGAAAATAACCAGAAAATAGTGTGGAAGAAGCAAAATAAAAGAAAAAGAAAAAAGAAAAAAAAGAAAAAAAAGAAATAGAGATAAAAGAAAGTTGAAGATAAAGAAAGGGGAAGGAGAAAATAGTTAAGGGTAAAGGAGGACAAGAAAAAAGGGGAGAGAAAGTAAAAGGGAAGAAATAAAAGAAGGGGAGAAAAACTAGAAAATAATCAAGAGATGCTGTAGAAAAAGGAAAAAGATGAACAAGGAAAAAGAAAGAATCAATAAAAAGAGGAATAAGATATAAAATTCAAAGAAAGAATAAAATAGAACAAACATATCTAAAACAAGATATCATTTAATTCTGATTTAGAAGCTTAAGGAAAAATATCTGCAAACTTTTAGAACAACAATTGATATAGTAATTTTCTAAGAGGAACTTAGATGTGGCACAAGGCCAAAAGTATAGGGGTACCCTGTAACTACTGTACACGTTACTCAATTGTAATGATTCAAGATTGCTAACCATTACACCGCGGTAAAATTGAAATAGAAAAATAAAATGAAAGGTCAGATAAACAGAGTAATTGAAAAGTAACTCTCCATTTTAAAATACTTATAATTCATTTACTGACTACAATTTTTACAAGAACTGGATATGAGAGGGAAGCGTTTAGCATGAAGATTTATTTAAAATTCCATATGGGCACCAGATTTCGCTACCAGCTTCTCGAGCCGCCCAGGAATCGCGTCAACTGATTTCACCAAGAACTCTTTTGGTATGGAAGACATAACTTCTTGTATTCGTCTGTCAAGTTCTTTCAAAGTCTTCGTTTGGTATAGTAGAATTGCACCTTTAACCAATCCCTAAGAATAAATGGCTAGCCACTCATACATAAAATATGGAGTTTTCATCACTTTGTAGATCTGAAAATATTAAGGAATGGAGTGGTAACAGTTAAATTCGCAAAATGGCAAAGAGCTTAATTTTGTACAGTCATGTTGAGGCGATGACTGATAAAGACACACAACAAATTAATATTTCTCTGTCATGAATACACCCCTACGAGTGCACAGTATCGCCTCATCAGTGATGTTAGGCTTTGGGATCATGACAAGTTTAGGGTCTTTCAACATTATACTTTTTCACCCAAAGAGACCCTACCGGAACAAAGCTATTCCAGCAGACGATTCTGTAATCGTCAAGCGCACAACAACGGATTTATAACTGTAACTGCCAGTTATGAAATAGCAAACGTCCAATCAGAAACACCGTACGTCACTTCCGCCTCAGCCAAGACAAAACAAAAAAGAACAATCTGAATACTCACCTTTCTTTTCTTGGAACAACACGTGGAATGACCCATACTCCTAATGATCTTCAACCAGACTTAACTGTCGAGTGATTTCAGCAATTAATTTCTCCCATTCCTCCCTATTGAAAAACTCATATACATTGTTCTTCTTTTTCTTCCTTGACCCTCCTCTCAAACAGAGATCTCCATGGGTCCGATCTTTTAATCTATAGCCATTCCAAGGCCTTCTCTGCAGATTCTGAAACAGTCCTAATGTTTTCTCTTTTTCCTTCCAGTGACTTCAAGCCGGCTTAAAGTTCTGCATAAAGATCTTCCTACAAAACCAAGGCATCCAACTTCAGTCGGAAGACAAATAGTCCACCATTGATTATGCATACATAAACAGAGATAAGAGAGAAATACTGCGCGTACACGTACATACATACATAGACATAAGTGACATATAAATGTACACACAGAAAAAAAAGACATAAAAGTAAGAGTGATTTTAAAATTACTAATTAAATTGGTTGATAGATCGTTTTAAGAGCCGTGTCCATTCAGTACGTTGGAGATCAATGCTCTCCACGATTTTCTATCTTTTGTAGCTCTTAAGGAATTTTATCTTTTTGAATCGATTCTAAACTATGTTATGCCATATATTCAATCAAGCTCGCTTGGTAGCGTGTGCATTGTTTTTCGCTGCCCCTCTTGCTTTCAATTTTTCCTGTGAGTATCCAATTTTCCAAACCTTTTTCCTCATTATGTGCCTTAGAAATTTTAACCCTCTTTTCCTGATCATAAGTATCACTGTCTCTTTTGTTTCAATTTTTTCTAAAACTTTTCTCCTGACCATGGTATTCTCATCATCTTTCTGTAGAACCATATTTTTGTTGCTTCAAATCTCTTCTTCATCTGCGTTCTAATTGGAGCACTGATATTACCTACAGTACACTTTTCTTTGTTTCTATCGACATTTTTCAGTTTCTTAATACTTTACTTAGTTTGTTCTATTTATATCAGTCAAGTGCCATACGTGATACCCGCTTGGTGCGATCATGTCACGAGAGAGAAATGACTGACTGGGCAGAACGTTATCCCGCAGTAGGTTGCCATTGCTTTCTGCGGTAGACTGGTTGCCGACCAAGACTATAGAACCTAATCTGTCCTGTTATTTAACCCATAACTGGAGGGAAGAGACGGATTAATACCTTTCCCAAGGGCATTTGCGCGTAAGTGAACGCAATGAATTAAACTGGAATTCGAACTCGGTTACCCGATTTCTCGTTCCGAGTCGATATCAACTGCACCACAACGCACATCCTAGCTTTTATATATAACTTTTAAAAAATCTACAGTACCAAGTTTCGCTGCTTAATTTTCAACTACGTTTTTCTTTTAATTTTCGAATATGTTTTTATACGTCAGAAACACGATTGTGAATAAATTATCCGAAGATCATGCATTGTTCTGGCTTTGTCAATGTATTTCCTAATGTCTGTGACATAATAGAAAATTGGCTGTTATCAGTGTGGTAGACAAGATTTTGTAGGCTACATTCCTCATTTTTTAGAACACTGCAATTCACATACAGTTTAAGATTTACGCGCATCAGATTGAATTCGAATTATAGCGTTTCCAAAAATATCTTGTTTACAACACTGACAAAATCTAGTTCTTGATGTTCTGTGAAAATTTGAAATATACAATAAAATTAGACAAACCCTATCATTGAATTTAACAAAATATATTCAAATGAATTCTTGCTGCCACACGCACACGTTGTGTGTGTAATTATTTAAAAGAATGTGGAAACTATTATCGATACGCTGTCAATAGAGGCAGAAACCAGGAGATGGTATGGAAAAGAAGTGAAAGAGAACCTTATAAGAAACTGAGAAAAGTTTACAAGGGACGAGAAGAAGACAAAGAAAAAAGGCCAGGCACCCCCCCCCCCAGCAAAAAAAAAAAAATAGGGAGAGAAATATAAATAATTTAACGGAAGATAAAGACATTAGTTTACTGGAGGAGGAGAAATTCCAGACTAAAAGCCAGAAAGAAAAAAAAATGAAGAGAAAAAGAAGGGAAAGACAAAAAGAATGATAGAATAAATCATTTATAAGTCTAGACAAAATATGGAAAATTAAAGATACATACATACATGTTTGTGTATGTGAGTGTGTGCGTGAGTATATATATATATATATATATATATTTAGAGAGAGAGAGAGAGAGAGAGAGAGAGAGAGAGAGAGAGAGAGGGAGAAAAAGAAAAACAAAGACAAAAAGGAAATGTAAAGTTAAAGATTTTCCACAACGAGAAGGAAGAAGATACATATCGGAGAAAAGAACAAATATATAAAAAAAGAAAAAAAGAAAGATAAGAAAAATATTGAGAGAGAAGAGAAAGAATTTATATATATATATATATATATATATATATATATATATATATATATAAAGCGAGATAAACTAGAATTGATAAATAACAAATATTGTTTTACAAAATGTGAACGATATTATATAAAAACATCTCTAGGGGTTCTGAATATTTTTAACAGCACGAGAGAAGTACAATTGTTTCTTGTGTGTTGTTTTATCGACCCTTGTTTAGTGTTAAACAGTTGCGTCTCGGAGGGTGGGGCCCAGAAACTGACCTTTTGGTTAAGTTTAGTGGATGGGGGTTATAACAGTGAAACAGTAAATGACCTTAATCGACAACATTTGATCAATGCTGGCACCGAGAAATGCGTTGATAAGAAGTAATTAAACCGGACTCTAAGTGCACAGTGAAGAGTGACTGCGACTACATAGTTGTTCATGCTTGATTCAAGTGTTGTTTTTAAGATGATTAGGAAGAGGTCAACGCCAGAGTTAAACACGAATGCGTAAATATGAGCGCTTTTTGTTGTAGCAATGGGAGCTGACTGAAACCGGTTAGTTCTAGTCACTAAGAAATGGTAAGGGATTAATTCGATACTTACAAATGGATTAGCTTTTCAACAAACATGTACAGGGCTTCCTTGAGTGAGTGTGTGCGTATATATATATATATATATTGTAATCTGCAGACAGATCTGTTTCGCCGTATCACAGATAATCAGTACGGTTAGACTCCGATTGCTTTTTTACCCAGGATTGAAACCCGACCGAAATGGCGTCAGTCGGCGAGTCTACATATATATACTGATGAGCTGTAATACAGCGAAACAGATCTGTCTGCGGATGACTATAGTATTTACGCTCTTATACCCTGATTGAGCACTGTGGAAGTAGCTACTCCGGCATATACGCATCGCTCATTCGATAAGGAAATAGAGCACTCTAGCTATTTGGCGCGCTAAAAAGCCTGCTATCTTCTACCGGACATTCGTGGCCGCAGACTGACGCCGATTCGCTCCGGTTTCAATTCTGGGTTAGGAAGCGAACGGAGTCTAAGCCGTACTGAGGAGCTGTAATACAGCGAAACAGATCTGTCTGCGGATGACTATAGTGTATATAGGTGAAGAGGAATTAAGGTTGTACTATTTTGAGGAATTAAGGTTGTACTATTTTGAGTGCCCCGGCATTTATTTTATTATGAACAGTGCTCAATATAACAAATATTATAGAGCTTAATATAATTATATATTTATGAATTTATTATACATTGCGACACGGAAATAATAATCTAAATGATAGATGTAATCTATGTTTAATAGAAAAAATTAAGATTTTGAATTTGAATATCAGAATGTATTTCTGAATAAATGTAAGGAAATCATTAGTATGTGTCGTCACAGCAATAAATGTAAATTTCAATATGTCCTTCTTTCATTAATTCATAATAGAAATTGCCTTTTACATAAAGTCGATGTTAAAATTTGTTGAATCTGTAACCCTTTTTCCTCCCACTACCAAAAAAGAATTTATCACTTGGATTTCCCTCGGCTTAAACCTATAGGAACCAACATTCCTCACCCCATCCTTTAACAGCTACCGGCATAAGAATTTTTTCTCCAGTCTTCGATCGAACTGACATTTTGAAATAGCTATCCCCACTATATATTATCTGAATATATATATTTATATATATGATTTGTTTTGAACATTATTTTTGATTGATACTCATATTTAAGTAGATATTCTGTTTTTAATTAAACAGTATTATATATATTTCTATTTAAGTATATATATTATATACTTAAATATGAGTATCGATCAAAAAGAACGTTCAAAACAAATCATTTCTAATTGTTGGTTGTTTATAACAAAGTTTCGTTAATTTTCGTCGATTTCCGTAAACAATAATGATAATAATAACAATAATAATAATAACAGTAATAATAATGCTAATACTAATAATTGTTATAATATATTTCAGTTCGTCTCAAAAAAACCCACCGAGTACAAACTCGGAGGGGAAAAAAAGGGGAAGTAAAAAAAGAAACAAACTAAGTACTTAAACATACGTCAAAATACTGGTATGAAAGAAAAACCCCGAGACGAGAACCCTAACGCTAAAGCGCTCAATACAATAGTAGAGCAACAAAGAAAGAATAAATCTATGTAAGAGCCAACAGTCTGTTGGCTCTTACATAGATTTATTCTTTCTTTCTTTCTTTATATATATATATATATATATATATATATATATATATATATATATATATATTAAATATAGATTACATCTATCATTTAGATTATTATTTCCGTGTCGCAATGTATAATAAATTCACAAATATATAATTATATTAAGCTCTATAATATTTGTTATATTGAGCACTGTTCATAATAAAATAAATGCCGGGGCACTCAAAATAGTACAACCTTAATTCCTCTTCACCTAGAATTATATATATATATATATATATATATACACTATAGTCATCCGCAGACATTTCCGTGAGTGTTTAAATGAGATTATATATATATATAATCTCATTTAAACACTCACGGAAATCAACTAGGCCCTATCCTTGACATACTTGTTGGCAATACACACATAAGAGCATCGTTTACATGCAAAAGATTAACAATAATGGAAGCATTTTAAACGTAACTATAACTGACTTTGACTTTTTTTTGTTGAAGCTTTTTTAATGTGGGTGAATGGTAGAAATGTTTATGAATTAAGCAAGAGTTTACCAATATTAGTTACGACTGAAGGGCGGGTTAAATCAAATAATGTTACGTTTACATGATTTATACTAATTCCAACTTACCTTGTTTTTAGCGGAGTATTCTAAACTAGTATTATTACATTTTTCTAAAGCGTTAATTTATTTAATTTTAGAATTGTTAAAAATTTCCTTATTGTTAGAGTTGGTACTTAAACGAAATTGGATGGATTTGTGAAGGTTGTTGGTGATTCTTTGGGGGTGATTTGATTCCTGTTAATGTATGTGTAGTTATGTGAGTTCTTAGTGTACGGTTTGCATAGGCCATTGCTCAGGTCGAAGGTAATTTCCGACTTTAGGGTTAGTTATGGTGGTAATGGTCTTTGAAAACTTTACTAGATCTGTTCTAAGCTTATTGGTGTTTTGTGGATTAGTTTTGCGGAGGATTATCAATTCGTCATCTTGATAATGTCCAGTGTTACATAACTCGACGATGTGCCTAAGATCTCAAAGTAAAAAGAGCCATACCAAGTTGCAGGCCTCTGCAGAGTTATACATCACCATGAAAATGCAGCAGTAACTGAAATTTATAAGATTTAATTCCCATGAACAAAGAGTGAACTTAAATTCAAATCAATTATACTGTCACTTTGAGTGAGATATGCACCTGGTGATTGCATAACTCATAAAACTCCTATCCGTGCCATGGACGTAGGATAATATTTTATATATATATATATATATATATATATATATATATATTCTAGTCTATTCAATCTACCGATTTATCTATCTCAATCAATCTATCTCTTTGTGCAAATTAATTGAAACAAAGCGAATATCTTCCTAGGATCTTTCACACTTTCTCTGATTTCGTATACGTCGTCTCTTTGCTTTGCTTTTCTCTCGTGACCGCATTTCCCTTTCCGTTTTGGCTTGATGGGTCCAAATTATTCCTTCGCCTTCATGAAACAACTGGCAGTTGAAAGGCTGGCACCAACAATATCCGCAATCTCTCTGTAAGGCCTGCCCGTTTGTTCCTGCAGCTTTAAATTTTCGAACGCTTCCTTGGAGTAACGTCCACTGTCAGTCGAAACAATTGTCTTGACGTAATAAAAATCTGCTGCAATTTCGGATGACGCAATATTTTTCAATGTCAAAGATTTTTCATCATACACCCCGAAAATAAATTCATATTACTGCTCACCACTGTATATAATCTCATCTGAGAAAAAAAGAAAAAGAAAAAAGAAATCAATTGCACCCTCTCACTCCAGTGGGTCTAAAACTGACTGTATATTTAAAGAAAGGAAACGAAATCAGTTGTTGTATTTATCTCATTCTGTTCACATCTCATTCTATTCACATCTATCTACCTAATTTAATTCTGTCTACTAATGGAAAATATTGATAAAAACATATATTTGTGGGTCTGTGCGTGAGGGTGGGTGTGTTGTGATAAAATCTGTTAAGTTCAAGAGCAAATTTTGGCTCTGCTTCAAAGTTCATTAGTCCTTCGTTCATTTCATACCAACCTTTATATAAAAATGCATCTTGGCATTGCTTTTTGTAAAATTGCCAAGAAACTTATAAAGAATAAAAAACAAACACCATATTATGACCAGTAGACTGTAACGGTAACAAAAACCAAAATATATATTTATATTTTCCTCCTGGAAATTGTCGAAGAAAAACAATGCCTGATGACTTTTCCTTTAATTATTGATTGTCAAGTAAGCTAAGTCTTTGAATATTGTATATAGTATACGCAAAATTGTCTACCATACTGACAGCATTCAGTTTTTATAATGACTGTGACGGTCGAAATGAATTTAACAAAAATATTTATGGTCATCAGCAAAAAGAGAATGTCGAGGATACTAACATCAAAGCCGCTACAGAAATTATAATCTTTGGGAAATGTTTTAACAGAAGACGGAAAGTGACACTGACATCCGAAGGTGTAGTGGGAAGGTCAAGGACACATTCCAAAAGCTAAAGAGAGTATTGAGAGATAGAAAAATTTCGATGGAAACAAGGAAAAGAGTGCTGAGCTGTTACATGATATATGTCCTAATATATGCCAGCGAATAATGAAAAATCCTAAATATGAAGAAGAGACTAGAGGAAAATGAGATATAATCCTACAGAAGGATGCTGAGGATACCATAGACCGAACGTGTTAGCAACAACGAGATTTTAGAGGGAATTTGAAACAAAGAGGAAACTTATACTTAACATCAGAAAAAAGAGACAGTTGACGTTTCTGGGACACGTAATGAGGAAGGAGGGCTTGGTGAATTGGATACTTACAGGGCGGAGAGAGGGCAAAGGAGACGGGGAAAATAGTGTGTGATATATTTGATTGGCTTAAGCAAATGGATATCAGAGCACGGTGTGTGAGAAATAAGAAGACAATATATTTCGAACTACAAGGGAAAGGAATGTGGGGAAATAAATGATCCTAAAAAGACACGGCACATAAAAAAAGAATTTGTAGTTTGATTTGTTTGGAAAACAATTCAACAAATGAAATAAAATAGTTACTGTATATTTGATCAAATTTGATTGACATTTGTATGGTAACTATTAAAATTCATAAATAACTATTTAAATCTTTAACAAACACACACACACATATTGCATCAAAACCAATCTCAAAGCTATTGGGATATCAATTGTGACCGGGGAGCTGGAGGCTGAATGTCCACCTTCGTGGAGAACCTCAGTTCATCAAGGTTGTAACCAGTTTGAAAAGAACAATGTGGAACATGCTAAAGTTAAGCGCAATTTTTGCAAGGGTAATATTAAAGCGTTATCTGCTATTCTAACCTTACAGCCTGTATGTAGTTTATGTGACAGGTTTGCTCTTTTAAGGGCTGTTCTTGAAAGCCACCTTATGTCTCATCAGGCTTGCTTCATTGAAAGAAGCCGGAAATCAATCCTTGCGCCTTCTTGTACAGCCTGCAATAAACAGTTCAAGTCAGCTTCTGGATTAAACAGACATAAAAATTCACGTCGATGCTGCACCTGTTTGACTAAGGGATCTCCTTTTCAGATGCAACATTTGTTCAAAAACTTGTAGGAGTGAGTCTGGTTTAAAAATTCATCTGCGTGAACGGTGGGTCAACAAAGAAAGAAAAGCATTTGTAGAGATGGTTTTCTTCTGTCAAGAAGTGACAATCCCCCCACACACATATCTATCTATCTATCTATCTATCTATCTATCTATCTATCTATCTATCTATTATAAATTACATTTTAGAACATGTATATAATTTTTCTATATATATCCATGACAAAGGTATGTTTATTTCGATATTGAAACATCAATGTCTCATCACCGCCTGATGAGACATTGAAGTTTCAATTTCCAAACAAACGTATCTTTGTCGTGGATATATATAGAAAAATTATGTACATGTTCTCAAATATAATTTATGATAAATATTCACAGCTCTATATATTATATATCGATCACTTTTTTAAATTAATGTTTTGGACGTTGTAAGAATTCTTTTTTCGTTCTATATTCACTTGGATATATATATATATATATATATATATATATATATATATGAGAAAAATACATAGATATTATTGAGTCTCCGTTATTTTCATGTGGACACGTAAATAATTATGCGGCTGTCTCACATTCTTCAGACGCTAAGAGAGGCAAGATAATCAATTCTGTATTTGAATATAGAATTCTATTACAAAATCCCGTCCTTAGGCTCGCCTGAAGATTGTGAAGCAGTCGCATAAATATTTAGGTGTCTACATGAATCTTGGTATTGCGGAAAAGCAATAATATCTATTTATTTATTTCTTACATAAATACAACCACGCACACACATTTTTTTGTGAAGAAAAGAAAGCGTACATAAAAAAAAATAACATATTTAGAGAGAATCTATGTATATAGGAATTAACACTGCATTCATGTCAGTTTCACGCCTGAATAAAAGTTAGTCAGAAGATCACTTTGTAGCATAAAACTGATAGGATACATGGCCTAGTGAATATAGACGTTGGTTAGTTCGTGTCTTGACTCTTAGAGTTGCGAGTTCAATACCAGGCTACAGCAGAGGTGAACAAGTAACTTGCAGCATTAGAGGGAGATAACTCATGACTTACAATCGAGGCTTTACGCATGAAGTTGATATATCCAAGTGATTGTAATATAGGGTTCGGTTTGAAATTCCTAGCCGGAGAAACGTCATACAAATGGCAACAAAGATGAGGACAATAGTCCAAATAATGTAAATACTACCTCATCTCAGAAATATAGACAAATAACCGCCATACTGTTTTAATTCTTAGGTTCTCTAGAACCGTTCTAATACTGAGCACTCTTCATTTGTGTATATAACTGATGTATAGCCGAGGTTGCAGTACGATAGAAGATGATGTCTGATGAAGTATCTACAGCACAATATCCCTGCTAATAGATATTAAGTACAAACAAGATAAATACAGACAGAATAGCAATAATTAGAAATAGATGAGAGGCTAAGTTGTTAGACTCGGAGAGAGCACAACCCAATAATAATCGTCAAATCCGAATTATTTACGATCTCTACACAGAAGCCCGAGGTAGATGCGGCTCAAGGCCAATTAGATTGCGTAAAAACTGCGTAAGCCCGTAACTCAGACAAAAATTCTTGTTTGCTTTTTCCAGATGAAACTCTTCTCTACTGGCGGATCCTCGTCTGGCTTCCTCTCCGCCCAAAGGCAGAGAGTCTGACAAAGTGAACGACTGACACATGCAGTCAATCCCCTCAGAATGCCAATTATACATCCAATTCTTCACTGCTATTAATCTTTATTTATATAGCAATTTCAGCCTACAGGCCGTTCTATCTTTGAGAGTGCTATAGAGGTGTCAGCTACTCTACAACAATAACAAATCTTGAAGAATATCTATCTATCTATCTATAAATGTTTGTTAAGTTTTTTTATAACACGATTCTCAGGGTATCCGAGCCAAACCTTCCTGAACATCGACCAATCCGCCCTCGCTGTGCTTGTTTGATCTCGGAACGGCCGAAGTAGGGCCGCCTCTTATCAACGGGCTACGTCAGTCCAGATTCGCGAGGGGACGGTATATTGTTGAAACACAATCCCTGATTCCCCGGTTCCGGGTAGTCAGTGAACGGAATATAATCAGAACAACACGACGGCGACACGAATGTAGATTTATATATATTTATGCCCCATGTATGTACATACTATAAGCAAAATCATAACTATGTGACGCCCAAATTAGCTGGCTGGTATTTTAGTATCAAACTATTAGTTTAGTGGTAAAGGTAGCTACATGAATTCAATTTTCCCTCTCTGTATAAGTCTTACCAGCTCCAAATGAAAATAATTTCAGTTATCCATTTCGACTGAGTCTTTGACCCTTCACCACTGAGGGGGAGGAACTTACTCTCTCTTATTGCTTTCTTGTCCATACCAAAAGCTCAGTTATATGAAAACAGAAAATGCTCAGATTCCAATTTGACCTGGGGCCATGCAATCGTCAAAACAGGAAGACATTATTATTTCTACGGTCCACCTACACAGATTCAATCAATTCGTTTAATTTTGACAAAAATATATGTATCTTTCACATTCTATTCAAGATTAGAGAAATGTCATCTTATATTTTACATTAATAAAAAATGAATACTAGCAATCTGAAAATAGGGTTACACTTTTTCTTCAAAGATATTTGCATGAATTTATTAAACGACAGATAAATAATAAGAGTTTTATTTGAGAAAAAATTGGCATCAATAATTGTTAGACTATTCTTGATACATTTGCTTAATGAACTCGTTCGCTGTTAGCATCGATAACTGCTTTAATACGACTTTTGAGACTTATTCCTTTGGTTAACCTTATGATAAAAGTTTTTCTCGTCAGAGAAAGACCAAATCCAGGCTCTTGACATTTCTACTTGCTAAATAAGCACTTTAAATGGAACTGACTGTTATCTTTTGTCTTTTCAAACATGAATTGGGTTTTCTGTATCAAATTACTTGCATCAAAGGTCCTCTACACGATTCTTTCGAAAGATTACCTGGAAACATTGAGCTCCTTAGCAATGGTTTTAACCGATTTCTGATGTTGTTACCGAGAATTTCCAGTACCTTATGTACAAAGTCAGTTGTTCTGATTTAAATTTTTTTTCATTTCATTCCTAGCAAAAAAAAAGAACCAGCACTGTTAAGCAGGAGACTACAGTGATAGAAAAAACAAACAAAAAACAAAACAAAAAAAAACAAAAAAAAAACAAGTTACATTACCTGATGTAGTCAAAGAGAGTAAGAGGAGGATGGAGATTACGGAGATAGAAGATGGCAATTGACATTGCATTTAAACTTTTGAAGATTATAGCTATCAGGAAGGCAAGTAAAAGGAAGGGAGTTCCACAGTCAGAAAGTGCGAAAACAGAAGCTTTTAGAGTTGAAGTGGCGATTAAATTTAAACTTTTGGAGATTATAGCTATCAGAGAAGCACAGAAACTGGAGTTCCACGAAGGGGAAGTGGGAGAAAAGAAATAGAGTAGGAGAGGCGGTTACGTTTCCCTATTTCGACAATAAAAGGGTGTTGCCAATCTAGTAGCACGCGTAAATACATGTGGTTGAGACACCGGGGAAAGAAGCTCGTCACAGTAGTAGCCATGAAAATACTAGTAGCAAAGAATAAGAAAAGACGCATCAGGCCGGTGAGAAAGGAAATGAAGATGAGCTAAGTTAGGATTTATCTGATTGCAGATTCTCCTTTGGATTTTCTCGAGAATCTAAAGATGAATAGCAGGATCTTCTGGCAAGATATGGCATTAGTATTCATTAGGTCACTTAGCAGGCGTTTTACATAGAGTCCCCGTCAGCCGCTTCCATTTCTATGCGAACGTTGGCATCAAACGATCGTGCGACGTTCAGGAAGCGATCAATTTCTAAACCTTATGGCAGGATGTGCGTTGTGGTGCATTGGATATCGGCTCGGAACGAGAAATCGGGGAGCCGAGTTCGAATTCCAGCTGAATTCATTGCATTCACTTACGCGCAAATACCCTTGGGAAAGGTATTGATCCGCCTATTCCTTCCAGTTATGGGTTAAATAACAGGACAGATTGGGTTCTATAGCATTGGTCGGCAACCAGTCTTCCCCAGAAAGCAATGACAACCTACTGCGGGATAATCTTCTGCCCAGTCAGTCATGTCTCTTTCGAGACATGATCGCCTAAGCGTGTATCACGTATGGCACTCAACTGACTCATTGCTGAGTTAGCGTAATTTTCAATATCATTTAGCTGCAAAGAAATGATAATAAATACAAGTTAGAAAAATAGCGATCAAAAGACGTTCTCTAAAAAAACACATCAACTTTTTATATATAAGATAACTGTCAGCACTATATATATAAAAAAAGAATTCTTAAGAGTTCATTAACTTTAAAACTTTTCTCTCTATTGAGATATTTGACAGTATTTCAGAGTGCATTTAGCGTTTGAAGAGCAATGTAATATGCATAAAAGTAGTTTTATTATTTCATATTTATTTGTAACTCGAAAAGTTATGTAAAATAATGACATCAAAGTCGTGGCTAAAAGGCGGAAAATTACATTCTGTTCTATTAAAAAAAAAAACAAAGATTTTATAATAGTCGACTGTTTATGATTCAGATATGCAATTAATACGTAATTATTGTATTATCCAATTAAAGCAAACCACAAAGATCGTTCACAGGGTCATGCTAAATGAAAATCACTGTAATAGCATCAAGCATTTAAGAGTAGACTTATATCATCAACCGCTAAAGTTTTAAATGCTTTACCAAGAATGCGCAAATTTCAGCATTTGCTTTCTATGTTTCGAATAGAAAATGCAAAGAATTATCATGTTCACGATTTAATGTGATCATTACTAGCCAAATAGGATTATATGTGCGCGCACGCGCATTCACATCTATATGTCGGAAAGACTGCCGTTAATTAAACGCTCAGAAATCATCTCAAAATACAGATACGAAAAAAAAAAACGAATAATAAATGAAAAGAAACAAGGAAAATAAAATAAATAAACAAAAGTAAATAAAATAAATTAATCAAAACAAATGATTAAATAAATAAACTAAATAATAAATAATAAACAAATTAAGAAACTAACCACGAGTGACCAGTAGATACTGAAAGATGAACAAAAGTACAACGCATATGGCCTGACGATTGCATTTTGCATGAAACTGTCACCACTGGATGTTAACTTCAATGTCGTGCATACCAGACGCTGGAAGCGAAAATCGCACCACAGTTCATGACGTCACATATAACCACTCGAGAAACATGCTTCAATAAAAAAAATGATGCCTAAAAACACACGCACACAATACGTATATATATATATATATATATATATATATATAGTGTATCGAGGCAGCAAATAATTTTCTAAACATATACTATTAACTATAAGAGACAATGAATGTCTATTATGTTTAATCATGAACCGTTCTAAACGTCGTATTTTGGCTTTAATTTCAGTTGAAAATAAAGACAAAACTTCTCCAACATTTGGATAATTATTTATTAATTTGTTTCTAAGCTTTCGGCCCACATGAGCCATCTTCAGAGAGGTCACCAAGACGGTAACACAATAACATAAACCATCACCGACGATTTTATTTTGTGTTGACATAAAACTCTGCTAGGCAACGGCAATAGTTACCAAAATAACAAACGCAGTTCGCAAATTTGCAATGCGGTTCGATGACGTCACACCGCGCGATAGCTTAGAAAAAAATTAATAAAAAATTATCGAAATGTTGGAGAATTTTTGTCTTTATTTTCAACTGAAATTAAAGCCAAAATACGACGTTTAGAACGGCTCATGATTAAACATAATAAACATTCATTGTCTCTTATATTTAACAGTATATGTTTAGAAATATATATATATATATATAAAATCTGTGTGTTTGTGTATTATATACTATATATATGTTAGAACCTTGAGAATATACTGTCTGTTTCCCACAACTGCGTGCGTGTAGTTACAAATGGCAACGATTCTATAAGGAAGTATTATAAGCAACCTTGAAATTCAGTATATGTCATTTCGCCGAGGGGTAAAGAACTTTGTTTTTCATAGCGTTGAACATGTCGGATTTCGTACCAAAGAAAATTTATTTGCAGGGAACAACTTCATTAAAAGGAAATCTGCAGCTGAAGCATATACGATTCTTGCTGAGACTTACAGCGATCATGATCTGTCGGAAACAACATTCAGATATTATTTTAGACGCTTCAAAAATAATAATTTTGATGTTGACGATAAAGAACGTTCTGGCGCACCTAAAAAAATTGAAGACAAAGAATTGGAGGCATTAATTCATGAAGACTTATGTAAGGTGCAAGCCGAACTTGCAGAACCATTCGGAGTCGATTACAGAACAGTTTCGAAACGTTTGAAAACATTAGGAAAGATTAAAAAGCAAGGATATTGAGTGCCGTACGAATTTAAACCGAGAGCCGTTGAACGGTGTCTTTTTTGAGTCGTTTCATGACCGGCGATAAAAGTGGCTATGATTGTTAACGTCATGAAGGGACACGGCACATAGAATAACACACACACACACACATACACACACACACACACACACACACATACATCTGTTTAATCATGAGGCGTTCTAAACATCGTATTTTGGCTTTAACTTCAGATGAAAATAAAGACAAAAATTCTCCAAAATTTGGACAATTTTTTATTAAGTTGGTTCTAAACCTTCGGCTCACATGAGCCATCTTCAGAGAGGTTACAAGAACGTTAACATAAAAATATCCACCATCAAAGACGATTTTACCTTGTTTTGACATAAAACTTTGCTAAGCAGCGATAAAAGTTATCAAATATCAAACGCAGTTCGATGTTCGTTAATTTGTAATGCGGTTCTATGACGTCACACCACGTGAGAGCTCGAAATGTTAACAGAACCAGATATTTAAATGCAATGTAATGAGTTATGACCAGATTTAAACGTGATTTTATTAAGTGTGGGTTGTTTGGATTTAATGTAGATGGCCTCCAATATCTGAAGGTTCTTTTTACTGTGTGCATGAGTGAGGATTATTGTACTGTTGACTAAAATTGTAGAGACATTATCACCCAAACGTGTAACTTGATATAAACGAAAGGAACGCCTGAAGATCCATAATCGCCTCATACATAAAAAAACAAAAGGAGCTCTCTAGCTATGGAATCACTATAAGACTCTTTTCAATTATAAACACCCTTCGAACTGGTAGATACCAGAGGCGAGTTGTTAACGGTCACTCATTCGGAGCTAGAAAGAGAGAGAAAAAAATCGCCGTTCTCTTTGTTTTCGTCCCTGAGGGAACATTCAATTATTCTGATTTTTTTTATAATCCTATAGCTCCAAGCAAGGCATTTTACTGCCACTGTTGTGCAGGGGGTTACATAAGAGGAAAGTTATGAGAAAGAGTGACAGGTTATAGGGGTGTCAGGAAGTGGGTAAGAGAAGGATGAGAATACTGATGAGAGTGGAGTGAACGGAGAAAGGAGCATGAGAGACAGGATGCAGGTTAGTGAGATAGGAGATGACTCTTGAATTTACATTTAAATTCCTGGAGATTGTAGCTGTTGGGGAGGCAAGTAAACGGAAGGGAATTCCACAGGTGGGAAGTGCGAGAAAAGAAGCTGAGGAGTAGAATTTGCATTTACTTTTTATTGGTTTCAGAGTAAAAGGGTGGGACCTAGGTGCTAATCTTGTTGCTCGAGTAAATTTATATATAGGGGGCACCAGTGAGCTAAGTTCATTGGAGCTGAAGCCGTGAAAGTATTTGTAGAAAAGACATAGGGATCAATCACATTACAGATTCTCAGTTGGATTTTGTCAAGAACCCCTAGGTGATAGCAGGAGCACCCGACCAGATATAGCAGCAGTATTCAATGTCCAACGATTGATGTTATTTTAGTGTTCGACCGATGGTAATCAATGTCATTGGTTTGGTTTTCGAGGAATTGAATGCATCCAGCCATCACCCACCACAAAGCTATTAGAGCTATGTCAGAGGAGAGATCAACCACTAATTTTTGGTACTCTAGTTTTGAAGGTGCATTCATACACCATTGTATCATCAGCATAGATATTTACAAACGACCGGAGTATAAGCCTAGGCAGATAAATTATGTAAAGTGAAAATAGGATTGGTCCGAGAAGCAATGCCTGGGTTACGCCTGCGCTGATTGCTACGGCCCTGAATGACTGGTCGTTAAAAACTACACCAAGGTATCTATCATTATAGCTGATAAACATTTTCAGGGATTCCATAGCTGGAAAGCTTGTACTGAAATCCTTTGTGTTACGAGTTGTCAAAGGCCAATGAAATAACTAGTGCAATAGTCCTTGAGATATACATGTTGTCTAGTTCATCACTGATCCTGTGAGTAATGACAGTTAGGACATCAGCTGTGGATCGGGACGATTAAAACCTGTACTTCTTGTTTCTCAAAAGGCTGTTCTTATTTAGATAATCAACGACTTCTTGTTGATTATAGCCTCCAGAAGTTTGCTAATGATGCTGGTGGTTTTTTTTAATCGTATCACCCCGAGCAAGGCGGTAACGCCACTAATGTGCAGGAGGCTACATAAGAGTAAAAAGATTAGGGGGCTACATAAGAGTAAAAAGATTACATTGGAGAGAGTGAAGCTAGTGAAGAGAAGGACGAATTAGTTAGAAATGAGCAAGAGAAGGATGGGAATGCAGGTGTGATGACAGTTGCAAAAGTGGAGAGAAAGGAAGGATATACAGTGTGGTGTAGAAAGCACTAGAATCAAGTGGTTAAAAGATGAGTATTGACATTGCATTTAAATTCCTGGAGGTTGTAGCTGTCAGGAAAGCAAGAATATGGAAGCGAGTTCCACAGGCTGGAAGTTCGAGAAAATAAGCTGCTGGAGTAGAATTGTCGTCTGCATTTGGTTGATCTAACTGTGAATGGGTTTTATCCTGATAGGAGGATGAACGCTTACCCGCGGTCTTGAAGACCAGGCTCACACTTGACATCCTTCACAGACTTTAGAATAATTTCTCCTTCAAGCTGTGGATAATTAATTTCTCTAAGAACAGGGGTAATTTCGGGTCGATTTGCTTAAGGACAACCGCTGGAATGCTGTCTAGGGTCAAGACGTTTGATGGGCCACGTGTTCAGTTCATAGTATTCTCAGTATCTTTCTGTAGAACCACATTTCTGTTGCCTCAATTATCGTCTCCATGAATTTATGTTGATATCGTGAATTGATAGAGTGTAACAATTTAATAATCTTTTCTTCGTGCCTTACGAAATTTTCCTGTTTCTTAATATTCCAGCTTAGCTTTTGAAAGGTATCTTTCATTATCCCAATGCGCTTTCGGATTTCGGCATCGTAGTTTCCGTTCTCTTTGTAGATATTTAAAATTGTAAACTTGTTTAATATTTATGTCGGTCATAAGGCCGATTTATAAACATGTCAAATAATTTTCTTTTTTCAGAGGGTTATGTTTTCGAAACCACTACGATTCACTTACGCACAAATACCCTTGGGAAAGGTAATAATCCGTCTCTTCCCTCCAGTTATGGGTTAAATAGCAGGACAGATTGGGTTCTAAAGCCTTGGCTGGCAACCAATCTACCGCAAAAAGTAATGGCAACCTACTGCAGGATAATTTTCTGCCCAGTCAGTCATGTCTTGAAAGAGTCATGATCGTCCAAGGATGTTTCACGTACGGCACTTAACTGACTAACGATATACCTGAAAAAGCGGATATTAACAAGCCCTCTATATTTTTCCTATCCATGGACAGCTATGATAAAATGAATTCATAAGTTAGAAATAGTAAGTGAGAAACATCTGTAGTTAATGTTAAAGTAGAAAGGGTTCTACTTAAGTATGTGATTTACGTGTATAAATCATCTTAAATATGTGACCTATCTTTAAAAAAAATATCTACTTGTGAAACTTTAATAAAGTAGCAAAAGATTAGAGGCTCAGCCAGACTGCATTTGCAGGAAAATTATGCGATCTAATGCCCAAAATGTATTACATTTTAAAAGAATGTTCAAACTATTTACAGACAGTCTTAGTATTAATTTTCTCGCACTTCCCAAATGTAGAGATTCCTTCCATTTCCTTGCTTCCCCGACAGCTACAATCTCCAAGAATTTAAATGCAAAGTCAATAATCATCTCCTATCAAACTAACCTGCATCCTCTCTCTCATGCTAGTTTCTCCGCTCTCATCAGTATTCTCATCCTTCTCTTACCCAATTCCTGACACCCCCTATAGCCTGTCACTCTTTCTCATAACTTTCCTCCTTTGTAACCCGCTGCAAAACAGTGGCAGTAAAATGCCTTGTTTGGGGCGATATGATTATAAGAAAAAGTCATCTCCTATCTCACCAACCTGCATCCTCTCACTTATGATCCCCTTTTTCTGACCACTCTCATCAGTATTCTCATTTTTCTCTTACCCACTTCCTGACAGCCCCTAGAACCTGTCAGTCTTTCTCATAACTTTCCTCCTATGTAACCCTCTACAAAACAGTGTCAGTAAAATGCCTTGTTTGGGGCGATATGATTATAAAAAAAGTCATCTCCTATCTCACTAACCTGCATCCTCTCTCTTATGCTCCTTTCTCCGTCCACTTTCATCAATATTCTCATCCTTCTCTTAACCACTTCCTGACACTTCCTATAACCTGTCACTCTTTCTCATAACTTTCCTCCTATGTAACCTCCTGCAAAACAGTGCCAATAAAATGCCTTGCTTGGGGCGATATGATTATAAAAAAGAAAAGTCATCTCCTATCTCACCAACTTGCCTCCTCGCTTTTTTTATTTGTTTGTTACGTTATTATGGGTGTTCGTTGTGCAGTAATGAATATTAGCTCGGAATGGGAATTAAGAGATCCTTTGGTAAATGCTATGAATCTATCTCTTCTACCTTCAGTTATGGGATGAATAGTAAAACACATAGGGTTATATAACCTTGGTTGAAAAGCACCAAAGAAATGGTAACCAACTGCAGAAATATTTCTGTTTTGTCAGTCATGATTCGAAAGAAGCGTGTATCACGTATAACACTTTCCTAAACAACTGATATTATCATAGTAGATTAAATAAAGACTGCATATTTTGTCTTACTCCGTATATATCTATTTTTAACTAGCAGTATAGCCCGGCGTTGCTCGGGTGTAATGAAAGCTTTAAAACTAATCTATGGTCCTGGAGCTCAGACTCAACCTAAAGAATATTTGTGTAAAGTCTGGTGAGAATCGGATAAAAATTGTGGATTTTTATAAAGGACATACAGACAGATAAACACACACACACACACACACACACACACACACACACAAACATCTTGCCTTTTATATATATATATTATCGATTTTCTGCACTATTGTAAGAACTGCAACATTGAAAATTCTGATTATCGTTTCTTATGTCTTTGTTTATTTGTCACCACAATAAACAAGCTAAAAACAAATTTATTATTATCATTATTATTATTATTATGATTTCTCTTTTAATTGTAAAAACTTCCTTGTAAGTACCTCAAATATCATCCGCACTTACGATATGTGAATAAATCCCTGGTTTTTGGTAATTTTTCTTTTTGAGGGTTGGAGTTGTTGTGAGGCAAACTAAACACAACTCGATTCAAAATTAATAATTTAAAAAAAGTGCCAAAAATTTAATTAAAATAAACATACAAAATTTATATTTCTATATTTCTGAGATGAGGTACTATAATCATCTACATTACATTATTCGGATTGTTTCCCTAGTCTTTATTAGCATATTCATGATGTTTCAGCGGTTGTACACTCCGAATTTCTTCAGATGATTTGAACTGAACCCTTTATTTTGCAATGAGCTTTGGTAAAAAATATTACTGGGACATTAAGTTTATAAAGCCACAAAATACATACACTGATGTTCTTAAGAACATATGGCTCAGTGGATAAAAGCATTGGTTACATCCACAGGACTTGACCAAAACAGTTGTGAGTTAAAACCTGGCTACAGCAAAAAAAAAAACAAAAAAAACTTCAGATTATTGAGATATCGTGGAACTAGAGAAGCTCAAAATGCTAACTACAGATCGAGGATGCTAAAATAAAGCATGTGCAGAAATTGAAATACCTGGGAAGTGTTCTGACAGAGGACGCGAAGAGCGACACTGAAATCCGAAGGGGCACTGGTATGGCCAAGGTTTCATTTTAAAATCTAAACAAAGTATAGAGAGACAGGAAGATTTTGTTGGAAGCAAATAAAAGAGTACTGGGCTGTCATGTGATATCTGTCCTGCTATATGTCAGTGAATACTGGACAATATCCTCATATATAAAGGAGAGACTCGAAGCAACCGAAATGTCGTTCTACAGAAGGATTTTAAGGATAACATGGACCGAAAATTTGAGCAGCGACAAGATTTTGGAGAGGATGTAAACGGAAAGGAACGTTATACTTAACATCAGAAAAAGACTGTTGAGGTTTTTGGGACATATAATGAGGAAGGAAGTCTTGGAGAATCTAATACCGACGAGACGAATAGAGGAAAAGAGAGACAGAGGGAAGCAATGCGAAGCATACTTGATGGGCTTGAGCAAATGGATGGCGGAGCAGGTTTCGGGAGAGATGATAAGAGGAAAATTGTTAATACTTACAATAGTTAGGTGTAAGTGGAAGTCTATGATTGCCTACGTCCTTAAAGGATGTGACACATAAAGAGGAAGATCACATATTTTAGTGATGTGTTATTCTGGAAGAAATTCGGATGGTAGAGAACAGACTGAAAGTGGAAGGGTAGAAAGATTATGACTCGACACCATGACGTAAGACGAACGCAGTATCTTCAATATGAGATTGTTTTTCTTTCCTTATTAATCCTGAATTTTAGACTCAACTTAAGGGAAGCGCTTTACGGATTTTCTGTAGCATAATCGAATTAAAAGTAGGTTTACCCATGCACTTTCAGACCATTTTGAATTATTTTTTTCTAATTGATCGCGGATAGCAGAGACCGCGGATAAAGATATATGTCTATATTTATTGCTAACACATTGATGTTTACTGGATGACACATATCTTCCCTTTCTCTTTGGGCACCTCGGCGTGGTGTAATGGTTAGCAAGCTTGTCTTGCTAGAACCAATTACAACTGAGTAGTGAGTTCGAGGTTTTGAAAATGATGGAAATGAAAAGGAAATTAATATTGAGCATCAGGAAGAGACAACTAAAGTTCCTGGAACATGCAATGAGGAAGGAGAGCTTGGAGAACCTGATACTAACAGGTCAGATGGAAGGAAAAAGAGAGAGGAAAGCAGCGGATAACATATTTAAAAGGTCTGAGCAGGTGGATGACAGAACGGGGTCTGAGAGAAAGCGTGCTACGAGCCACCAGGGATAGGGAGACGTGGAAGGCCAAGGGACAAGTTACATAAAAGAAAAAGAAGAAGAAGTGAGTTCGCTCCTCACTGGGTACCCATACTTTTGGCCTTGTGCGAAATTTAAGCGGCGCTTAGAAAAACTGACCTTTTGTTTCTCCCCCGCTCTCTCACGGTATCTTTCTTTTCTATTTCTTTTACGCTGACGGCTTAATATCACATCTGCATATGACCAGCAATATTTGTGGCAAACAGTTATATTTTTCGCATTGTGTCTATTTCGAGGATAAAGTATCTTAAGAACTTGGCTTTGCAGTTCACGAGGAAATCGAAAAATATCATTATGTCCGCTTTAGTAATACCAAACACAAAAAATGTGGCACAGTTTTTTTTTCCCCGCTTGAAAAGGAATAAATATTAAAGCCGGCATTTTCGGAAGCTTCGGTTCTTTCGTAAAAAGTGACATGGCGAATGTCGATATTCGTTTTTTTTTCTTTGTTAATTCACTTCAACATATTAATAATTCACTCCAAAATAAAAAGGATTTTATATTTACTAAAATTCAGGATCCTTGATATGACGGTAAATTGCATCCAACAGCAAGGCCTCTGATTGGGAGGTTGTGAGGAGCATAGAACCACCTTTTAATTGATGTTGTTCCCAGGTCCACACTGATCCGGAGTGGTAGCACATTTTAGGATCCCAGCTATGGGCAAATAGTTAACCCCACCAAACTGGGGTCAGAACACTATGAAAGTATAAACGTACACTTTTACAGTACATTAAAACAGACTTTTATAGAAAAATATACATTTTTTAAGGAAAAATATTACCAACAATACATTTTTGAAGAAAAAATTATTGCCACAACACATTTTGAAGAAAACAAATTATGCTTAGCAAAACATTTTTGAATACAAAACTAGAAGATATTTTCAGTTTTCTAAAATGAGACAGAATAAAAACAAAAAATTTCATTAAAATCTGACTCAATCAAAGTTCTCACTATAACCGAACATTAAAAAAAAACAAAAACAAAAATAAAACACTTTAAACACCACTTTTTGGCATTAAATATCCCACAGAGGTTGATATGCCGTTAAACAAAACTCAAAATACTAAAATTCAATCCAAATTCTCTCAGAACGAAGCCCTTGTATTGCACTCCGTTTGTGCATCAATCGCCACAAATGTAAACAATTCGGGTGCACTATTTCTAATTTTGAGGTCCACGTTCGCGCTCACCACAATAAACAAGCCAAAAACAGATTTATTATTATTATTATTTCTTTTTAAATTGTAAAAAATTCCTTGTAAGTACCTCAAATAACATCCGAACTTACTAAATCTGAATAAATCCCTGATTTTTGGTAATTTTTCTTTTTGAGGGTTGGATTTCTTGGAGGCAAACTAAACACAACTTGATTCAAAATTAATAATTTCAAAACAGTGCCAAAAATTTAATTAAAAAAACTTACCAAATTGATATTTCTATATTTCTGAGATGAGGTACTATAATCATTTATTCGACATTGTTCGGACTGTTGCCCTCATTTTTGTTAGCATATTCATGACATTTCAGCCGTTTTACGCTCCGAATTTCTTTAGGTGATTTGAACTGAACGTTTTATTTTTTAATGAGCTTTGGTAAAAAAAAAAAATGTTACTGGCACATTAGGTTTATAAATCCATAAAATTTATATATGTATAAAAGCCTTGGTGACCGAAACAGTTTTGAGTTTAAAAACTGGCTACAGCAAAAAAAGTTCAGATAACTGAAATATCATGGAACTAGAAAAATCTACTCCCGGTGACGGAAATAAAGGATTTAGTTCGAAATTCTAATTACCTGAAGAAGGGCGGAGCATACAATGATCGAAACATCTTGAATATGGCGACCAACATTAAATAGTGTAAAAAAAGACAAAAAACTTATAATTTCTTGTGGTGAATTAATACTTGCAATGAGTAAATTTACATTATTCGTTGCATTAACAAAAGATCCCTATATTCTTTGAAAAGTAACATTGGGCTTTAAAACAAAAGGATAGGTTGACTTAAAACTCATATCATTTTGATATTTTCTGGTAACTCTAAGCATTGCAACGACCATTGAAATAACCTTCGATCAAAAATCAAAAGCTGAAAGACAATACATTTTTGTTTTATTATACTCAGTTTAAAATGCAGAACGAATCTCTGAGCCCAAAATTATAATTTTGCTTGTGATAGGTTGGTGGGGAATTCATAAGCCTTTTTTCTTTCCAAGTCAAGTTCAAAGATTAGTGTCTCTGGTATATATAAGAAGCTAGGTGAATGCATTAGTTGAAATCGTGAGTTTAAAACAATTATTATTTACTGATATTTATTAAATTTTGCACGACTTTTTTTCGGTCTTGTAGGTTGTATTTTAGTTTATTATTCTTCCTGGTGAATTTGTTCCGGTGATAATCAGCATTTTTATTGATTTTTTCAAATTGTTTTCTTTTTTTTGTATAAAAATGATGCTTGTTAGCTGAGGAGGCCATCTTTGATTATCACCCAAAGACTTTCCGTTACAACAGGGTAGTTATTTTTCTTAAGAGGTACGGTTGTTGTGGCTCAAACTTGTGGTTTTAGTTGCTGCCTCAGCACTAATAAATTTCCGGATACTTGATATTTAAACATCTTTTCACAGAATTCTATGATACATTCTTTCCTGGAACTTTGTCAGAAATTATTAGTGGTGATTCTGTCGAATAGCCATCTCATTTTTAACAGAATAGCATCACTGTTTTTTATGGTCATTTGACAATATGAAAAGACTGGACAGAGGCCAGTTATTTGAATAAACAAAAACTAGCGTATCTATAATATAGGAATTTAAAAGAATCGGCTATATCTGTTCATTGAATACTGTTGCCATATCTCGTCGGATGCTTCTACTATTCATCTCGAATTTCTCGGCAAAATCCAAAGAAAAGTCTGCCATATAATCGGTTCTAACTTGGCATCTCGGCTTCAGCCACTTTCTTACCAACGCAGCGTGGCTTTCCTCTTGTTTTCCTAAAAAATATTTGTCATGGTAACTATTCTGATGAGATTTTTCCCTGGTGTCAATTTCACGTGAATTTAAGCTTGCTACTAGAGTGGCATCTAGGTCCCACCATTTTACCGTTGAAATAGTCAAATATAACCACCGCTTCAACTCTAATGGTTTCTTTTCTCGCACTTCTCGCTTATGGAACTACTTTCTGTTTTCTTGCAACCTTAATAGCTACAGTCTTAAAAATTGAAATGCAACGGCAATTGTCGTCTTGTGTCTTCTGGAATCTCGTCCATCTTTTATCCTTTCTATACCACCTGTTCCCAGTCTTTTCTCGCGCTGTAACCCGCTGCGTTGTGGTGCAGTAGATATCGGCTCGAAATGAGAAAACGGAGTGCCGAGTTCGAATTCCAGTTCACTTAATCTTTTTACACTTATGTAGTTCCCACCTCACATCAGTGGCATTTCCGCCTTGCTCGGGGTGAAATGATTTTAAAAAAATTCATTGCATTCACTTACGCGCAAATAGCTTTGAGAAAGGCATGAATCCGTCTCTTTCATAACAGGGCAGATTATGTTCTATAGCCTTGGTTGGCAACCAGTCTACGGCAGAATGTAATAGCAACCTACTGCGGGAAAAATCTTCTGCCCAGTTAGTAGTGCCTCTTTTAAGACATGATCGCCCAAACGTGTATCACGTATCGCACTTCAGTGATTGACTAAACTCGCTGCGTACTAGTGGCATTCCAGCCTTGCTTGGGTTGAAATGATTTAAAAAAAATGAGGCAAGATAAACGCGACAAAATTGTTTAGTTTGCAGAAGCACCCAACGTTAGAGATCCTAGCGAAAGATTATGAGCGAAATTATATTCAAGAAGAGTTTCCACTTGTTTAATTTCTTTTACATTAAATGATAAATACGAAGAATCGCATTTAATGTCTTATTTTGAAGCGAGATAAGTAGATGCTTTTAGAAATATGTCTATATTTACATTACATTTTCAGTCAGTTTAAAAACATTATTATTTACATTTGAGTCATTTGGAAATGACAACAACAACAACAACAACAATAATAATAATGTTTTATTCTAGTTCCACAGGAAAAACGCTTGCTAAAACTGAATGATCCCTAAGACTGCTGATTGTAGCCCGCAATCTATTTATTAATTACTAAACATGAAGATTTTTATCTGAGAAATACAGAAATAAAAGTAATAATAATACGACTACTCACAATAATAATAAAATTCATAAATCTTTCACGGACGGAAGCACTGTGTATTTCTGTCTGCGAACAAGACTAGTGGGAAATTATCAAAGCCAGGTGTCGTGAGGGTACATATATTTAAGTTCGAAGGAAGAGGCAGCCATAACGATTTTGGAGATATTATCAAGTTATTTTGAAACGCTCTCAATCGAAGATCATCTGATCAGAATGAGCTATTCGATTTGACGGTGTTTATAACTGAGTCCCACCCTAAAATGTTACACGCTGCTTTTATCAGAATCTGTCATCTGTGATGAAATAGCTTCTTATACTTTTATCAAAATGGAGATGTGTGTGTGTGTGTGTAGGGGGGGGCTTCATGATGGATGTACTTGGTATTCGTATTTACACTCCAGCGTTAATTCATTGGTGGGGTTCTCTCTATCTACTACTACTACTACTACTACTAATACTACTACTAATAACAACAACAATAATAATAATAATAATAATATATTGATCCTGAGAGACATTACCTTAGGCTAAGAATATGCTGAAAAATGCGAAAATGCAGGTGAACCATGACCGAGAAGGACAAATCAGAGAATTATATCAAGCAATAGCTCAAGTTAGTTTCTCATGTGGTTGGCAAACTCATGGCCATTTCCTTGGAATTTTTCACAAGGGACATCTAAAATCTTTGGGAGGGTTGATGTGACAGCGCATCTTGGAATAACTCATGTGCTGGGGAAAATGTACGTTTCCTGGCTAAGATATCTAAGAGAAAGAGAGGATATCCTTAAAGACAATTCTTAGGTGTAACATTGCTGTCACCACAAGTTATTGCTGAACCTTCCTGGATTCGTCCCCCATTTTTATCATAATAATTAATGATCTCGAAGAGCCTTGAAAATCAGCTGGAGTAACCAGAAATTAGGGAAGAGTGCCAGTCAGATAGACCACTGCAATAGTGACGATAACTAGAATCTAGAGAGGGATTTCTCTATATGAGTGCTAGTCTCGCCTTGTAGGCTCTGTTATGTTGAAAGGATGAACTGGGAGTTTTTATTTCATTTTTGGGAGCTTTAGGCATTTATTCATTTTTTTAATTATTAGAAATTATTCAATTTTAGCTACAAAACGAAGGGTATCTAAAGATGTGCAAAGATATCAAACTTTCTTCCGTTGTTTTTCCAACTTCCTATATAGCTTACTAAACAAAGCTTACTGAACAAAAAAAAAGACTACCTGCAAATTACAAAATGAGAAGATCTATAATTACATCTAAGCAGTATGGGACCTACAGTAAGAGCCTTAGTTAGCATCAAAGTCAACCATCGCATTGAAAACAGTGTGAAAATCTATCATATAAAAGTTTTTTAGAATTGTACTCATTGGTATTAATAATAGAAATGAAAACATTATTCAAATTTGTTTTTGCACTGATACTTAAGTGTTATCTTATGAAAGGTGCATTCAGTATAATATTAAAAATTTAATTTGACAGTAGGGGTGTTGACAAAAAAGCTCGTGCCCAAAGTGTGTGCTGATTCAAAAATGTTTAGGAAACATCACCAAACTCTCTCTCTCTCACTCTCTCTCTCTCTCTCTCTCTCATGCGTGGGATGTGGCGAATCTCTCATTGCATTATCACTACTTCAATGAAAAGTGTTCGAGCAAACTATATTTCTTGGTTCTGCATATTAGTAAACTACTCATATTGCCTTTGTATTTCATCCGCGAGAAGTAAGTTCCACTCAACCAGCTTCATCCCGCGAACAACGGCCATATGCAACAAACTTCCAAAAGGATGTTTCCCAGATCTTTACAATCTTGACCTGCTGAAGTTTACAGTCAACCGTTATCTCTCGCTCCTATCCATATAAACTACCTATTAAAGTAACCAACTACCTCGAGTAAACCATTCTTTAAAAAACAACCGATCTAGAGTATTGAGGAGACATGCTGTCACCTCATCTCTGATGTAATCTACCAGTTAATACTGACGTTTACAGTCAAAGAAGAATATTTAAAGAGAGAAAGAATAAAAGTTAACAAAAAGAAGAAGAAAAAGAAAAGAGAAGAAGAAGAAGAAAAAGAAGAAAAAGGGAAAAGGAAGAAAATTTCAAGAGAAATAAAGCAGAAAAAGTAGAAAAATTAAAGAAAAGAAAATTCAGAGAAAAGTTAAAGAGAAGAAGAAAAAAGAAGAAAAGTTAAAGATAATAATAAGAAAAAGGAGACAAGAAGAAGAAATGTTAAAGAGAAGAAAAAGAACAAAGTTAAAGTGAAGAAGTAAACAAATTAAAAGAAGAAAAAATAAGAAGAAAAGTTAAAAATAGTAGTGAAGAAGAATATGTAGAAAAATTAAAGAGAAGAAAAAGAAGAAAAAGTTAAAGGGAATAAAAAAAAGAAAATCAGTTAAAAAAAAGAAGAAATGTTAAAGAGAAGAAAAAGGACAAAGTTAAAGAGAAGAAGAAGGAGACAAATTAAAAAGAAGAAGAAAAATTAAATAGAAGAAGAAAAAGAAAAATAGTAATAAGAAGAAAAGTTAACAATAAGTAGAGAAGAAAATGTCGAAAAATTAAAGAGAAGAAGAAAAAGATGAAGAAAAGGTAAAGAAAATAAGAAAAAACAAAATGAGTTAAAAAGAAGAAGAAATGTTAAAGAGAAGAAAAAGGAGAAAATTAAAGAGAAGAAGAAGGAGACAAATTAAAAAGAAGAAAAGTTAAATAGAAGAAGGATAAAAAGAAAAATAAGAAGAGGAAAAAATCGACAAAAAAAGGGTTTAATAGTTTATCCGACATGCCATTTGCATATGGTAATTAATGTCATATGAATTCACTTCTTTGGCTGTAAATATTTTATCAAGTGGTTTGAAGCAGTGGTCCGAAGTAGCAAAATTAGGGCTTACGGTTGGAATGTCCCGGGTCCTTAAAATCTTAATAAAATTTGCCAACAGGTTTTGTATATGCACCTCCCAAAATGGTCATAGTTCCTGTTTGCATACATATTGAGATGGGGGGGGGGGACTGGCACATCTTTTAGTCACGTTTTTTTAATTCACTAATGTAGTTTGTTATTTTTAAATATGAATAAATCACGCCACATAAACTCTGGCAACTTTCGCTGTAATGGTGAGTTATAAATATATTTAAAAAAATCAATCTTGAATGTATAATCTTATGAATAATACATCTATATGACATTTGTGAGTTGTGTTGATGTAAATATCGGCTTCGAATGGGAAATCGGAGAGCCGAGATCGAATTCCAGTTGCATTCACTTACGCGCAAATACTTTTTGGCAAATACTTTTCATCCATCAGTCACTTAATGATGGTGTGCGTGGATATCGACTCGGAACGACAAATCGGGGAGCCGAGTTCGAATTCCAGTTGAATTCCCTGCATTTATTTACGATCAAACACCCTTGGGAAAGATATTAATCCGTCTCTCCCTTCCAGTTAAGGGTTAAATAATAAGACAGACAGTTTTATAGCCTTGGCTGGCAACCAGTCTGCCGCAGAAAGCAATGGTAATCTACTGCGGGATAATCTTCTGCCCAGTCAGTCATGTCTCTTTCGAGACATGATCACCCAAGCGTGTATCATGTATGGCACTTAACTGACTGACTGATATGACATTTAGAATTATACTAGCAGTATAGCCCGACATTGCTCGGGCGTAATGAAAGCTTTAAAACGAATCTATGGTCCTGGAGCTCAGACTCTTTGGACGTTGGCACCAAAGACTAAAAAGCAATAGTTGTTTCCAGTTAAAGCGAAACCGTAACTGAAAGAAAAAATGAATGCATGTAAGTCAAATTTTGATTTCCTGGTATCGATATCAAATAAGTTTTTTTCGTCGTAAACTGAATTTTGAAGGCTAAATAAGTCCTCTGAGTAAATGGTTTGATGGCTGAGACTAAGATATACAGTTATACCTACTTAGAGCCAAACCCAAAGCAAAAACTAAAATAAAAGAGCTGAAAAAATACAGACATACAAGCAGATAAACAGACACACACACAAACATCTTCCCTTATATATATATATATTATCGATTTTCTGCACTATTGTAAGAACTGCAACCTAGAAACTTCTGAATATCGTTTCTTATGTTTTTGTCTATGAGTGTATTAAATTTGATTAAAATCGAACCACTCTTTCTATAATCCGATTTTTTCGATTATCGATTTTCGATATTTATCAGCGGTACCTCGACACAAAACCTAGCCACACACACACACACACACACACACACACACACACACACACACACACAGACAAAGTTCAATTTATCAATAAGTTTAGATATTATTCATGAGTTTGGAAAGAAATCCCTGTTGCCTATTTTGCTGTGATAACTTTAAAGTTGTTCTTTGATTATCTAAGACTCGTGTAAATACAACGTAGTGTTCTGAACTTTCCTCTTTCTTATTTAATGTCAAGATTTTTTTTATTTTTACTTTTTGAATGGATGTGACCCATAAAGAATAAATTAAGTTGAGATCCATGTGATATACTGCACGTTTTGCGAAAAGCTTCATCAGTATCAGAAACAGTGAGGAATATTTACATTGTTTATGAAAACAACGGGTTAAGGTTCTGAAAATTTCAGCGGTGGATTTCTTGGTTTTGGTCGGGCAATAATATTTATCTCGCTCTCAATGACTGGCTTTAATCAACAATCAAGCTGTCCTGATCGTAATGGAAGAAACTCCGAACTGAAATTACAGAAACAATTCAATACAGTTTATAAACTATATATATATATATATATATATATATATATATATAAAACTTGTAGGAATGTCTAAAGTTAGCCAAGGAGCTCTACCTGATGTGATTCCGCAAAATGATCAATTTATGTTCATTAGGGACCTGAGGTGCTAGCGATTAATTTCTGGAAAGGAATTTCACAAGTGTTTAAAAGTAGAACTTTTATAATAATATACAGCGTAGGATGTGCGTTGTGGTACAGTGGATATCGGCTCGGAACGAGAAGCCAGGGAGACGAGTTCGAATTCCAATTGAATCCATTGTATTCACTTACGCGCAAATACCTTTGGGAAAGGTATTAATCCGTCTCTTCCTTCTAGTTATGGGTTAAATAGCAGGACAGATTGGGTTCTATAGCCTTGGTCGGCAATCAGTCTACCGCAAAAAGCAATGGCAACCTACTGCGGGATAATCTTCTGCCCAGTCAGTGATGTCTCTTTCGAGACATGATCGCCCAAGCGTGTATCACGTATGGCACTTAACTGACTGACAGCGTAGGAGATAATATTTGAATTCAAACCTAAAATCATCATTATAGCCAAAGAAAGTAATGCGCTGTATTTGTTTGTATATGAAGTGCTTGGTGTTGAGTTGTCATGAACAAGTCAGTTAAAAAGTATTGCTGTCAGATGCAAGCAAAGGAAAAACTTAAGCCTTGAATCTACAAGTTTTACCTCAATAATGTCTACTCTCACGAATTTGCTACATCAAATTATCATATTTGCAAATCTTTACTGCATATTTTGGGTGTAAAACGTTACGTCAATTATAAAGAGTTTGAAAAAAACATTACTGATTATTTTTGGCCTTGAAACCAATAGAATTTTATACCGAAGGCATTAATAACTTGTCTGTTCAATAGTATTGTGCTATTGAAAATGAAGGAAGCTATTTTGATTTGATTTGTAATTGATCGTTAAATATTGATCAGTTGTATGTCAATATAATTAGAAGTAGCACTTTATTTCTCAACTAAAATTTTATACATATTTATATATTAATATTACGAGTAGGAGTATGTAATCATATATAAACTTATAAATATCGGAAATAAAAGGAAATTTTATCTATCTATCTATCTATCTATCTATCTATCTATCTATCTATCTATCTTCGTTAAGAACGCTAGTTTGATTCGTAGATGTAGTCATGTCAAAGTTAGTTGAATCCATAAATGATAAATCTATGGATGGTTTTCTTACTCAAACCTGAGTCATTTTTGTATTTAGTCATTATCTTCTGAAAATTTGGTTTCATAATAGAATTTAGATATCAAGTGTTACATTCAGTCTGATGCGATATTTAGAGTTTGCTGTCATGCATTTAGAAAATCCTGAGAAAATCCCGAGATCCACCTCATATGGATTATTATTTTGAAAATTTTCAATGTAGACTGTTTTGTAAGAAAATAAACTTTCTGAAAAATAATTTTTCGAAAAAAGATATATAAAAAATAAATATAATATAATAGTTATTTTTAGAATCAGAAAGAGATAATTGAAATTTCTACGGCACATCATGAGCAAAGAGAGGTTGGAGAATCTGACACTCACATGGCATAATGATGATGATGAAGAAGAAGAAGAAGAAGAAGAAGAAGAAGAAGAAGAAAGACTCTAAAAATGTTAATTCGTTGAGAGGAAAAATACTAATGATGTTTACTAGTACAGGGTTACATTTCTTGAGTTAAAGATAATCTTTTTGAACTGGACCATAAAATGGTGTCGTCACAAAATAAAGAAAAAGGGTTTGAAAAATTTTCCACTTACAGGACATAATGAAGGCCATGAATCTGTCTCAGAGCTACAAAATTTAAAATGTTTTGAAAAGTCATGGGAGGTATTACTATGTGCATACAACATTTGAGATTTGAAAAAGAAATCACTCAACCGGCGGTCGAGAGCGAGGGAAAATTTACTTGCCCCAAAATCATTTTATTCGACCGACTCCATTTTCTTAATAGTAGCCTTACGTAAACACGGCGTGAATCGCTGACGGAAAAAAAAATGAAATTTTAATTAAAATTTCGAACGTTCTAGAAAGGATTTAAAATTTTAAAAAAAATAATAACAACAAAATTTGATCTTTTCTCATAATAATAACATAAAGATTTTGAAGATAAAACTTTGTTTTTATTTAGTTTGATCTCTTTTAACATCATGATATGCTTTTTTTTGCCATTGAATGGAGGTACCTAAATTCGTAGTTTCTTTCTTCTGTTTGACTACAACATCTATCTCATATATGATAAAAATATAACAAATCTGATTTTCTCAACCATTTTCTATAAAATAATACTTACTTTTATAATTTGTTCATCGAGGCGTAGCTGAAAGAAGTATGGGTATTTTTTCTTTCTTTTAAATGTTCGTTTTTACTTTTAGTAAGCGGGGAGGAAATATGTTCAGTCAAGAATAATATTTTTACAAATGAGTTCCTAAAAACCTGTGAGCGTCTTTAATCTGGCTAACAGAGAAATTTTGGCTCCATCCTGAAAGCGTTAATTAAACGAATGGTTACACTGACCGGGACGATAAAAGCAAGACCAAAGAGTTCAATAATGTCATTGTAGGTCAGTCTAAGTAACTTGTGAATCTTCAATGGCATGCTTTTGGGTTGTAAAAGGAATGAGATTTTTTTCTATATTTAAAGGGACACATTTCATTGCGATATTTTTAATTGACCGCGGGCGAATGAAGCAAGAAACGTTATTCGCATAATTAAGTTTTTAATCGACTGAATCGATCGGGCGAGTGAAATTTCAAAGACGTGTGCATATATGCATATAATAGATCTTACGTACGTATGTATTTCTACTTGTGCTTATATGTGTGTCTGTAGGTCTGTGCATATATTCTATAATGTGCAATCGAGTTTTTTGAGTATATTAACATGTGTACATTTCTGTATGCATGTGTATGTCTTAATGCATGTGTGGGTGTAAGAGTGAGAGAAAAGGCTTCTGTGTCAGCGATTCATTTTAAGATGGGCGATATAAAACAAAGCTGACAGTCGCAGACTTATCTCATTAAGCTAATTGAGTCAACCGGCAAAATTCTTTTTCAACAAGACCGTCCTAATTGTAACTCCACGCTTACCAACGATTAAATCCATCTACCTTTCCGCTCTCTGCTTCGTAACCCTAGTTACAACCTTTGACCCCTACCCCTCACTATTTAGCCTTCTTTACTCATCTGTCTGCCACCACCCCTACTCATCTGTTAGTCATCTAAAATACTTTTTCAATCTTTCTTCGTTACCACTTCTGTTTCCTTTTTTTAAGATTCTGTTTGTATTTACCTTCGGTAAACATTATCACATTATTTTAATTACCTATTTTTAACTCATCTCGCTCCTAATCCACATTCTTCTCTCTCTCTTTCTGTATATATATATATATATATATGTATATATATATATATATAGTCATCCGCAGACAGATCTGTTTCGCTGTATCACAGCTCATCAGTACGTTAGACTCAGATTGCTTTTTAACCCAGGATTGAAACCCGACCGAATTGGCGTCAGTAGGCGATTCTACCTCTGAGCTATGGGCGCTGGATAGAAGGAACAGACTTTTTAACGTGTATATTATTATACATGACCAATAGCTGTGAGTGTTCGAATCTCTCTCTCTCTCTCTCTCTCTATATATATATATATATATATGTGTGTGTGTGTGTGTGTGTGTGTGTGTGTGTGTGTGTGTGTGTGTGTGTGTGTGTGTGTATTAGAGGCAATTGAAAATTGCTTGGTCCGCCCCATTTCCAAAATTCTAACCAAATAACCAAACAGTATATATTTATATGCAAGGTCAGCAATGTGGTGTGAAATAATTCGTTCTTCATCATTAACATGGTTTTTCCAGTTGATTGGTTGCATGTTTTTACAGCATGGACGTTCTTGTTCTGAATTCTGATGATGCATTGATATAGCTTTGGTAAACATTATAAGAAATAAATTACCTATTTTTAACTCTTCTCGCTCCTAATCCACACATTCTTCTCTCTCTCTCTCTCTCTCTCTCTCACTCTCTCTCTCTCTCTCTCTCTATATATATATATATATATGTATGTATGTATGTATGTATGTATGTATGTGTGTAGTAGAGGTTATTGAAAATTGCTTGGTCCGACCAATTTCCAAAATTCTAACCAAATGACCAAACATTACATATTTATATGCAAGGTCAGCTGCATGGAAGTACTTGTTCTGAAATCTGAAGGCGCATTGATACAGCCAAATTGGCATTTATAAAAGTGAGCAGGAGTATTGTGACCAAATTCGTTAGAAACAACAAAAAAAAAAGAAGATTAATGAACTGTTAGGTGTATCATTCCTCCTATATGATATCGAATCCTGTTTAATCTCATTAGAGATGAGGAAGAGATTAAAGCAACATAAATCTAACTTTACAGGAGGATACTGAGAATACTACTGACTGGACATGTGAGCAACGACGAAGTTTTAAAGAAAATTGAATCTAAATGAAAAATTATACTTAACATCAGGAAGACACAATTGGATCTTTACTTAAACACTTATTGAGGAAAGGGGGCTTAGAACATTTTATACTCACGGGGCAGATTGATGGCAAAATGGACAGAGGAAAACGGAGGACTATCTACTTTGTGAGTTTGAGTAAATGGATGTCGAAACAAGGTTTAGAAGGAATAACAAAAAGCACACAAATTATTAAGAGCTACGATGGACAGAAAATTATGCGCATGTCCTGACGATGAAGATGATGCTGAAGAAGAAGCTTTTGTTCGGTTGTTTAATATCGAATTTTGTACAAAGTGTAGATTATTGCTACTCAGTAACAATGATCTAACAAATTATCCTAGCGAATCATTACTTGGACGTCTCACCGCAGTGTAATTGTTAGCAAGCTTGTCTCACTAGAACAGTTACGACTAAGTTGTGAATTCAATCCTCAGCTTTCGGACTTCTGCCATATCTAAGCTTTGCTTAGAAAATCGCCATTGCATCACATCGAAGCACCTGTGTCTTCCTCATGTAATGCAAAGATCAGCTTCACGGACACAACTTCTCATCCTGCCGCTTTGAACATGATACGTACGTAAAGATAAACTTGAAAGCGAGAGTCTTCATTCTACAATGGTGCTCACCCTGTACAAGACCCAAGCATCACTTAATAAAGATGGTTACAGAGTAAGCGGTTCTTTGTCAGTTCTACGAATGTGTAATCGAACATTCTCAATTTATCGTTCATCGACTTAGTCCTTATTCACGACAGTTTAATTTTATCAACATACTGTGGTAAAAAAATAAATAAATATATTTTAAAACAAAACATATAAGGAACATCTTTCATTCAACCTCCGATTTGGAATCAAATTTTTTTTCTGGATTTCAATATTGCAAAGATCGGATCCAAGTATTCTGCCTGTGGTATGATCCATTTCCCTCCTTAATGGATATGTATTGAATACATATATTCAGGAGAACTTTTATTGTATTCAGAGTTCATTAAAGCTTACATTTAAGCTAATAAGAATTGTCTCTAACAATTCCACTACAGTGTCAACGCTTCTCTAACTTCTGCTGTTCTTCATGGTGAGAACTTGAAGCCCGAAAAATGATTCGTAACGAAGTTTTCTTGTATGTAATATAAGTAACAACTCTAAATAGAAGCTTACGAAGCCAGAGGAGAGATGAGAAAATGCTTATTTTATGATCGCACTTCATAAGACCTACACTGCCAGCCATAATTATTAGGCCACCCCAGTTTTTTTTTAATTATGTATTTCATAATATTTTTAGTATTTATTGCCAAGTGGATAATTTTAAATGAAAATAGACTGGTTCTTTGTTATTATTACTTTGCAAAATTTTACAAGGCAGCCAGGAATCCTTTGCTTCGGCCAGACAATAAGAAGAAGAGACTGGCATGGGGAAGAGAGCACAAAAATTGGACACCAGAACAGTTCATTTGATGCACATGTTATTGTGTAGTGTTAACAAAAGTACCATTCTATTTTCATTTAGAATTATCCACTCGGCAATAAATATTAAAATAGTATTAAATACATCATTTCTTTAAAAAAAAAAAAAACTGGGGTGGCCTAATAATTTTTGCCGGTATACACTACCTGCAAAAATTATTAGGCCACCAAAAGGGTCGGTAGAGTGTAACTTCTATCAAAAACTTAGAAGGTTTTGATAGAAGTTATAATCTGGCTGTGCATACACACAAGGAAAAATATATAGATATAGTTTTGCTTGGTTGCAAAACTGCATTTATTTTAATTCATGTAAGTACACCATTGTGCAAATTAATTGAAACAAAACGAACAATGTCTTCCTAGGATCTTTCACACTGTCTCTGATCACGTATACGTCGTCTTTTGGTGTTGTTTTTCTTCTTCCGACCGCATTTTCCTTTATGTTTTGAATTGATAGATCCAGTTTGTTCACCGTGATGACACGACTGACAGTTGTAAGGTTGACACTAACAATGTCCGTGATCTCTCTGTAAAGCTTGTCAGTGTATTCGTGCAGCTTTACATTTTTCGTACGTTTTCTTGGACTAAAGTCCATCGCAGACAATGGTCGTAGGACAACTAATCGATACAATCACGGATGAAGCAATATTTTTTAAGGACAAACAATTTTCATCGTGCACCCTGAAAATAGATTCATATTACTGCACACTACTACAAATGACCTAATCTGAGGAAAAATAAAAATCGATTACACCCTGTCACCAAAGTGGGTCTAAAACTGAAGTATAGTGAAAGAAATCAAACTAAACCAGTTGTTTCAGTTAATTTGCAAAAAGGTGTAGTTCACTCTCTTTTAATTTCTTTTAATCGTTTCACCCCATGCAAGGCGGTAGTGCCACTGATGCGCCGGGGACTACATAGGAGCAAAAGATTAAATAGGAAGATAGTAAAGAGAAAGAGGAACCAGCTACAGGGGGTGTCAGAGAAAGGAGCAAGAGATAGATGGGAATACAGGTGTGATGACACTTGCAAATGTACAGAGAAGGGATAAAGATATACAGGATGATGTAGAAAGAACTAGAGTCAAGTGGTTAAGAGATGGCCATTGACATTGCATTTAAATTCCTGGAGGTTGTAGCCATCGGGAAAGCATGAATATGAAAGAGAGTTCCACAGGCGGGAAATGCGAGAAAAGAAGCTAATGCAGTAGAATTGATAAACATTTTGTGTTTCCAGTAATAATGTCTTCATAAGTACATCAAATAATTAATAATATAACATAAACATTTCATGAGAATTAATTAGAAAATCAATAATGTTTATTCAGTTAATCTTATCAAAATTATTTAAATATCTTTCTAGTAATCAAATATTTGAAATAAAAATAAAACTACGAAATATAAGATAAACGGATATCATAAAAGCATTGTAAAAGTGTCTGGAACCAAAGTTAAAACATTGCTATCTTTCCTTTCAGTCGGAGTTGCATGAAGAACAAAATGTAAACGAAATTACATTCCTTGTTTGACTTGGCTTTCTTTAATTTTTATATATCCTCATTAAGGGAGATATTTCAACTAAAACCATAGTAAATCAGTGGTTAAGGAGATAAAAACGATAATCAAAGAGAAAGATTTGTATTTCTACACGACAATCATGACCATTAGCCAAAAAAGAATGAAACTCTCATCTATAACCAATGGAAATGAAATTGTTTCATTTTTAAGACTTGTAGTCAGACTAAGTCATAAAAGGGCATAACATCTTTTTGAAATTTAAACGAAGTTACTGCTACATCTGACCAAATGATGATGAAATTAACGCACTAACAAATGAACGTCTCAACCGTTTTCGGACTATAATCAAATTGAACGATCTTTTATATTCTACATTATAGAATAAGTAAAGACGGTCACTGATGGAATGAAAAATACATCATCTTTTACAATTTAAGCAGAAGGAATGTTATTTTATTTCTTAATTACCAGCGGTCGTCTGCGTAGGTAATTAACCAAAGAAAGTATATCACATCTTTCTAGACCTACTAAAACAAATGGTGTTGTTTTTACTAATTCTTGGTTACAATTATTAACCAAAAAAAAAAACAAACAAAAAAGGACACAGCACCATTCAAATTTTAACAAATGCAGGTCAGTTGTATATTCTACATCCTTCTAATAAAATAATAATATTCCTTGGCGAAAGTAAGAACAACATATCATTCAAAGCTTAACGAAAGTTAATGCTGTTGTATTTTCAGCCAGTTAATAAAAGGATTGACTGTTGTATTTTCAACCTGTTAATAAAAGCATTGAACAAATAAATTGCATCACATCTGATCAACTTTCCTCTCTATGGTACCTAGACTTTATGACTTTAAGCGCAGTAGCAGAATGGTGGCAAGGTTTCTGAATTTTACATATTGAAATGACTAGATGTAACCGTAAGTTTTATGCTAAGATTTTCTTTTATAGAAATTCTCCCTTGTGGAACTTTCTTCTAGTCTATTGCTTTACTGCCATTCATTTAGATTTGCAATAGCTACATGTAACCGTAAGTTCTATGCTAAGATTTTCTTCTAAAGCACTTCTTCCTTGTGGAATTTCCTTCAAGTTCATTGCTTCACTGCCATTAATTTACATTTGCAATGGCTATATGTAACTGAAAGTTCTATTCTCAGATTTTCTTCCAACGCACTTCTTCCTTGTGGAATTTTCTTCCAGCTTATTGTTTCACAGTCTAAATTGATCTTCCAAAATGTAAACTCAATGTCTTCTAAATTCATGTTCTTTAAATCTTCTCTCTCCTTCATAGTTTATTTTTGGCATATTCTCTAACACTCAGTAACCCCCTGGCATCTTGGACAATTTGTGGGGTTAAAATGATTAAAAAATCCCAAGCAAAAAGAATGTTGCTTTTTATCCTACTTCCTGTCGGGTCATTGACCAAAGAACGGATGTCGCATCTTTCAAACATTAAACAAAGCAAAAGTTTTATTTTAAATATTTTACGACTAGACTAGCAGTTAATCTATCAGAGAACGGATATTACATTTTTCCGATCTTAATTAGCGTGAATAATACTGTAGATATTAGCTTAGTATATATATATATATAGTCAGTTATTAATCTACAGACAGAGGTTTTTCGCTGTATCACAGCTCATCAGTACGATTAGATACTCGATTGCTTTTAACCAGGATTGAAACCCGACCGAATTGACATCAGTCGGCGATTCTACCTCTGAGCTATGACCGCTCGTTAGAGGAAGGTGGACTTTAGTGTGTTATATACAATCTATACACACGCCAGTAGCCGAGAGCTTTCAAATTCATTACTAAATGAACGACGCGTAGATACCTGAGTAGCTACTGCTTTTTCAAAGTCTACCATTCCTCCAGAGTGCTCAATCAGAGTGTGAGACCATAATTAGTCATCCGCAGACAGACCTGTTTTGCTGTGTCACAATTCATCGGTACGGTTAGACATCCTATTGCTTCTCACCAGGATTGAAACCCGACCGAATTGGCATCAGTCGGCGATTTTACTTGTGAGCTCGGTAGAAGAAGGACTATATATATATATATATATATATATCTTTCTAATTTCTCTTACTACATTCTGTACGAGTCCCTGCAATATTATTTCTGTCTGTTTCATCAAGACATTATCATTTGTGCATCTTATGTTTGTAAGATTGTACCCACTGATAGTAAATCCTGGTAGAACATCTAGTTTGTTCAGGATTACCGCTCTACAAACTTCAATAAATCTGGTGGCAATAGACAACCTTTCTTTTTTTGTGTACGTGCTGAACTAACTTTCTGTCGGTTTGCTACCAGTAAATGTTATGGATTAATTTAATACATGTCCCCAAATATTGTTTTCTTTTCTTTTATTAAACGCGAGAAAACAGGTAACTATACCAAACAGAAAATTATAAATATTAGTGTCTCTATGAGAGTGAGTGCTGGATGACCTCCTCAAAGATGAAAAGAAGACATGAAGCAACAGAAATATGTTTTTACAGAAGGATGCTGAGGATCCCATGAATAGAACATGTGAGTAACGATGAAATTTTGAAGAAAATGGAAACAAAATGTGAACTAAAACTTAACATCAGGAAGAGATGATTCAAGTTTCTTGGACACATAGTGAGGAGTGAGGGCTTAGAAAATTTGATACTCACGGAACAGATCAGATAGCGCGAAAGAACGACAGAGGAAAACAACGAATAACGTACTTGAGTAAATCGATGGCGGAACAGGGCTTAAGAGAAATAACAGCAAGACAAAGTTTATTAAGCGCTACAAGGGACAGGAAGTTGTGGAGAGCCATGATCAACTACGATTTGAGCAGAGGGGCACGGCACAGAAAGAAAAAGAAGATTTAAGACAATCAAAGAATTGATTCATCATAAAAACGTAGAATCAATCACGTATCGGAAGCTGGGATATATGATAAACTGCCTACAAATTCATACCATGTATAACGACCTACATTTATTATCTTGGAAGTGACCTTTGTTGGGATAACATATTAAACATCTTAGTATCGCAATGTCACAAAACAAACTTTAATTTTAAATTTTAAGAACTCCACCTTATTAAAAAAAAATGTATACAATCTATTACGCAAAAAATAAGTTGAAAAAATATTAATAAATGGCCATACGTGATAACCGCTAGGGCGATCATGTATCGAAAGAGACATGACTGACTGAGCAGATGATTTTCTCACAGTTAATTGCCATTACTTTCTGCAGTAGACTGGTTGTCGGAATTACGAGATCGAATTCCACTTTAATTCGTTGCATTCTCATATGCGCAATTACCCCTGGGAAAGATATTAATCTGTCACTTCATTCTCAAGGTATGGATTAAATAGCAGAACAGATTAAGTTCTTTAGCCTTGGTTAGCAACCAGTCTACCGAAGAAATTAAGGACAATCTATTCCTGGAAAATCTTCTGCCAAGTCATTCATGTCCTTTTCGAGACATGATCGTCCAAGCGTGTAGCACGTATGGCGATTAACTGACTGATGTATCCCATAACTGGAGGGCGAAGAGACGGATTAATATATTTTCCAAGGTTATTTGCGCGTAAGTGAATGCAACGAATTCAACTGGAAATCGAACTCGGATCTCCGCTTTCTCGTTCCGAGCTGATATCCACTACACCACAAAGCGAATTCCACAAAAATAGTCCACTTTATTATGACGATCTATTTATTTATGGATTGTTTTCTTCGAACAGTTTATCTCTTCCAGAGTACAACCCTGAGCGATTCCTTCACTATAGACAGTGTAGTATCTCCGACATTCTGATATCATCTCGACTGCAAAAGTGACGCAAGAATACAACAGCTTTCGTTTTAGAAAGGCAATATTACAATATATATATTTTAAATAAAAGCACATAGTTTCACAGATTTTCTTCACTTCGTGTTGGTACAAAATGAATAAAAGTATGTACAGCATTTGCAGTGATGATCCCGGTATATTGTTAATTTTGAAGCATCACCTGTTTCATGGCTTATATTAATCGGCTCGCGCCTATAGATATATACTAAACTAAAGTTAGTTAAGTCTCGCACAGGGCTATAATAGCGGGAGATGATTTCAAGCCAAAAACTGACTCCATGAGATAACGGTGTAGAACAGAAGTACGTAAACTGACATTTCCACTGAAGTTAGCGTGTTAATATCAAAGAAGGTCGTTTCGTGCTACTCAGACAAAACAAATACGACATAACTTTACATAAAAGTATGCATATACATATATATCTATAGCAATATATATATATATATATATATATATATATATATATATATATATAGGTAGCATATAGTATTCTAAACATATACTGTTACATATAACAAGCAATGAATGTCTATTATGTTTAATCATGAGCCGTTCTAAACATCTTATTTTGGCTTTAATTTCAGGTGAAAAAAAGATAAAAATCGTACAACATTTAAATATTTTTTATTAGGCTGAATCTAAGCTTTCGGCTCAAATGAGCAATCTTCATCCCATAGCTCAGAGGTAGAATTGTCGACTAACGCCACTTCGGTCGGGTTTCAATCCTGGGTAAAAGGCAATCGGCTGTCTTATCGTACTGATGAGCTGTGATACAGCGAAACAGATCTGTCTGCGGATTACTATATACATATATATATACGTGTGTGCGCTCTTAATTAAGCAAATTTTATTGTTATTTACTCATAATTATTTTATCTATCTGTTTATCTCTCTTACTCTCACCCTCTCTCTCTCTCTCTTTCTATATATATATATATATATATATATATATATATATATATATTTCTCATCCACATAAAAGCCTGTTTTGCTGTATCACAGCTCATCAGTGTGGCTAGACATCTACTTGCTTCTGCCCAGGATCGAGACTCGACCGATTTGGAGTCAGCCGGATTCTCTACTCCGCATAAAATGAAAGATGGGATATTTTAGCATGCTATATATATATATATATATATATATATATATATATATAACCGTATATATATATATATATATATATATATATGCGGTGTATACACACGCCAGTTACTGGAAGAACTTTCAGGTGCTAGTTTTGGATTCTCAATTCAACACCTGAAGATTAACACGATGATTTTGCATGAAACCCCGTGTTCTGATAACGGTCAGGAAAAAAAATTATATATATTTATACATAAGTTGTAACTCTGTTATATTGCATCGAGCACTATTTTATTAATACTAGCACTCAATGTGCGATATTATCTGTTTGTGTGCGGGTGTATGTGTAATTTGCGCGTCTTATTAGCCAAAAATAGCAGATGCGTATGATTTTATGAACACAGTTATAAAATAATATTCGTCGGTTGTTTTATTTATTCATATAAACACACTTATGCTTAAAAAATTAAACTGCAACGCCCTAGGGATATGTTTCTAATTAGATATAAATTAAACGCATAGTATAGTTAGATTGCTATAAATGCTAGCATATACATATATATGTGCATGAATTTCAGAATATAAGAGTAGAATAACGTTATGAATTTTTTTAACAATATATTTTATAATTTTGATTTTAAGATGCGGTATCTTCTATTTGGCTGTTTGTTCTCGTTAGAAATCAACCAACAATATACTATTAATAAAAATTCTATAACTTATGTACAGTTTTTATATTCCTTGACTTATAAAAAACGGAAGAAAATAGTTAGGATGCTAGGAAAACTTAATGAAATTATAATTTAAATCTTCCTTGACTGCCATTTTGAAATACATGAATACATATAGGAGATGATTTAGAAATTTTTATATATCAGTTGCTGACCGTAATTTTGATTTAAGAAATGATTTAATTCGAAGTAAAAATAATTGACAAAAATCTAAATTGTATAGAAAATGTTTTAATCGCTTCATCATCACAGTAAATTTTCGTTCAATTTCTTAAAAACATTCCACATTTCTTGGCCGATCTTCTATTATCACAATGTGGAATAATTGATGAAAGTGAAAAAAAAAACATTAAGAAAAAGAAGCTAAACGAAATTGGTTAGACTATATATCAAATTTTAAAATGTGCATTTACATCAACGGAAACATCAGACGATTTTTAATAACTGATTTTACCGAAAAATCAAAAAAAGAAAAATGGTAAACGGTAAAATCAGTTATTAAAAATCACCTCAAAACACCGCTCGTGGTAGAAATCTAAGTAGCGAAATAACTCGTTTAAAAATTGAATATATATATATATATATTGAGTGGCCATTCATGCTAACAGCGAGTCGAGTCTGTTTCAGGCTTCAAAAACATTTTCAAGCTATACCTCAGCTATGTATATAAGTTAATCATTGGAGCATGACTAACACATAAATAATCTAAAACCTAACCTTCATGACCTGCAAACTGTGTTCAAGCATGAAACAGACTGTCGCTACTCGATGCTAACATCTGTGTCTTCCGTTTTAGCACTTTTCCTTTCTAGATAGAATATAATTTAAATCTATCTATCTATCTATCTATCTCTCTATCTATCTATCTATCTATCTATATATATATATATATATATATATATAGATAGATAGATAGATAGATAGATAGATAGATAAATGTGCAGGTTCATTAAAAACGAGAGATAAGGTATTATGATTTAGTTTTTTATGTAATTTTTCGTGGGCTTTTATGATTTCTTTCCTTCTGAAGACATAAATTGTATAAAAGTTGCCCAAATGTTTTGTTTATCTAAGCGCTTTCGGCTATACCTTTAGCCATGATCTAGGATGGATTTTATTTTAAGTGTAACAGAATGTATGTAGTATTAATTATGTTTGTAGACTAGTGTGTATGTTTTCTGTTCCGAACACGGTAAGCACGTTGTTAGCGAGTTCGTAGTTGATATTGACTGATTAATTTTCCTTTTTATTAATAATGTTTCCATTGTTAACCTTTTGTTGCAGGTGGATGATGCTACGATGTTAGTGTTGTCAACAAGTATGTTACGGATAGGGTTTGGTTGGTTACTGTGTGCGTTTAAACGAGATAGAATTGAGCCCTGTCTTAAGAGATGCCACGTGAGACTTCGCTTCAATTTCGTAGTTGTATAGCCGATATAACTTAAGCATTATACCTTCTGTCAATTTTAAAGAAGCCTGCATGAAAGAGATTGCTGCCCAAAGACACACACACACACACGCACAAATATATATATATATATATATATATATATATATATTTGAGAGAGAGACAGAGAGAGAGAGAGAGAGAGAGAAAGGTGGATAGAATCATATACGTATGCATAAAGAGATTGAGATAAATAGATAACTAAAAAATATGTGTCATACGAAAACTTTATATCTCTCTCAATATATTATTATTGTTTGTTGTTTTAAATTTTTATCGTACATCTTGTAATTAGTTCTGCATAAACACTCAATAGACGTTTCTGCCAAAGGAAGACATCTTTCGACTGCAGATTTATCATTCTCTAATAATTTAGATAAAGTTCGCATATTTTTCACAAAATTTAACAGCCGCTAATCAACAAAATCTTCACCACTTCAACAGACCAAATAATTTTTATCACATTAAAATGGTTGAAACTCGTATGACGCCTAAGTACTTGTAGCGTTCTCAGAATTCTAGCTATTCTGACATAGCAAAATAATTTATTTTGTTTTTTAATTCTGTAGCAAATAGATATTTTCTCTGGTTTAAATGGAGACAATTATTCATGATTAAAGAATAAGTTTCTGTTGGTAATATTTTTTAATAAATGTAATTGACTCTGAGATTAATTGACAAAATTCCTCTAGATTTATTCTTAATGTTAATATAGCAGCAGGAAAAATTATTTGGGTTGAAGACGCTTTCAAGACTTTTGCGTAGACCACTTAAATAGCAATAGAAATATTTTTTCATAAGGTGAAACATTGACAAACATTTGCATTAATTTCTGAGTCATATTTAGTTTCATGCTAGTTTTGAGTTGTTTTTATCGAAACTTGAGTAAAGTTATATTGAAATCGAGAATGTAAAATGAAAGTAAATATTCAATAATGAATGATAATTAAATGTTCATACTTTACATACTAAAATATTATAGAAATTAAATACGTTTTTCTTTTTTACAATTGTTATTTGCGTACAAGGCCTAAGTGCCACTAAGGGTATGTAATGGAGGGGCAAAAGTTGCTTGTTAAAAAGAGATAAGGATAGATTACGGTTGACCCTTGACATTTTAGGGAACGTAAAGAAACAGGACAATTTCGCTACAAACTAGGAAGAGAGTACTGGATTTCTACGTGCTGTCCGTCCTTCAATATGGCAGTGAATGCTGGACAATACCATCAAAGATGAAGGAAAAACTTGAAGCAACTGAAATGTGGTTCTACAGAAGGATGCTGCGAATATCATGGATCGAGTGTGTGAGCAATGTTGAGGTTTTGGAAATGATGGAAACACAAAGGAAATTAATACTGAGCATCAGGAAGAGACAGCTGAAGTTCCTGGGACACGCAATGAGGACGGAGGGCTTGGAGAGCCACCAGGGATAGGGAAAAGTGGAAGGTCATGATCGCCTACGTCCTGAAGGGAAAAGGCACATAGAAGAAGAAGAAGAAGAAGAAGAAGAAGGTGCATTATCTGGGGGGTCTGTCCCGCATTATAACAGTTCTGGGGAAGAAGTTGTTTGAGTGATACTCCTTATTAAGGAAGAAAGGAATGGGGATGGGTCGACTTTGTGTAGGTAGCATAGCGGCTCATAAAGATCTGAACTGGTGGAACCAGGGAATGCAGTTTCTTGAACATCTGCCATGAAAACAGCAGCAGAATGGAGATTCGCTTACAAAGTTTCGTCTGTGGGAAAGATGTTGAAAGGTGAAAAACAATTTATCAACCGCAAACAATACTGAACTCGGTCGGGGCTAGAGTATGACGATTAGGTAACTTAGTTGCGATAGCAAATACTCCGTTTTCGGTCTGATCCGGTTTTCGTAGAGATAAAGCGTAGCAGAAGGTGCAAGGTACTATATGGAGCAGTACAGTTATTCGACCATTTTTTTTTCAGTGTCTTCGCGGATGGATCATATACATATACGAGCTTTGGTGTGTGCTTGAACCCCAATAGACATTTCTGGCAAGTTGAGACATTGACAGTATAAACATTTTTTATGATTTTAGAAAACTAAGGATCTGTTCTGCTACAAGGACGGATTAGCAGCTTGGTTTTGGAGGAATTCCAAGTTAAATGATATTTCCTCTATTGACCTGAGAAATTTATATGACAGGAGAAATAAGATGCCAGGTTGTGGTCAGTTAGATTTTTGGTTGTGCTCCTATAAACCTTGGAGTTTTCTGCATATATGTTTAATAGTGCTCTGAGAATGTTCTCAGGCATTTCATTAATATATAGCTTAAAGGGTGGGCAGAGAAGGGATTCTTTGACGGACACCTTTCAATAGTTGAAAATGATTCGTTTAAATAAAAAATGAAGATAAAAGTATATAAATAATGCATAAATAACGAAGATCTAAACTTATTTATAAATGGAACTTTGTCTCTGTGTGTGTGTGTGTGTGTGTCCGTTACCTATAGACTCTGAAACGGTTGAACCGATTTTCTTGAAAATTTACACAGTTGTACTATAAGCGTCTGCGAGTGTTCTTAGTTAGGTTTTGTGTCGAGATACCCCCGATAAATATTGAAAATCGATAATCGAAAAAATCAGGTTATAGAAGGAGTAGTCCGATTTATATTTTATTTAAATTTGATAAACTCATAGACAAAGACATAAGAAACGATATTCAGAAGTTTCAAGTTTGCAGTTCTTACAATAGTGCAGAAAATCGATATTATATATATAAAAGGCAAGATGTTTGTGTGTGTGTCTTTATCTACCTGTGTGTTTTTTTCAGCTCTTTTATTTTAGTTTTTGCATCGGGTTTGGCTCTAAGTAGGTATAATTGTAGTTCTTAGTCTCAGTCATCATACCATTTACTCAGAGGACTTATTTAGCCTTCAAAATTCAGTTTACGTCGAAAAAAACTTATTTGATATCGATACCAGGAAATCAAAATTTGACTTACATCCATTCATTTTTCTTTCAGTCTAAGGTTTCGCTTTAACTGGAAATAACTATTGCTTTTTAGTCCAAAGAGTCTGAGCTCCAGGACCATGGATTAGTTTTAAAGCTTATATTACACTCGAGCAACGCCGGGATATACGGCTAGGTTTTTATAAAAACAAACTGAATTTCGCAGATGCAGCATCAAACACATTTCAAACATTGAAAGTTTTAACATTCACTCAGTTCATCTGAAAACCATTTAGTGATTTTCCTTCGCCTTACCAATTTCTTGAGTCAGTCCGATATTTTTGAAATGTTCAAATCAATTTTCTGATATATTTTTCTGACTCTTCAACATAGGTTTTTTTTCGACTAGTGCTTACAGGTGTTGATTGTCAATTGCAAATAGATGTTCGCGTTTTGAGCTTCACTGAGGAACTGCAGAAACCATCACCGTCTAAAGCTCAGGCAGAGACACAGACATTCTGCTAGAATGAGTGTTATTACATCGCAGAATGGCCGAAGTCTTTCAGAACATCCACTATACACTAGTATGTGCGTGTTATAAGTCACTCAATTTAGTGGCATATATGATACACGCTCAGGCGATCATGTCACATTTATTACATGACCCGGTAACCAATATGGAAAGAAACCGCAGTACCTTGTCACTCATTTTTAACGAAACTTGTATAAAAGAGGAGTTGCTCCCGAAATACAAAATTAGTAAAGTATATGACGAAGTAACCAACATAGAAAATAACTACAGCACCTTGTCACACATTTTTAACAAAACTTGTACAAAATATGTATTGCTGCCAAAGTACACAATTATATATATATATATATATATATATATATATATATATATATAGAGAGAGAGAGAGAGAGAGAGAGAGAGAGAGACAGACAGACAGACAGACAGACAGACAGAGCGTGAGAAAGAAAAATTGTGTGTGTAATTAAAGATTCAGGTGAAATAAAAAGAAAATTTAAGATATAAATAAGACATGTAGATCCAATCAAATCAAAAATCTATACAGAGCTTATCTGTCATATATGTATGATACCTATGAAATCGAATGCTGGTGTCACGAATCATCTTAGGGGCGATGAATGCCAAAACGAAACGGAAGCCATTACAAATTATATATATATTAAGCTCTACTGTGTATCGAGTACTCTTTATAAAAGTAAATGCTTGAACAATGGGTTTAAAATCTACGTGTTCTGTCACTTTCTTACAATATATATATATATATATATATATATATATATATATATATATGTGTGTGTGTGTATGTGTGTGTGTGTGTGTGTGTGTGTGTGTGTGTATTGATGGGTGGCTGAATGGATCGATCGATATATTTTAGTCACCGTATTATGATGAACTTTGAGGTGCAATTTCACTGAACACAATGGCTTAAAATGTCGTCTTCCCTTTTAAATACGAATTTGTGTAGCGTAATGTCTATCCTCAATGCTTTTACTTCCATATGGTCACTTCTAACTTGCCTAATGTCATAGCTATCTATTTAGGCAACGATCACATCTCAATATCATCGGTGCAGTAGAATGAACTGTTTTATTAATGATGCACCAGTTTCCATGTTTAATGCTTAATGGCTTCACTAGCAGTGTATGTTTTCTGATAATTCTGAAGGTGCTTTCTTGTGATGTTTTGCAATTTCCTCATATCTATCTTTTTTTTTTTTTAATCATTTCACCCCGAGCAAGGCGGAAACGCCACTGATGTGCAGGGGGTTACATAAATGTAAAAAGATTAATTAGAAAAGAATGAGGAGTACAAACTAGTTAGAAAGGAACAATAGAAAGCTGAGAAAGCAGGTGCGATGACAGATACATAGGTGGAGAGAAAGGGAAGGTTATAGAGGGGAGGGGAGAGAGCTAGAGTCCAGTGGTTAGTAGATGAGTATTGACTTTGCATTTAAATAATCTATCTATCTATCTATCTATCTATCTATCTATCTATCTATCTATCTATATATCTATCTATCTCTAAAGATATATATACATATATATTGTGTGGACATTCATGCTAACAACGAGTGGAGTCTGTTTCAGGCTTCAAAAACATTTTCAAGCTATACATCAGCCATGCGCTATCAGTACCTACTTTTTTCATATATGCTTTAGTGATATTTAGCACTTTTACTTTCTAGATATAATATAACTTAAAACTATATATATATATATATATATATATATATATATATATATATATATATATATATATATCAAAAGATACTGAAATAGGATAAAACATATTCTCCTGCAGATGCCTGGCTGAAATGGCCATCCGTCTAATATGCCTGTGTGTTCTTTATGCCGTCAAATACACTAACAACAAACACATTTGTCTGTATGTGTGCGATATCATTTCATGAAATATACAGTATTCCTCAAGTATGTGAGAATGCCCATTTAGTAGGCAATGAATGGAACACGACATAATCCAAATTATAATATTCATATTACTTTATCAGGCGTATGAAATGAAAAATTACGCTGCGCGCTCGTAGAACTAGCTGTCTACAACAGGGAGTCAGGGTTAGTGAGCTGCCAGAAAGTGTCCAAGCACGCCAATCGTCTGTCATGGTATGCCGTATTGTAAGATCCAGATTATACTGTTAAAGTTCTTTCTGCATCGCATCAATGCCGCCGTCTACATTAAGGTGTTGTGTCAAATTCTGGCTTGCAGATGTGGTCCAGGCGATAAATTAGATTGTCTAGCAAGTCTCTGCTCATGTTTCAGGTAACCGAGGAGTATCTATATCTATAAATTTCACGATCATAATTTTAATCATTTAGACTACTACATCTGGGACGACATCAACAGAAAGACTAACAAGCGGCCGTACATTTCCAAAATCTTGTTTTGAGGGCCGCAATGATAGTCGTAAATGGAAATATGTAAAATAAGATTTTAGAATGCAGAACGTAGGTACGTACAAAAACAAGAAGTCGTATTAAAAAATATAAAAATCAAATTCTGTGAATATCTTTACCAAAGATTAACAATTTCCTGAACCACTGAAAGATAGAAAACATAGATCGGCTTCCTTAGAATGTAGTTAAAATAACAACTAGGGAACCACTCTGAAAAATCTGTAAACTGAAAGAAACCGGGCATATCAGCATGTAAAAAATATGCAAATAAACTGAGTGTACATTTTAATGCCATAAAGGAACACGTGTCGAGAATTATTTTTCCCTTGTCAAAGTCGTCTTTAATACATGACAGTGTCAAACAGTTTATAATAAAAAAGAGAAATTCAAAAGGTTTCTCTTTGAGGCGGTAAAATTTTCTTATTGAAATATAAAAGAATATGCTGAGAACATCAGTTACGGCATGAAGGCCAAAGAACATATCTTCCGAATGACTGTAATAAAAACCACAAAAATAAAGAAAATATTTAAAATAATATGTAACATATTGGATTGGTTATTCAGTCAGCATATAATTATTCCTGAATAAGTTCTGTCAATATTTTCATAAAATAATAGTAGTCGTAAAAACATTACTGCTTTTTGACAAATGCGTTCAAGAGAGAAAAACTAGAAGGAAAAGAAAAAAAGGTAGAGCAGAAAAAGGAAGGGAGGGAGAGAGAGAGAGAGAGAGAGAGAGAGAGAGAGAGAGAGCGGAAGGAAGTAAAATATGAAGCAGGAAATGTAAGAGAGAGAGAGAGAGAGAGAGAGAGAGAGAGAGAGAGAGAAGGGTTCGTTTGTGTTTGTGTGCGAATAGAAAAAAGTAGGCAAGAAATTAAAGAAAAAGAAAAAAAGATGGAGAACAGGAAAAGAAAGAAAAAAGAAATAAGGAACAAAAGATAGACGGAAAGAAAGAAGGAAAGAGAAAATAACAAAATAGAACAGAAAATAAAAAAGTGAAAGAAATAGGAAAACAAATGTAAAATCACCGAGAAAAAAACTGAATAGGAAAATTAGTTATAGAAAGAAAGAAAGAAAGAAAGAAAGAAAGAAAGAAAAGATTATAATTTGGGACAAAATACATTTTTATGTGACACTATAACAGTTTGCAAAAAGAGAGAGAGAGAGTGAGATGTTAGAAAGAAAGAAAGAAAGAAAGAAAGAAAGAAAGAAAGAAAGAACGAAGTAAGACAGGAATTAAAAATAGAGAACAGGAAAAGAAAGAAAGAAAATAAGAGAAAATAAAGTAGAACAGGAAATAAAAAGGAGAAAGAAAAAGGAAAGCGAATGTAAAATTACCTAGAAAATTTTTTAAAAATGAACAGGAAATTAATTATGTAGAAAAAAAAAAGAAAGAAAGAAAAAAGAAAGAAAGAAAAAGAAAGAAAGAAAAGATAGGGATAGTGAAAAGGAAAGTAAAGATTGAAATTTGGGAGAAAAAGAAATTTTAAAAGATTTATTAAAGTTTTCAAAATAAAAGGGAATAAAGAGATAGAGAGAGAAAGAAGTGAAAGAAAGAAAAAAAGAAAGAAAGAAAGAAAGAGAGCAGGATTTTAAACAGAAACAGTAAAAATAGAAATGAAAGCAGAAAAATGAAATTACTGAAAAAATTAAGAAATTTTGAAGACAAAATAGAGCAGTTAATAAAATAGAAATGGTTAGCAGAAATGGAAATGGTCATTTTTAACCCTTTCCTAATAAGGAAACATTTGTCAATCTTTGGTGGAACAGCTTGTGCTATTGTCGATTGATATTTATAAAATCTTTCTCTTAAAACAATTTCATAAAGATATGTTTCTCAAGTTCTGTAGCTGTTATTGCTCTCTCCTGTATTTCTTCCTAACCCTCTTATTTGAAGTGTGGAAATATAACATCTTGACTATGTCATCATTTTCTCGCCAAATTACATGCAATAGGCATTTTAGCTGCAGCTGCTGCTGTTGATAGAATTCAAGTGATGTGGTTTTTGTTATTTGGTACTGTTGTTTATTTGTGCTTCTGTACAGGGTTCGAATCCCCAGGTTTCACTCGCTTAAAATCATTTTAACCATTGATCTTACAAAGAAGGAATTAATGAATGAAAGAATAAAAAAATGAATGAATCAATCAAAGAAAGAAAAATGAATGAACGAAAGAAAGAAAAAAAGAAAAAATGAATGAATAAAGAAGTTAATGAATGAAAGAAAGAAGAAAAGGAATGAATGAAAGAAAGAAAAAAAGAAAAATGAATGAATGAATGAAAAAGTGAATGAATGAAAGAAAGAAGAAAAAGAAATGAATGAAAGAAAAAAGAAAAATAAATGAATGATTGAATGAAAAATTGAATGAATGAATGACAGAAAGAAAGAAAGAAAAACAATGAATAAAAGAAAGAAAGAAAGAAAGAAAAAATGAATGAACGAATGAAAAAGTGAATAAATGAAGAAGAATGAATGAATGAAAGAAAGAAAAAAGGGATGAATGAAAGAAAAAAGAAAAATGAATGAATGAATGAAAAAGTGAACGAATGAAAGAAAGAAAGAAGAAACGGAATGAATGAAAGAAAAAAGAAAAATGAATGAATGAATGAATGAATGAAAAAGTGAATGAACAAAAGAAAGAAACATGAATGAATGAAAGAAAGAAAAATGAATGAATGAATGAAAAACTGAATTAATGAAAAAAAGAAAAAAGAAAGAAAGAAAGAAAGAAAGAAAAAAAGAAAAATTGAATGAGTGAATGAATGAAAAAATGAAATGAAAGAAAGAAGGTTAGAGAGGAAGGTTTTTTGTAAATAGAGGAAGAAACGCAAAAGGGTGTAAATAAACAATAGTTACAGGTTTATTTTTTAAGGATTCTATCCGACAGATACATTTGTTTTTTTGTTGGCGGGGTGCGTATTTAAATGTTCAGTTAAGCTTTCAACTTCTTCCAAATGGCTGCGGTGACAAGATGCAGACAAGTTACTCCCCGCCTCAACCCTAATCTGAAATACTGACTTTAAACTGTAGCCCAACTACCACTTTAGACTATCATCAAGTACCAATATAAACAAGATTTTTCTTTAAAATAATAATTACCCACCAACTCTTGTATTACGAAACTAACATTTTCAGTCACTTCTGGCAAATAAGATTCGGCACTCATATGATCTTCACCGAAACCACTAATGATATGGCATCGTAGAATGTACGTCAAAGCATTTGCGGGAATGGCTCATTGATAAGAGCAGAAGAGCATATGGAGCCAAATTTGTACAATGATGTCGTATAAATAAAAGTAATTTGACGAAAAGACGAAAATTTGAAATCAAATCTTGTCAGTAGTAATGGGCGAATTGGCATGGCGAAGGACGCCGAGAAGATTATTAAGAGACGGAAATATTTTGCTAGAGACTGGAGAGTATGTGATGTCAGTTCTTCAATATGTACAATATCATCGAAGATGAAGGAAAAACTTCAAGCTACTGAAATGTGGTTTTGCAGAAGGATGCTGCGGATATCATGGATCGAGCATATGAGCAATGATGAGGTTTTGAAAAGAATGGAAAAAAAGGAAATTAATACTGAGCATCAGAAAGAGACAACTAAAGTTCCTGGAACATGCAATGAGGAAGGAGAGCTTGGAGAACCTGATACTAACAGGCCAGATAGAGAGAAAAAGACGCAGGGGAAAACAGTGTGTAATGTCCTTGAATGGCCTGAGCGGGTGGATGGCAGAACGGAGATTGCGTGGTGTAACAAAAAAAAAGTGTGTTAAGAGCCACCAAGGATAGGGAGACTTGGAAGGCTATGATCGCCTACGTTCTGAAAGGACAAGCCACATAAAAGAAGAAGAAGAAGAAGAAGAAGAAGAAGAAGAAGAAGAAGAAGTAATGGTGATTATAATATTAGCCTTTTCTTTATAAGGAAACATTCGGCATTCAATGACCAAGTAGCCAATACAACAGTCGGTTGAAAATTATAGCATTTTTCTAGAAACAATTTTTCTGGAAAATAAGTTTGTAGTGATACTGAGCAAGCGAGGAACCTTCAAAGGTCTAGATATCAAATGACCAAAACTGGTCTTTGCGCATCTGGGCTCCACGCAGATGTTCCGGTGGAAAACCAAAAATAAATAAATATCAACTTCCTTTTACGGACCCTTTTCGACGTGAATTTTGGTTATCGTCCAGTGGGAAGCCCAGAATTAAATCCGGGTGTGAATTCCCAAATGACTTGTTCGAAGCCCCGAAGACGAAATAAAAGGACGACACAAGGAAACACACTTGGGAAAATACGAGCATAATTAACACGTCCCTTGACGTACGTCAAGCGATCGTATTATGCTTGCCTCTCATTTTTCTCTCATCTTCTTCTTCACTGTTCACTGTGCCACTTAACCGAAGGAATGAGCGAAGACTTCAAAGACACTCCTAACAAACAAACGCTCACACATACATACGCACAAACTCTTATCGGCATTTACTGCTATGAACATTTTTAACGATCTTTGTACCAACCAAAAGACATTACTTTTATTTGTAAAAAAACTTTAAGTGATATATATATATATATATATATATATATATATAAATGTTGTTTCTATACAAAATTTGATTTTCTTGTTTTATACCCCCTTATAGTGGACTATCTACTAACAAGGCCAAATTTCGTTAATCTGTTTCATCACACAAATACACTTCATTATAACAGATAACCCGCAAAAGGTTTTTGAAGTCCAGTAGCTGTTATTACTCTTTCTCTTATTGCTTCTTTAAATACAATTTGCTTGGGATACATCCGCATATTATGTCATTATTCTGTCTTCGATTTATAAAGGTTAATCCTTTCAGCTGTTGAAAGTCCTCAAGTGATATACTTTTGGTTATTTGGTACGGTTCACTGTGATTGTATAGTGCCGGTTAATGGATTTCGAAGAAGTATGATCTCGCTAAGAATTGAAGGCTTACTTCACCAACCCATATTTAACCATTGAAAAGGCGGTTGTATACATCTGACAGTCAAGATATTTCTGAAGCATTTTAGCGTTACACATGACATCGATATCAGTCTCAATGTGAGTAGACTATTAATGAATATGCCTTTAGTTTTTAGCTTATAGTGTTGCTTATGCAACAGCTTGGGGTATTGGGTGAAAATGCTCCTAGCACAGTCTATTCTATGTATAATTCCTTATCTGATAGCAAGATTTTATGCATTAGCATATCCTGAAAATAAAATTGGAAATTATATATTTCATTTAATATCTAAGGAGCTTCTATAGGTGCCATATATATATATATATATATATATATATATATATATATATATATACTAGCAGTATAGCCCGGCGTTGCTCGGGTGTAATGAAAACTTTAAAACTAATCCATGGTCCTGGAGCTCAGACTTTTTGGACGTTGGCACGGAAGACTAAAAAGCAATAGTTGTTTCCAGTTAAACCGAAACCGTAGACTGAATGAAAAATGAATGGATGTAAGTCAAATTTTGATTTCCTGGTATCGATATCAAATAAGTTTTTTTCGTCGTAAACTGAATTTTGAAGGTTAAATAAGTCCTCTGAGTAAATGGTCTCATGGCTGAGACTAAGAACTACAATTATACCTACTTAGAGCCAAACCCGAAGCAAAAACTAAAATAAAAGAGCTGAAAACATATTGGCATACAGGCAGATAAACAGACACACACACATAAACAACTTGCTTTTATATATATATTATCGATTTTCTGCACTATTGTAAGAACTGCAACCTTGAAACTTCTGAATCTTGTTTCTTATATCTTTGTCTATGAGTTAATCTATAATTTGATTAAAATCGGACCACTCCTTCTATAACCCGATTTTTTCCAATATCAATTTTTGATATTTACCGGGTGTACATTAAAGCAAAGCCTAGCTAAGAACACTCGCAGACGCTTATAATACAACCGTGTAAAATTTCAGGAAAATCGGTTCAGCCGTTTCGGAGTCTATAGGTAACGGACACACACGCACACACACACACAAACACACACACGCACAGACGCACACACACAGAGACAAAGTTCCATTTATAAATAAGTTTAGATTAGATATATAGTGACGTAAATTAATAAATATATTTATGAGGAGGGTGTACATAAGTATAATATTATTATTCAGGTGTTAATAAAACAGTGCTCAATGTATAAAATGACCTGAATTATATATACATTAATAAATATGCATTTATTCTACGTCTATGGCACGACTCGGAGTTTCATGCATTATGCGATCATCCATGCATATTTCAAAGTGACATTTTAATAGATGTGAATTTAAGTTCACTCGATATTCGTGGGAATCAATCTTATAAAGCTAACTTACTGCTTTTTTAATAACAAGATTAAAAATTTAAATTTTCTAAGGTTAGGTGTGAATAAAAATTTAAAATTAAAATTTAAAATTTAGAATTAAAATTTAAATTAAAAAGTAATAAAATGCAGGGAGAAGAAATCAATGACTCTTGAAAATTTAAATATTTAAATATTACATTTACATAAAAATGTAGGGAAAATTAAAATTTTAAAGTTTTAAATAAAAATGAAAATAATATAAAAGAAAAATGAAAAAAAAATAAAGAGATAAAATTTAGAATTAAGAATTAAAAATGTAAGAAGCAAAAATAAAGGGTTTAATTCATAATTGTTAAAAGTAATATAGTGGAGAAAGAAAGAATGAAAGAAAGAATGAAAGAAAGAAAGAAAGAAAGAAAGAAAGAAAGAAGAATGAAAGAAAGAAAGAAAGAAAGAATGAAAGAAAGAAAGAAAGAATGAAAGAAAGAGGCAAATGTAAAGATGGATTTATATCAATCTGAATCTAAGAATTTAAATAAGTATTTTCTCTATAAGTATTTTTTCTGTGACAGTATGTGTGGTCATTAAATCACATTTCTAATAAATAAAATTTGGATTCTTGATATGGTTTAAGGTGACAAAATTTTTTTAAGGGGAATAAATTACATTTATTTCTTTTTCCATTGTAATGCTTGAATTTAGCTACGATATTCCAGATAATAATTGCGTTCTTACTGTTGTTTCTTAATTTCTAATAATGTGTGGATAAAGCAGTAATTTTGCTGTTTTTACTGTTGTTTAAAAAAACACTATGTGGTTGTTAAATCTTATCCTCTACCTGCTAGATGTATTTCCAGAGTAAAATTTAATATCATTACCATCCGAATAAATTCGAGCTATATAAACAGTACTTTCAGACATTGGCCATTCAATGGGCAGGTTTTATTTTTTCGGCAGTTGCAATTATTTTTTACATGGGTAATTTTTGCTATTAGTTGGGAGACGGATATTTACGTGGGCCAAATATGTATTTGATATCATAGCATTATGTTTAGAAATATATTTATCTATGTTTTTAACGCAACTGATATTATTTTTGTTGAAGATTGTTTAGTGTCGGTGAATAGTAGAAATGTGTATGAATTAAGTTAAGGAATAGTTTACCACTATTAGTTTGGACGTTACGACTGAAGGGTAGGCTAAACCAAGTAATGTTAAGTTTACGTGATCTCTGCTTATTTCTGTCTACCTTGTTTTAACGGAGAATTTTAAGCTAATGTTGAGTTGACTTTTTTCTAAAGTATTAATGTATTTAATTTTAGAATTGTTAAAAATTTCTTTATTGCTAGAGTTAGTACTTAAACGAAATTGATAGATTTGTGTAGGTTGTTGGTGATTCTCTGGGGGTGATTTGATTCCCTGTTGATGTATGTGTGGCTGTGTGAGTCCTTCGTATATAATTTGTACAGGTCATTGCTCAGGTCGAATGTAACATCTAAGAAATTCACGACTTTAGCTTTACTTAAGGTGGTAATGATAAGACCAGGAAAATTTATTAAATCCTTTTTGAGTTTATCCGTTTTTGTGAACAATATATATATATATATATATATATATATATATATATATATATATATATATATAATTATGACCTAAAAAGATATCCTTGAAGCGGTTATATATACAAACACGATAAAAAAAGGTCAAGCCAATAAAAAGGAGTCACTCCAATAAAAAGGGGTCATACAAAAGGACAAAAACAAACTAACTAAAAATCAATTAAGCGGATACCTATTCATTATAAAGCAATTAAGCGGACATTCGTTCAAGCGTACATTAAAAAGCAATTAAACGGAAACAAATAAGATCACACCCACGACAAAATATCAAATTATACCAAGCTCTATATATATAAGAAAAAATGACCTGGACATGACAGCAGCTGGAAAAAAACCCAGCCCTAATAAGCGAGGACATCATGACGGTGTGATCACGAAATTTCGATGTTGGCAGGAAGCCGCTCAGTTAGAGTAACAAATTGGTTACTTTAAACCTATCAACACTCTGTCTCTATCCAGATATTGAGCATTTTACGATAAAAAATCTGCTTGCGAAGATACCTTTCATCAGTAAAACTACTGAAAAAACTCCAAAAAAAACCCAACAATCTTGGCACTAAGCATTGCAAAACTCAATACAGGTATACTTAAAGAATATGATTCATCCATAAAATCCTTGACAAATTCTTTAGAACGTTAATGGTGACAAAAAACTGACGCAAAACTATTAGATCTCTTCGGTAATATCAGTGATTTAAGTGCCAAACATGAGACACGCTTGGGCGATCATATCTCGAAAGTGTCATGACTGACTGGGCAGAAGATTTTCATACAGCAGGCTGTCATTACTTTCTGTAGGAGACTGGTTGCCAACAAGTTTATAGACCCCAATCTATTCTACCATTTAACCCACAGTTGGAAGGAGAAGAGACGGATTATATTATTCTATTAATAAGAGACGGGTTATTACTTTTTCCAGAGGTATTTGAACGTAAGTAAATGCAACGAATTCGACTAGAATTCGAACTCGGCACTCCGATTCATTGTTCTAAGCCGATATCTACTGCATTACAACAAATATCCTTCAGTAATATTACATGCAAAAATAAAATTCGCTGGGAAATAAAATCTTACTTTAAAATTATTTGAATTTTTTTTTTTAATGTCTTAGTCTATCGACGGGTAATTCAACACCTCACATGGTGGACCATTGTTGTCACAAATATGCACATATATGCATATATATGTGCATATTTTCCCTAAAGGAGGGATCACTTCTTCACAGGAGAAAATAGAATATTTATCATTTAGAGACGTAAATATATATATATATATATATATATATATATATATATATAATAAAATTCCGAAGTCTACATAGGTTGTATAGCTATTTCAGCAAGAAAAAATCTCGATTCTTCAGCAACGATCAAAAACAATTTATTCTTCTTTTTTGAGGAGAATACGATAAACAAGCGAGATTTTTTTCGCATTTCTAAAAATCTTATTATAAATCTACATACAACGTATGTAGATTTCGGAATTTTATTTTATACAATATATACATATTTGCCTCTGAAATTAGATAATACTATTTACATCGAGTTCTACACCTGGATCACTTTTAATATTAACAAAATTAATATTGATAGGATCTGTTTTTTACCTACATGATTATTTTGGGTTTTATATATATATATATATATATATATATTCTAAAAAGTTTAACATCTGCATCACTGAAATGGTAAACTCAGGTTTGATTCTTTTCATATATATAGGGTGCGATGGGTGTATAGTAGGGTCAGTTGAGCACCGTCTGTGGAAAAAAGGCACTATAACGCAATTCACTGCGCCATAAATTTAGTAACAACATGCTGTACTGCTTGACATTCACGCAGGAAGCACCAATACGAACTTATCAGAGTGTTTGGAGTGTCAATCTGAGGACAGTGCAGAAGATTTGGTAAAAGTTGGATGAATCTAATGGTGATTATGAAGGTATAGCAGCTTAGAAAATCATTCGCATCGTTCGGATAAGAAAAGAACTCCTGGATTTGTTGGTGGGTGACCTTCGACTCAACACGGGGGACTATATCAAGTTTCTTGTGAAGTTAGTGCTACTCTGGGTCAAGAGGGTGGTCGTTGGAAGACCCTAGTACTCTGCATCAAGCCACGCAAGCAGAAGAATCCAATAATGACTGTCAGACAATTTCTTCGATCGCAACTATCTAACTCCCGAGACTGTAACCAACATTATGCGTCGGGCGCAGTTGAGAAAGAGACCAACAAATTTCTCTGTAGCACCAAAGATGAACTGAACGCAAAGATTATGGTATAATTCACCAACTTAAAGAAGAAGAAAAGAAAATACAGAGGATTCAGAAATCGTTTTGAGGCCGAAGTTAAAGTCAATGGCGATTTTTAATGAATAAATCCCAACTTTCGTATTTCAAGATATTTTTGTGTAGTTTTGGTGAATATATCTGTTAAAATGAGATATCAGTACTATTTTTATTTTTACGTAATTTAGACGACAATTGATCCATCACAGCCGGTATATATACTTCGTACATATATGTATATTTTTGGTGGTAGGCATGTCTGTAGTACATCTGTGTGGTTTAATGAGGTATAAAGCTCCTGTCTTAGTCTATCGACGGGTAATTCAATACCTCACATGGTGGACCACTGTTGTCACAAATATGCACATATATGCATATATATGTGCATATTTTCCCTAAAGGAGGGATCACTTCTTCACAGGAGAAAATAGAATATTTATCATTTAGAGACGTAAATATTCGTTCGTGAAACTTGGCGGTTAAGCTGTTGGCTTATTTAAATTTTTTAATGCTTTTTTGGTTGTTGTTTTTGTTATAGATAAAAAATGCAAAAGTTAGGGTTGTTGAAAGTGTTAAAATCTCATACACAACAGTTAAATACACGCACGCACACACATTTGAATATATGGATCGAAATCCGACAAGATGAATAGAATAAGTAAAGAACAGGTAGGAAAAAAGTGTTTTTGATTTAATATGTTTCACTTTTAACAAGCTTCTTCAGAGACTTTTAAGACGAATGATTTAAGAAATTTTGGGGAGAATTATAAAATTATAAAAAAATAAGTGAGAATGCAATAAAATTTCAGTCTCCTTGAGATGATTTCCATGTTCGAACAAAGTGAGTTGAAAAGGTGATAATTGCTATCAGTAATAGGTTAGGTTGATTTGAGATGCTGTTGTAAACAGATGCAGGATACATACATTCCAACACCATTTCATATCAACTCACAAACAAATTGGTTATCTCAAACACTAGAATCGTATTCCTGCTATTAACAGATTGAAAAAGGCACAAAACACCAAACTAAATGCCAGAAATTACAAAATACACATGTTTACAACGCAAAAATATTTCTTTCTGTGGTAGACTGGTTGCCAACCAAGGCTACAAAACCCCAATCTGTCTTACTATACAAGCCATAGCTGAAGGGAGAAGAAATGAATTCTTACCTTTCCTAAGCGTATTTGTCCGAAAGATAAACGAATGAATATATATATATATATATATATATATATATATATATATATATATATAGTACGACAAAAATACCTCTTAAATACAGTATACCCCAAGAAATACCCCTCAAGTAGTGTTAAGGGATTGGTGGCAATGGTGTCTTTATCTCTCTGATGTCTTGTGCTTAGGTGGGTAATAGTTCTTGGAGGTATAAAGTGGGAGGTATTCATGCCTTACTTTATATATATCCCTCTTTTATTCAACTTTCGTTTAAAATGACAGACAACTATGCTGACCGTGTTTGGAAAATAATATTTTTTTATAACGCTAGATTACATGAATAAAACAATATATATATTCAACTAAAAGTAAAATAAAATTAATCCTTGATGATGTCGAAAAGTATAGCTGAAAGGCTTGGATAAATAAAATATTCGGATAATTTTATATGATTTATGTTTTGAAAAGAAGAAAACTATAACATCATACAAAGAAAGTTTGAAACAAAAAACTTAACCACAGAACCTTGTCTATCATATTTAACAAAACTTGCATATATATATATATATATATATATATATATATATATATATATTTAGGCTCTCACACCCTGATCGAGCACTCTGGAAGAATGGTAGACTTTGAAAAACAGTAGTTATTCTGGCATGTACGCACCGCTCATTCAGTAACGGATTAGAGCACTCTGGCTATTGGGCGTGTATAATGATAATATACACGCTAAAAAGTCTGCCTTCTACTACCGAACCCACATAGCCCAGAGGTAGAATCGCCAACTGACGCTAATTCGGTCCTGTTTCAATCCTGGGTTAAAAGCAATCGGAATCTAATCATACTGATGAGCTGTGATACAGCAAAACAGATCTGTCTGTGGATGACTATATATATATACGCGTGTGTGTGTGTGTGTTAGGGAAATGAATGTGTGTAAAAAGATTGTATAATTTTCTAGATCTATAGCAGTAGTACCAAACTATATGTGATAGCAATGGTAAACTTAAAAATATGTAAGGTAGCATGACGCAGTGAACCAACTTGTTAGCAGGAGACCTAGTATTGGATTCAATATAGTCATTCCACTTGATATCATCCGAAAATATTAGCCCGAGAAGGCGGAAGAGGTTAGCATCAGCCACGCTGATGGAAAGCAGAGGAGTTTTTGAGATGATATTATAGAGAGAAGTTTTGATTTTTGGGCTGCTAAAATTAAAAAGCCCTTCTTTGCCACATTTAACAGTCGATTGTTGTTCATTTTTTAGATCAGCTGAAAATTTGACCGTATCAATCTGAACAGACTTACTATTGAGACTGGATTAAATGACACCACGTTAGAATTGATGCGGCTTTGAAGGTCGTTGATTGCAATTAAGAACAAAGTAGATCCAAGGACAGAACCCTGGGAAATATCTGCATTCATACAAAAATATCTATAAATAAAGTATGATTTGTATATAACGATTCGTATAATCTGGTGTCCATTAAAAATCTATCTCTGCCTTTTTTAATCAAGTTCACTCCGGTAAATTGGGTGTGGAAGAATTAGAAAAGAGAAACATTACTAATGAGTGAGAACAAAAGAAGAGTAATCAGGGCAGTCGACTCTAAGTCCCAATGGGGTTACTGGGTGTAGAAGAATTAGAATAAAGAGACAGTACTCAGGTGTGATAAGAAAAGAAGAGTAATCAGGAGGGCAGTAGAAAGCCTCGAAGACACAAGTGGATACTGGGTTTGAAGGAATTAGAAAAGAGAAACATTACTAATGAGTGAGAACAAAAGAAGAGTAATCAGGGCAGTCGACTCTAAGTCACAATGGGGTTACTGGGTGTAGAAGAATTAGAATAAAGAGACAGTACTCAGGTGTGATAAGAAAAGAAGAGTAATCAGGAGGGCAGTAGAAAGCCTCGAAGACACAAGTGGATACTGGGTTTGAAGGAATTAGAAAAGAGAAACATTACTAATGAGTGAGAACAAAAGAAGAGTAATCAGGAACACAGTAGATAGCGATTGAAATTGCACTTGAATTTTGAAGATTAAATTAACTGGAAAACTTCGAGCCAGGAGGTGGTTCCACTAGAAAGAAGTTCGAGAAAAGCAATTGTTTGCATTGAACATACGGTTACATCTAGCCAATTCAACTGTATATTGATGATACCTTATCACTGTGCTTAATTCATAAAGCTCAAGCACTATAGGGGAGAGAGCACATCCGAACAATTAACATGAAAGAAATGACACCTTCCGGCGGTGAGAAAGAGACTGAGCACAAGACACTAAATCAGGACGAATAACATTACTGAGTCTTTGGATTTTGTCAAGGATTTCTAGATATATAGCAGGAGTATCAGATCATGTGCGTCAGCAATATTCAAAGCATGAGCGAATAGTAGACTTTTTAGATATGTGAGATAAATTCTGGAAAGAACTATTCTCTCGCTCAACAACACCGAAGAAACGTTCTTAGTAACAGACTTAGCAATGAATTCAATACAGTCTCCATTTCATATCATCCGAGAAAGTTAGTCCGAGAAGACTCATCGCTGATCACCTTGTTATTAGCATCAGCCATCTTGATGGAAGAAAGAAAGTGATCTCTCAATAAATTAAGAGATAGAAGTTTAGTTCGGAGGCGTTAAGATTAATAAGCCATCCTTTGCTTCAGTTAGCAACATAAATATATATATATATAATTTTATAGATATATATTTTATATTATGCCAGATCAATATTGTCAAAATCAGACTACAGTTTGGAATGCCTAAAGGTATGAAATATTTTCGTGTGAGTTATTCTTTTTTTAAATGAAAATAGTAATTATTGATGTTCTTATAAAAGGTGGGGTTCCTTAACTTTTATATTTGATTTTTTGATTTTAACAAAGTTAAAAATTTAAGTATTAATTAGTTTTAACTTAAAATTAAAATAATGCTTTTTATGTTCATAAAATTAAAATAATGCTTTTATGCTCTTCAGAAAAAAATCAGTAATTTACTAAATCTCCACCGGTTGTTCAGCAAGGGTTCTAGTGGCGTCATTGGGAAACTTTTAGAGTTGGGGTCTCAATAAATACATCCAGTTTCCTATGCTGTGAACAGGGGAATAGGGGTACATATGTTTGCCTATGTCCCATCCGTTCTCTTTCTATGTTTATTGAACAGGAACAGATGCTTAAAGGCTTACGGCCTAACACGTTGAATATACCGGTTCTCGCTCGATCACCGAAGTTAAGCAACGTTGAGCCTGGTCAGTACTTAGATGGGTAACCGCTTGCGAATACCAGGTGCTGTAAGCGTTTATGGACGGATGTACGTTGTGGTGCGGTGGATATCGACTCGGAAAGAGAAACCGGTGAGCCGAGTTTGAATTTCAGTTGAATACCCTGCATTCACTTAAGCACTGGTACCCTTGGAAAGGTATTAATTTCCCTTCAATTATGGGTTAAATAACAAGGGTAGGACTTGGGGACCCTGTACATAAAAACAAATCCCAATGAATCTTGCAAACAAATCAAAAACGATTTTCAGCATTAAATGACCTAATGAAGGTTGATATGCTGGTTAAATGAACCAACAACAGATGTTTAACCCTAGTTTCCTGTTTAGAATACGTTTTGCCTGTTTGTTTCTTCCGTTTAGGTGACTTGACTGAATAGAGGCTGCGACTTTATATTTTAAAGTGAGCAGTTTTCTAGCCGCTGTATCTGGACTGGTATGTATGTATGTATTTTTTTCAGCCTTTTTATTTTAGGTTTTGCTTCGGGTTTGGCTCTAAGTAGGTATAATTGTAGTTCTTTATCTCAGCCACGATACTATTTACTCAGAGGACTTATTTAGCTTTCAGAATTCAGTTTACGACAAAAAAATCTTATTTGATATCGATACGAGGAAATTAAAATTTGACTTACATCCATTCATTTTTCTTTCAGTCTGCGGTTTCGCTTTAACTGGAAACAACTATTGCTTTTTAGCAATATTTTTGTGAAACTTATGTAACCTCTTTACATTATTTATATTGTTCGGAATATTTACCACATATTTATTACCATATATTCGACGTTGTGGCCGTTGTACGCTCCGACCTTCTACAGATGATTAGAATTTTGAACTGCACCATTTATTTCAATCCCTGGGGTAAACCACATGGCCCAGTGGATAAAAGCATATAGGAAAGAATATTAAAACGTTTTGAGTTTAAAATGTGTTTTTTGACAGTATTTGTTTATTTCTACTATTATATTTTATGTTTCAGACCGCCCTCGGTCCTTCATCAGAAACAAATGATTTTAAAATTTGAATTAGTAACATATTTCGCGAGATTTCGCGAGAGCGTCTGTGAAGAGTCTGTTTACATCACGTGACGCGTTTGTGTTCATCACGTGATGCGTTTTTGGAGAGAGTTATTGTTTTTACATGAAGTGATGTTGAAAGCGACAGATTTTTAAAAAAATTATGTATGTAAACGTAAACCTATCTTTAATAATACTTGTAAATTTGTTTTAGATAAAAAGATTTTTTTGAATGTATCTAAAAAAGTTTAGTTCTTGAAGTATTTGTAAAGATTCAAAGCACCTAAGTCCCTATTTAACCCTAGCTTGTGTGTATTTAATTTTAAAATCCAGTATTTTTCCTTCTTTCTGCGTGTGTATGTAGAACTAAAATTGGAGTCTATTAGTAAACATTTGCAATTTTCTAAGGTGTGACCCGGTTGATTAAAATGTGCTCCTACTGGGGAATATTGATTATTTTGGCGTATAATAAGTTTGTGATTATTGAAGCGAAATCTAAAGCTATTACCGGATTCGCCAATATATCCACTATTGGAACATATTGAACAGAAGAGGAAGTATATAATGTTTTCACTGTCACAAGTGAGGCGTGGTGGCTGTAATTTGATTTTGGTGTTGGGTGCAGAGAATATTGTGTCGTTTACCAAATGTTTACAAATTAGGCACCTGGGTTTCTGACATTTTAAATTCTCTGATAGGCTTGTGTTTTTTAGATATGTGTTAGAAGTGAGGATATTTGATAGGTTGGGTGTTTGTTTCATTTCATTTATGGGTGGTTTATCGAAAATGTCTTTGATTTTTTTGTTTGATTGGAGGTTCTTGTAATCATTTTTTAAATTTTTGATAAGTGTGTGTGAATACAGTGACTTACCCAAATAATTTTGTTGTATACCTACCTATATACAGAATTGGTATATTCTTATACTCTTAAATACGTGGACATTATTGAAATAGAAGAGAGAAACTAGCAGTTCCTTAGCAGTGTATCTATTTCATGCAGAGGTTCTGGGCATGACGGTAAACTACAACCGGCAGCAAGGCTTCTGACTGGGAGGTTGTAAGGAGCATCAAAACACCTCTTAATTGCTGCTGTTTTTAGGTTCACACTGACCCTGAGTGGTAGCACCTATTAGGGTCCTAGTTATGGCCAAATAGTTAACCCCCCAAACTGGGAACAAAACACTATGAAAGTATAAAAATACACTTGTATAGAAATATGTACATCAAAATAAATTTTTATAGAAAAATATACATTTTTGAAGAAAAAATATTACTAACAATACATTTTTGAAGAAAGAATTATTACCATAACACATAAATTATTCTCAGCAAAACATTTTTGAATACAAAATTAGAAGTCATTTTCAATTTTCTAAAATAAAAAAGAATAAAAACAAAAATATTTCATTAAAATCTGACTAAATAAACCTTCTCACTATAATTTTCGTTTTATAAAAATTGTACTGATCAATATTTGAAATCAACCGTTCTTTTGGCGAATCAATTTTCAGTAAAAATGTAAAACGTTTATTTTTGCATTATTGATATCTGGAATCACCCTGGCTTAGGCAGAAAAAAAAAAAGAAAAAGAAAAAGGAAAATTCGATTTCGCATAATAATCTTTATTAATTCAAGATTAAAATTATTACCATTATTTTTCGTCACTGGTTTTTTGTTTAATAACAATGATAACAGTAGTAATCTCAAGTAGTTTCATATTAATTTTTGGAAAAAATAAGCTAAACAATCATTCTATATTATTATTATTATTATTATTATTATTGTTATATTTTCATAATAATTCGATTTCTGCTATGGTCACACTATGTAGCAAATCTGCGGAGAGACCTAAGGTAGGTAGTAGTGTGTTGCTATGACAACATTTCATCACTAGAAGTACATGGACAGTTCTTCTTAGCTTGTGGGCTGAACTTAACAAGACAACTATTTGTATATTTCTTAAGCTGTGATTTCCAGGGATTCTTTCAATGTGTTGTTTTGTTCCTTTTTTATCATTCCAAGCGCACCTACTGTCGCTGGCACTGTTCTTCTTTTCATTTTCCAAACTTTTTCTATTTTAATTTCCAGGTCTTTATAGTTTGATAGTTTTTCCAATTCCTTGGTTGCCATCTTGCAATTTGATGGAGAAGCGATTTTAATTAATAGGCAATTTGTTTCTTTTCAGTTTTTGATAATAATGCCCTGTTTATTTGTTTTAATTTTCCTGTATGTGTAGATGGTGCAATCCCATAGAATGGATACGGCTTCTATTTTTGTAACAGGTGCTGGGTGATGTTCATATCAGTGTTTGTTTTAAATTTTATACCAGTGTTTGTTTACTATTGTTATCATTTTATCATTTTCATCGTAATTCGATTTCTACTATGGTCACACTACCCACCAAGTCTGCGGAAAAACCTAAGGCAGGTCATGGTGTGCTGATATGGCTACATTTCTTTTTGTTTTTCTATCGCCCATAACATCACTAGCGTTACATTGACAAAGTTCTCCTTAATGTAATTAACAAGAATTTTTTTTGTATATTTCTTAAACTGGGTTTTCAGGGATTCTTTTAATGTGTTGTTTTGTTCCAGTTTCGATCATTCCAAGTGCACCTACCACCACTGGTACTATCATTATTATTACAATTATTTCCTTCGATTTCTGTTGTATACTCATTTTCTTCCGGGTCTCAATCTGAAATATATAGTAAGAAATAACATGATTACATGTTCAACTGACCATTTTTGTGAAAATAAAAAAAAGAAAATAAAAAATCAACCCCTCAATAATAAGATTACACATAGTTTACATAAATAAAATCTTCATAAAGTGTGAGCTGTACTTGTGAGTAAATATTTTGTATTTCTTTAAAGATTGGGTTACCAGGAATCCCTTCTATGTGTCTATCGGAACCTTTTCCAATCAGTCCGAGGGCTCCAACGACAACGGAAATTATTGATGACCTCATTTGACACATTTTTAGATTTCCATTTCAAGATCCTACTATTTTAATAGTTGTTTGAATATCCTCAAATATATATTACAGTCTTCAATGATTGTCACATCAATAAGAAGGCACATTCTGTTTTTAGTCTCTAATCACGTTGTCTGGGCAATTAACTTAGATTATTTTGTATGTGTGTATTGTAAAATCCCATAAAACTGCTACATATCCTTACTGATTGTAGGTGGGGTTCATACCAAATTATTTTAGTTTCATTTCCTTTAAAAGTTTCAGATTTTCCAGTGCAGATACTGGCCCACTTTATCTAACCGAGGTTTATATTCAGTTGATGCTGATAGAAGATGGTCATTTTTTTCTGGATATTCATTATAGAAACAGTTATTTTGGAATAACACATTATTATTATGATTTTTTCGATAATCGATTTTCGATATTTATCGGAGGTACCTCGACACAAGACCTAGCTAAGAACACTCGCAGACGCTTATAGTACAACTGTGCAAGTTTTTAAGGAAATCGGTTCAGCCGTTTCGGAGTCTATAGGTAACGGATACACACACAGACACACACACAAAGTTCCATTTATAAATAATTTATATATATATATATATGTATATATATATATATATATATAGGGGCCCGACAATATTTTTCGGACACTTTGAAAAAAGTACTTCAAGGTGGTTACTAGTGCCAAAAAATTTGAGATTGTAAGTACGTAGTTGAGGAGTGAAAATCCTCTACTAGTGTAATCATGTTTTTTTAGTTTGGCTTTGATAATTTTAGTTTTTTGTGATTTTTGCGAAAACTTGCGCGACACTATTTTTCGGACATGACAAAAAATCCTATTTTATTAAGAGCTAAGTTCATGTATATTTTGCTGTATGTAAATTTTCTGCTTCTATACTTAGCTGTCATCATTAGAATCAATTATCTGTTCTATTTTACTGGCAAAACAATTAAGTTTAATGAGGTAAAATGCATTCAAAAGAAGTCGTTTGTTTGGCACGGAAGAAGCAGGGTGATGGCCTCAGCATCAGAAGGATTGCCATGGATTTGAAGCTGTCGAAATCAACGGTCGAATACATGCTGAAGACAAACTCCGAGCGGAAAAAGAAGAGAGGGCGGAAAAGATCAATTGGCAAGAGGACTGAAAGGAGAATGAAGAGGACTGTGACACGGCTTTTGATATCTGGAGAAAAAGTTACAGCAAGAAAAGTGAAGGAGAAATGTGAATTGGATGTAAACGTCCGAACAGTACAAAGAACGCTGCATAGGATTGGTTTGAAGTATGCAAAGGCTAAGAAAAAAATTACACTTACAAAGAAACACAAAGGAGCAATACTGGAGCGTGCTAAAAGGTGGTTAACAAAGCATGTTGACTTTAAGAAGGTTATATTTACTGATGAGAAGCGTTTCAAGTTTGATGGGCCCGATGGATGGTGTACTTGGTCGAGAAGGGGTGAGCCTGCTGTATTGAACAAACGACAGATGGGAGGAGGAGGAGTTATGGTTTGGGGTATGATCTTTGCTAATGGAAATATATGGTTGGAGTGGCTGAAAGACGACAGAACAGCGAAAGCTACAAACAGTTGCTGGACGAGAAAGCCCTAACAAGGATAAGAAGAGAGATAGGGAATGATTTCGTTCTACTGCAAGACAATTGCAGCATCCCTGTGTCAAAACTCATGAAAGAATGGATGGCTAAAGTGAATATGACTACTTTGGAATGGCCTGCAAAAAGCCCAGATCTAAATTTAATAGAAAATGTTTGGGAAATGCTTGCGCAACTTGTCTATGATGGAACTGAAATAACGAAAGAGGCTCAACTATGGGAACGGATACTAGATGCCAAAAAACAACTAATCAAGTCCCAAGTAGGCATCTACGCAGATGACACTACAATATACTCCCGCTCCAGTAAGAAACCTGTCGTGGCGGACAGACATAATCTCGCTGCTGATCTTGAGCGGGATCTACACTCTGTGGTGAACTGGGGCAAGAAGTGGCTTGTCAACTTCAATTCATCTAAGACCAAGCTGTTGTCTGTCAACCATTACAGGCAACCTCTCCTGCCTCCCATAAGCATGGATCAAGTGATCCTCCCTGAGAGTAATACACTACGCCTCCTCGGACTTACCCTGTCCTCAGACCTCAAATGGAACCACTATATTGAATCCATAGCAAAATCTTCTGCTAAGAAGGTTGGGTCACTATGTAGATCCAGGATGTTTTTTCCACCTGAATCCATCCTGCATATATACAAGTCAACCATCCGTCCGTGCATGGAGTACTGCTGTCATTTATGGTCAGGTGCCCCTGCCGTTCTCCTCAGTGTTCTTGACAAGCTCCAAAGGAGAGTCTGTAATGTGATAGGTACTGATCTGGCGACTCGACTGCAGCCACTTCCCCATCGTCGAAATGTGGCCTCCCTTTGTCTGTTCTATAAATACTTTCATGGCTTCTGCTCAGACGAACTTCAGTCACTGATGCCTCCTCAACAGGTGTTTACTCGTGCAACCAGACTGGCAACTGGGTCCCACCCATTCACAGTCAGGTTAGCCAAATGCAGACGACAATTCTACTCCTGAAGCTTCTTCTCTCGCACTTCCCGCCTGTGGAACTCGCTCCCGTATTCTTGCTTTCCTGACGGCTACAACCTCCAGAAATTTAAATGCACAGTCAATACTCATCTACTAACCACTGGACTCTAGCTCTCTCCCCACCCCTGTATAACCTTCCCTTTCTCTCCACCTATGTATCTGTCATCGCACCTGCTTTCTATTGTTCCTTTCTAACTATTTTGCACTCCTCACTCTTTTCTAATTAATCTTTTTACATTTATGTAACCCCCTGCACATCAGTGGCGTTTCCGCCTTGCTCAGGGTGAAATGATTAAAAAAAAAATTAGAAACACGTAGAGATGTTATTATGCATATGTTTGATGATTATGAAGAGAGATTGATAAAAGTTATTGAGAAGAAAGGTGATATTACAGACTATTAACAGTTTTTCAACGATGTCCGAAAAATAATGTCGCGTGTGTTTTGTAAAAAATTATGAAAAATAAATATTTTTCCTTGCCTAATCGATTTTCTTCCATTTTTATTACAGGTATTGTCTTTATATGTTTATGCTATTCTATTGAAGGAATTTCGCCACTCTATGGTACTTGGAAAGTCGAATACTAGAGTGTCCGAAAATATTGTCGGGCCCCTGTATATATATGTATATACAAATAAATACAGAACGGTCTTTATCATAATAAAAAAAAAGGTTCCTCGTATTTTTGCTTTCAATATATATATTATTGTCATCCGCAGACTGATCTGTTTCGGGGCGTTAGGTGGAAGAACTCACTCTTTTTAGTGCATATCATATTACGCGTCCAATAGCTAGAGTGCTCAAATATTCTTCATAAATCGACGACATAATTATTTGAACAAAAGTAAAATAATAAGGCAATGTTAAATAGCGAAAACGTGGGAAGTGCCTTCATAACACGCAGTAAAATTTAATAACTTGTAAAGAGAATGAACTTAGCCGACGCTGCCTCTTTTTGTCTCTGCTCTCTCTCCATCAGTCTGACAAAAGGTAAATATATATATATATATATATATATATATATTCAATGTCCTTTATTATAATAGAGAGGATTATTGTTGTTTTTATTGTTACATTCAGGCGTGTCCATATCAAATTTCTAGCGGTCATAAGTGAAGATAGAGTGACAACAAGTTTCCTCAAATCTCCAGGACTTTCCTCAGTATGCTCGCTGGCACTACCAACGCCGTAGTCTATATATGCTTAAATCGTTCTCGAATCCCTAATAATCACATCTCGACTCTAATGACACTTCTGTCATGGTAACGATTCTTAACCAAATATTTCGAATCTCTTGAGTAACATCCTGTTATTTTTCCAATTTCTTACACATCTCTATGCTCACCCTGTCGTATGCCACACGGCCATATTGACGATTTAGCAGTTTTTTATTTAGTTTATTTTTATTTAGTCACAAATCTCAGTTTCAGTATTTTACGTCTATGTATTAAGAATGTGAAAATTTTATTAACTAGCTTGTGTAGTCCAAATGACAGAAAATGTGACACAGAAATCCAAAGCTGTACAAGAAAAAGAAACATGCTTTCCAGAAAGTTAGAAGAAGATATCCTTAGAAAGAGTAAAGTAAAATTAAGTAAAAATTAATAGCGACATAGACGCTGGAGTAACGGAGTGCCGCATTCGAAATACATTCACCTACCTAGGGAACTCTATCTTTTTCCCTCCTCCCACCCAAGCTATGCGTAAATAGCAGGACAGTGTTCTATAGCCTTAGTTGGCAATCTGCCTACCGTAGGAATTATTTGCAACCTGCTGCGGGAAATCTGTGCTTGTGGATCCAAAAATATGTCAAAAAACTTCTAGATGATGAATGTCACCACGCAGACCAACAAAGGCTTAAATATTAGAAAAATAAGAACTACCTTGAAACTTTCAGGAAAATAAGAAACTGATAATTACACAATTTCCGGAACATATGAGGAAAGATGGCCAAGAGAAGTTAACACTCACAGGACATGCTGATTGTAAGAGAGCTGGGTATCAACAGCGTATAAGCAACTTGAGTTTGAGTAAATGGGTAGTAGAAAAGATCCCACTAAGAACAACAAAAAAAGAGAAAGTGGTGAAGAGCCATGTCCACTCGCATTCTGAAGTGAAGATAAAATATAGGAATACATATTTTTCGCCGTTTTCATCGAAAGAGTTCCTTGCCTATTATAGTCAAAGAAAAGATACTGATCATAACTAATAACAAAAAAGATCTTTAATACATTTAGTTCACAAGCGCTTTTCAAATTCCATGAACGTCTGTAAAACACCTGCTCTCTCTCTCTCTCTCTCTCTCTCTCTCTCTCTATATATATATATATATATATATATGTGTGTGTGTGTGTGTGTGTGTGTGTGTGTGTGTAATGATGCTGTTTGGTGTATAAAGCCATTTCATTGTCCTCAGTATCCATATATCATGTACGGATATTAACTTACAAATTATTTGCAGTTACATAAATCTGTCGGCAAACAAGTCCGTGTTTTGCAGTACACGAATAGAATATGGACAGACCTTTATTTTATTCTAATTTATTTTTTGTTAACGGCACATGGGTATTGTAAATCAACCGAAGAAAGTGACAGTTTGTGCCTTGTTGGCTGCTATAGAAAACTGATAGTTTGGTTTTAACAACAGAAAAAGATCTTATCAAACAATATCTTTTGAAAAATATGTCATGACGAATTCTTCCCAGCAAAAAAAAAAATAAAAATAAATAAATGTGGTCAACCAAAAACCGTAAAAATTGAAATAAAGACATTAGGTTTTCAATTATTAGCATAGTACCCATCAAAATCAACGTGATTAATTACAAATAAATCATCACTGCTGGCCTTGTTCAGAATATCTGCATGCTCCGGGTAAGATCAATGTTTGGAGTCCTTGTTATACTGCGTATAAATATGATGGCATTATATATACATTTTTTTTCACAATTCAGATTTGGATTAGTGTAGTATCTGTTCTCTTTATCTCTCTCTCTCTCTCTCTTTATCACACTCACTCTTTCTCTCTCTCTCTCTCTCTACACACACAAACACATTATATATATAGTCATCTGCAGATAGATCTATTTCGCTGTATCACAGCTCATCAGTACGGTTAGACATCCGATTGTTTCTAGCCAGAATTGAAACCCAACCAAATTGACAGTCAGCAATTCTACCTCTGAGCTATAGGCGCTCGGTAGATGAATGTATGAACTGGTTCACTGTTTTGGGCAGATCACACTCGTTGTTCCATCTGAAGGAGTTGGCGACATGTTTCTCAGGTCTCGGGGGCCCAAAAAGAGAGTGTTTGCTTGGTCTTGCTCTGCTAGGTCTCTAGCATCTTCAGATGTAATAACCATCAGCAAAAGTAAAATTCCCCTTCCTTTCATTCATGTTGTCCATAACAGTTGTATATTAATCATAATATTTCTTCGTTTACAGTTTTGACGAGTGGCGACGAATAAATATAAATCACAAAACCAGAAATATTTCATTATTCGAGAGGCACTAAATATCAAACATTTTAGTCTTACTATCAATCTTACATTATTTAATAATGAAAATGAAGTGTTGTTTTTTTTTTTAACAGAGAAAGATGCTTACACGAATTCTAATCGCGCGAAGAACGTGGTTGGTTTGGAATAAACGCTTTGTTTTTAAAATCAACACAAAAATAAATTACTACGTAACAGTCAAAATATAGATCTAAATCTATCTATCTAAGCTTATTTATAAATGGAACTTTGTGTGTGTGTGTGTGTGTGTGTGTGTGTCCGTTACCTATAGACTCCGAAGCGGCTGAACCGATTTATTGAAAATTTTCACAGTTCTACTATAAGCGTCTGCGAGTATTCTTAGCTAGCTTTTGTGTCGAGGTACCCCCGATAAATATCGAAAACCGATAATCGAAAAAAAAAATCGGGTTATAGAAGAATTGGTCCGATTTTTAATAAAATTTCATACACTCATAGACAAATACATAAGAAACGATATTCAGAGGTTTCAAGGTTGCAGTTCTTACAATAGTGCAGAAAATTGATAATATATATATATATATATATATATATATATATATATATATATATATATATAAAAGATGTTTGTGTGCGTGTCAGTTTATCTACCTGTATGTCTGTATTTTTTCAGCCCTTTTATTTTAGTTTTTGCTTCGGGTTTGGCTCTAAGTAGGTATAATTGTAGTTCTTAGTCTCAGCCATGATACCATTTACTCAGGTGACTTATTTATCCGTCAAAATTCATTTTACGACGAAAATAACTTATTTGATATCGATACCAGGAAATCAAAATTTGACTTACATCCATTCATTTTTCTTTCAGTCTGCGGTTTCGCTTTAACTGGAAACAACTATTGCTTTTTAGTCGTCCGTGCCAACGTCCAAGGAGTCTGAGCTCCAGGACCATGGATTAGTTTTAAAGCTTTCATTACACCCGAGCAACGCCGGGCTATACTGCTAGTAAATAAATCAAAATAATAATTGATAGATATTAAATAACAACACCAGAGACAAAAGCACCAAAAACTTCAAACTTAAAAAGGAACATTCAAATGCTACTAAACAGAAAAAGTAAAATCTAAAAAGACTAAAAATGCGAACGTAACAAAATGCTGCGAAATGCTTCGTAACAAAAGATGCAATAAAAATGTTAAAAAAATACTAATAATTAAAATTCTACTAAATATATAAATGTTAACACAAAGTTACTAAAAAATCTAAAAACAAAAAAGCTACATAACAAAAAATCTTAACAACGAAAATGGTACCTAAAAAGAATAGCTAACAACGAAATTTTTATCTAAACAAGAAATTATAAAAACGAATAGCATGCCTAACAAGAGCTAAAAGTGAAAATGCTACTTAAAAAGAATATACTAACACCAAAAATGTTACCTAACAAGAAAATGCTATCAAATAAAAATACTAACAAGTAAATTTCAACCTAACAATCAAAATACTAGCATTAATGATATATAAAAACAGAATATATACATACACATATATATATATATATATATATATATATATATATATATATATATATTTGAGACAAAAAACTACAGTAATTTTTAGTAACAGTTTTTTCTGTTACTAAAATTTGCACCCCTGGATATGATCACGGAAGAAGATTGAAAGTACACATGAGAGAATTGAGAAATGGAAAATAATATCAAGCCACATCTATTGAACAGGTGAAGAGGCTCATCCCTTGTTTCCTGTTTAGGATGCGGTTTCCGGTTTTCTCTTTTCCAATCTTTTCACTCTTTTCCAATCTTTTCAATCTTTTCCTTATTTTTTATTTTTTTTTTCCAATTGGAATAGATAGACTAAACTATCGCCCGGTTCACACTCCACCCACATCTATTGAACAGGTGAAGAGGCTCATCCCTTGTTTCCTGTTTAGGATGCGGTTTCCGGTTTTCTCTTTTCCAATCTTTTCACTCTTTTCCTTTATTATTTTTTTTTTTTCAATTGGAGTAGATAGACTAAACTATCGGCCGGTTCACACTCCACCCACATCTATTGAACAGGTGAAGAGGCTCATCCCTTGTTTCCTGTTTAGGATGTGGTTTCCGGCTTTTTCTTTTCCATTCTTTTTACCCTTACGTAGCCCCCTCCGCATCAGTGGCGTTACCGCCTTGCTCGGGGTGATATGATTAAAAAAAAAAAAAAAGTATAAAAAGTTACAGCACATTTCTTACATCTTTCAACTATAATATATGAAGAATTATCCGTCAGTACGGACGGATTTTATAAAAAATAAGCAGACATAATGTTTGCAATTTATGTAATCTGGCATGTCTAAAAGAGAATTTGCTGCCTAAATAAATAATTATATATATGTGGGGGGGGTGACCTTATTATTGGAGTAGAGAAATTGCAAAGATAATTGCAATAAAGTATCAAGCAATATACACATATTTAATGAGAATTTGCTGCCTAAATAAACAATTTTAATATCGTTTGCTACCAGAATTAGGCAACGCATAGCATCCTCTAAGTTTGGCTCCAAAGATTACTGGCGTCTCTGCAAAAGCGTGCTCAGCAGGAACAAGACTTCAATACCCCCACTAATCAATGAATTTGAAGTTCTCACCTCCCCAGCCGACAAGGCTGAGTGCTTTGCCCGTAAATTCTCAACCAATTCGACACTGGACTCGTTAGGAATACCTACACCAGACTTCCCACCCAGAACTAAGGCTCAACTAAATAACGTCCTCATCTCGCCCTCGCTGGTCGCCAAGATAATTGCGCAACTTGACCCACACAAAGCGAGCGGCGGTGACGGAATCCCAGTCATAGTACTGAAGAAATGTGCCCCAGAACTCTCCTCTGTCCTCTCTAAACTCTATAACCTCTGCCTATCTGCTTCCTGCTTTCCTGCCTGTTGGAAGTCCTCCTGCGTAGTACCTATATTTAAGAATTCTGGCGAACCCTCAGACCCCGCCAATTACCGTCCTATTAGTCTCCTTCCAATCTTTGGCAAAGTTTTCGAAGCCATTATCAACGCCGAGGTGATTCAGCACCTTATGACCAACGGGCTTCTCTCTGACAAACAGTATGGGTTTCGCTTCACCAGGTCTACTGCTGATATGCTAACGACCATTACCGAGTACATATACCAGGCACTCGACAAGAATGGTGAAGCCCGAACCGTTGCCTTGGATATCTCCAAAGCATTCGACAGGGTCTGGCATGCTGGCCTCTTGTGCAAACTGCGGAGCTATGGGATAACTGGACATCTGTCTGACCTCATCCAGTCCTTCCTCTCTAACCGCACATTAAAGGTGGTATTAAATGGGCATGCCTCCCAAAACTACCAGACGAACGCGGGCGTCCCTCAAGGTTCTATCCTAGGTCCCACGCTATTTCTGATCTACATTAATGATCTCCCCGACACCATTAGATCCCAAGTTGGCATGTATGCCGACGACACAACAATCTACTCCCGCATCGATCAGAAACCCGGTCTGGACGACAAAGTGAACCTCGCTGCCGCACTGGAAAGGGACCTCCAATCCGTAGTGACTTGGGGTAGGAAATGGTTGGTAAATTTCAATGCCTCCAAAACAAAGCTGTTATCAACTAACCACCATAGACTATCGCATCTACCTCCCATTAGCATGGGACAGGCTAGCCTCCCAGAGAGTAAAATACTACGCCTCCTTGGCCTTACACTCTCGGCGGACCTCAAATGGAATGACTATATTGAATCCATTGCCAAATCTGCTGCTATGAAAGTCGGCTCTCTGTGCAGGGCCCGGAAATTTTTCCCACCTGAAACTATTCTGCACATATACAAATCTACCATCCGCCCGTGTATTGAATATTGCTGCCATATCTGGTCGGGTGCCCCTGCTGCTCTCCTTGGGCTTCTTGACAAAATACAAAGGAGGATCTGTAACGTGGTTGATACTAACTTGGCAGACCGGCTGCAGCCGCTCTCACACCGGCGTGATGTAGCTTCCCTGTGCCTCTTCTACAAGTACTTTCATGGCTTCTGCTCCGATGAGCTTAGATCACTGGTGCCGCCCAAGCACGAATTTACACGAGATACTAGATTAGCAACTAGGTCCCACCCTTTTACAGTTAAACAAATAAGATGTAACCGTAAATTCTACTCCAACAGCTTCTTTACTCGCGCTTCCCGCCTGTGGAACTCCCTTCCACAAGTCTGCTTTCCCGACAGTTACAATCTCCAGGTGTTTAAATGTAGGGTCAATAGACACCTCCTATCACACTAACTCCCAACTATTCTCACAACACTCTCATCTACCCAACCCTCATTCTCGGTATCCTCACCCGCCTATCACCCACCCTCTGTTATGTCCTATATTTAACCAGCCTTTCTCCTCTCTACGTAGTTCCCTGCACAGTAGTGGCAGTGACATGCCTTGCTCGGGGTGAAACGCTTATAAAAAAAATATATATATATATATATATATATATATATATTAATGCAGGTTTCATTGAATAATATAGACAAGTTTTGTATATTAATTTTGTGTAGGATCCGTTCATACCGTCTGATATACTTGATGGTGATGTCATTGAAAGAAAACAAAAAATCACAGTATTTGTTGAATTTTTTATCGGGTCTAAGCTTTCGGCTCACATAAGCCATTATCAAAGAGTAAATATTAACACACAGTAAACATAGAACATTTAAGCTATTAACAATAAAGATAATTGAATTGAAAATATAAGTCCATCCCTACCGTGGCGGATGGCCGAAGACAGTGATAAAATCGTGGTGTTGTGGTCCCTAGTCTGATTACAGACATTTGAGTACGTTGTTGAAAATATCGAAATTGATTGTATTCAAACCAGGTTTAAATTGTTTAATGTAGAGTGCTTCGAGGATTTTTAGTTTCTGCTTATTATTTTCTTGTTTGAGTATGTACGTGTTATCAACAAGCGTTTTTCTCAGAAGTGTGCGTTGATAACCGTCTTGTTCTAAATGACGGAATATATTTGAATTTTTATTTAAGTGCAACGTCAGACGCCGTGAGAGCGAATTTGTGGTGTGGCCGATGTAGATATTATTGAGGTTGTTAGAGATACATTCTCTAAATGGGCATATGAATTTATATACTACATTGGTTTTTTGCAAATCACTAACGGTGGGGGACGAGTCGTTGCGGACAAATGAATTAGATGTAGTGGATTTAGTGTAATATATAATGAACTTAATTCTTTTGTTAGAATCTGTCGGAGAAATATTAGTATTTATGAGTTTTTTTAGGATGTTTTCATCTAGTTGGTAGTTGGTGTGCATCTGGCTACGGTATAAGGGAGTGATATGTTTAGGATTGGTTGGGTTAGTATCATGTGTTGTTTTTTCCATGTTAAGCTTTTTAAGAAAATAATGTATTTGTTCATCAACTATGTAGTTGGGAAAATTTTTATTGATGTGTGTCTGTTTTATGTTTTTTAGTACATTGTAGAAGATCTGATTTGTAGATGAATTGACTTTTGCACGATATAATAGATTTTTTATAATAGCTATTTTGTAATAGTGGGGACATTCACTAATATAATTGAGTGTGGAGGAATTTTTATTAGTGGGTTTTTGATACGGTGAGATAGTAAATTTATTGTTGTCAGTGTTAATTAATATATCAAGAAAAGGAATTTTGTTATCTTTGCTAAGTTCATAAGTAAATTTTAAAACTGAGTTATTTTGAAACTGTTTATGAAGTTGTAAGATTTCATCAGTATTTTTAATTGATAGTAGGATATCATCAACATATCGTAGATATATTGATGGTTTTGTAAATTTTGCAAAGGTAGTATTTTCAAGGTTAGACATGTAGAAATTACTAAAAATCGGACCAAGCACTGAACCCATGGAGACTCCGTCACGTTGTATATATATAGTGTTGTTTGGATCAACAAAAGGCACTTCAGTAGTACAAGCTAGTAGAATTTTCCTTAGGATGTTGGGATTAATTTTGAGTGGGGGTAATGAAGGATTACTGTAAACATTTCTTATAATTATATCAATAGTTTCACTGACGGGTACATTAGTAAAAAGGTTTTCCACATCAAGTGAAGCTATGATTTCATTATTAGGTTTTTCACTCTTGAGGATTTGGATTGCCTCTAGGGTTGACTTTATGCTGTATTTACTCGGAAGGTAGGGTGTGATAAGCTGGTTAATATGTTTAGTTAACTGGTATACAGGAGTAGGAATTTGGGATATGATAGGGCGGAGAGGATAGTTAGGTTTATGAGTTTTTATGGTTCCGTATATGTAACCAGGTTTATAGTCACCAATAATTTTAGGGAGTTTTAAGGAATTCTGATCAGCGTTGTTGGCACTAATGAGTTTATTAAGTTTAGATTTTAGTTGGTGTGTCGGGTTTTTGTTAATTTTTTAAAATTTTGTGTGGTCATGGAGTATGTGGTTGAGTTTTGTGTTGTAATCTGATTTGTTAAGTACAACAAAGATGTTAGCCTTGTCAGCTTTTTTTACAATTATGTGAAGGTGGTTGCGTAGTTCGTGCGCGGCACTTTTTAGTTGTTTCGATAGACTTTTTGAGGAGCTTCTGCTTTTATCATGGCGATCTTTGATTGCCTCAGCCTTAAGTAGATCTTTCAGTTCGGGTTTAACGGTTATAAGTTTTTCATCTTGTAATTTAGTGATGTTTTGATAGAGCATTTCTATTTCAATTTTTTTTTTTACTATCTCACCGTATTAAAAACCCACTAATAAAAATTCCTCCACACCCAATTTTATTAGTGAATGCCCCCACTATTACAAAATAGCTATTATAAAAAATCTATTATATCGTGCAAAAGTCAATTCATCTACAAATCAGATCTTCTACAACGAACTAAAAAACATAAAACAGACACTCATCAATAAAAATTTTCCCAACTACATAGTTGATGAACAAATACATTATTTTCTTAAAAAGCTTAACATGGAAAAAACAACACATGATACTAACCCAACCAATCCTAAACATATCACTCTCTTATACCGTAGCCAAATGCACACCAACTACCAACTAGATGAAAACATCCTAAAAAACTCATAAATACTAATATTTCTCCGACAGACTCTAACAAAAGAATTAAGTTCATTATATATTACACTAAATCCACTACATCTAATTCATTTGTCCGCAACGACTCTTCCCCCACCGTTAGAGATTTGCAAAAAACCAATATAGTATATAAATTCATATGCCCATTTAGAGAATGTATCTCTAACAACCTCAATAATATCTACATCGGCCACACCACAAATTCGCTCTCACGGCGTCTGATGTTGCACTTAAATAAAAATTCAAATATATTCTGTCATTTAGAACAACACGGTTATCAACGCACACTTCTGAGAAAAACGCTTGTTGATAACACGTACATACTCAAACAAGAAAATAATAAGCAGAAACTAAAAATCCTCGAAGCACTCTACATTAAACAATTTAAACCTGGTTTGAATGCAATCAATTTCGATATTTCCAACAACGTACTCAAATGTCTGTAATCAGACCAGGGACCACAACACCACGATTTTATCACTGTCTTCGGCCATCCGCCACGGTAGGGATGGACTTATATTTTCAATTCAATTATCTTTATTGTTAATAGCTTAAATGTTCTATGTTTACTGTGTTTTAATATTTACTCTTTGATAATGGCTTATGTGAGCCGAAAGCTTAGACCCGATAAAAATTCAACAAATACTGTGATTTTTTGTTTTCTTTCAATGACATCACCATCAAGTATATCAGACGGTATGAACGGATCCTACACAAAATTAATAGACAAAACTTGTCTATATTATTCAATGAAACCTGCATTAATGAAAAAATGCTGCCAAAATACACACAATTTAAATTACATGATCCAGCAGCCCAACACACTATCACCACCTTGAAATATAAATGGAGCCTTGTGAAAAGGCAAATTGAAATAGCGAAAGAAAATCTTGACACATTATACAAGAACAAACATGACTTCTACAACAAACTGAAAGATATAACTACCTCAAACCAACTAGAAGAAATAATACTCAGACTATCCAAAATCACTGCAAAATCTGAAGTTGAACACCGTGCTAAAATTGTCAAAAAACTTAATTCTCTATACAATGGCACGATCACTCTTCCCCAAAAATTCGATAAATTCATAAATCTTTCCAACCACGAACTAACTAAGCACCAAGAAGAATTACTCAACCTTGGACCTAACTGCCATATATACCGTAAGTATAACCAGCTTACTAAAAAAATTGAAATAGAAACGCTCTATCAAAACATCACTAAATTACAAGATGAAAAACTTATAACCGTTAAACCCGAACTGAAAGATCTACTTAAGGCTGAGGCAATCAAAGATCGCCATGATAAAAGCAGAAGCTCCTCAAAAATTCTATCGAAACAACTAAAAAGTGCCGCGCACGAACTACGCAACCACCTTCACATAATTGTAAAAAAAGCTGACAAGGCTAACATCTTTGTTGTACTTAACAAATCAGATTACAACACAAAACTCAACCACATACTCCATGACCACACAAAATTTTAAAAAATTAACAAAAACCCGACACACCAACTAAAATCTAAACTTAATAAACTCATTAGTGCCAACAACGCTGATCAGAATTCCTTAAAACTCCCTAAAATTATTGGTGACTATAAACCTGGTTACATATACGGAACCATAAAAACTCATAAACCTAACTATCCTCTCCGCCCTATCATATCCCAAATTCCTACTCCTGTATACCAGTTAACTAAACATATTAACCAGCTTATCACACCCTACCTTCCGAGTAAATACAGCATAAAGTCAACCCTAGAGGCAATCTAAATCCTCAAGAGTGAAAAACCTAATAATGAAATCATAGCTTCACTTGATGTGGAAAACCTTTTTACTAATGTACCCGTCAGTGAAACTATTGATATAATTATAAGAAATGTTTACAGTAATCCTTCATTACCCCCACTCAAAATTAATCCCAACATCCTAAGAAAAATTCTACTAGCTTGTACTACTGAAGTGCCTTTTGTTGATCCAAACAACACTATATATATACAACGTGACGGAGTCTCCATGGGTTCAGTGCTTGGTCCGATTTTTAGTAATTTCTACATGTCTAACCTTGAAAATACTACCTTTGCAAAATTTACAAAACCATCAATATATCTACGATATGTTGATGATATCCTACTATCAATTAAAAATACTGATGAAATCTTACAACTTCATAAACAGTTTCAAAATAACTCAGTTTTAAAATTTACTTATGAACTTAGCAAAGATAACAAAATTCCTTTTCTTGATATATTAATTAATACTGACAACAATAAATTTACTATCTCACCGTATCAAAAACCCACTAATAAATATTCCTCCACACTCAATTATATTAGTGAATGCCCCCACTATTACAAAATAGCTATTATAAAAAATCTATTATATCGTGCAAAAGTCAATTCATCTACAAATCAGATCTTCTACAGTGTACTAAAAAACATAAAACAGACACACATCAATAAAAATTTTCCCAACTACATAGTTGATGAACAAATACATTATTTTCTTAAAAAGCTTAACATGGAAAAAACAACACATGATACTAACCCAACCAATCCTAAACATATCACTCCCTTATACCGTAGCCAGATGCACACCAACTACCAACTAGATGAAAACATCCTAAAAAACTCATAAATACTAATATTTCTCCGACAGACTCTAACAAAAGAATTAAGTTCATTATATATTACACTAAATCCACTACATCTAATTCATTTGTCCGCAACGACTCTTCCCCCACCGTTAGGGATTTGCAAAAAAACAATGTAGTATATACATTCATATGTCCATTTAGAGAATGTATCTCTAACAACCTCAATAATATCTACCAGGGACCACAACACCACGATTTTATCACTGTCTTCGGCCATCCGCCACGGTAGGGATGGACTTATATTTTCAATTCAATTATCTTTATTGTTAATAGCTTAAATGTTCTATGTTTACTGTGTGTTAATATTTACTCTTTGATAATGGCTTATGTGAGCCGAAAGCTTAGACCCGATAAAAAATTCAACAAATACTGTGATTTTTTGTTTTCTTTCAATGACATCACCATCAAGTATATCAGACGGTATGAACGGATCCTACACAAAATTAATAAACAAAACTTGTCTATATTATTCAATGAAACCTGCATTAATGAAAAAATGCTGCCAAAATACACACACAATATATATATATATATATATACACTGCTCAAAAAATTAGAGGAACACTTCGAAAACAAATCAGATCTAAACAGGGGAAAAATGATCTTGAATGTATTTCCTCCTAATAAGTAGGGGATGTATTAGTAACAAAATGATGCCACATAATTTGATAGAAATAAAAATGATCAACCTTTAGAGGGGGGAAATCAAAGACACCCGAAAAATAAAACTGAAAAAAATGATGGATCAGACTGGTCCATTTTGTCAAAATGACATTTAGAAACTCAAAATGATTCTCATTAGTTTGTGTGGACCCCCACGTGCTTGTACGCATGCCTGACAACGTCGAGGTATGCTCCTAATGAGACGACGGATGGTGTCCTGAGGATCGCCTTCCAGATCTGAATCAGGGTATCACTGAGCTCCTGAACAGTCTGAGGGGCAACTTGGCGATATCGGATGGAACTAAACATAATGTCCCAGAGGTGTTCTGTTGAGTTTACGTCAGGTGAACGTGGGGGCCAGTCAGTGATATCAATTCCTTCATCCTCCAGAAACTGCCTAGCCACATGAGGTCGGGCATTGTCGTGGACCAGAAGAAACCCAGGTCCCACTGCACCAACGTAGGTTCTGACAAATGGTCCAGGGATTTCATCCCGACACCTAATAGCAGTCAGTGTGCCATTATCTAGCCTGTAGAAGTCTGTACGTCCATCCAAGGATATGCCTTCCTAGACCATCACTGACCCACCACCAAACCGGTCATGGTGAATGATGTTGCAGGCAGCATAACGTTCTCCACAGCATCTCCAGACCCTTTCACGCCTGTCGCCTGAACCTGCTCTCATCAGTTAAGCACAGGGCGCCAGTGGCGTAATTGCCAAACTGGTGATCTATGGCAAAAACCGAATGCATGGTCATCAGTAAAAGGGAAGCCCAAAATGTCAAATACAGGTCGGGAATACCAGAATCAAGCAGGTACAAAAATTTACATACCTGGGAAGCTTTATAACAGAAGACGGAAAGTGCGACACATAGATTCGGAGGCGAATTGGAATGGCGAAGGAAGTATTCCAGAAGTTGATTAAGGTATTATGAATCAGGACAATTTCGCTAGAAACTAGGAAAAGAGTACTGGATTGTTACGTGCTGTCCGTCCTTGAATATGTCAGTGAATGCTAGACAATATCATCAAAGATGAAGGAAAAACTTGAAGCAACTGAAATGTGGTTCTACAGAAGGATGCTGCGAATATCATGGATCGAGTATGTGAGCAATGATAAGGTCTTGGAAATGATGGAAACAAAAAGGAAATTAATACTGAGCATCAGAAAGAGACAGTTGAAGTTCCTGGGACACGCAATGAGGAAGGAGGGCTTGGAGAATCTGATACTATCAGGCCAGATAGAGGGACAAAGAGACAGAGGAAAGCAATAGATAACATATTTGAAGGACCTAATCAGGTGGATGACGGAACGAAGATTGCATGGTGTAACAGGAGAAGGAGTGCTCAGGGATAGGGAAACGTGGAAAGCCATGATCGCCTACGTCTAAAGAGACAGGACACATAGAAGAAGATTGCAAATGCCAATCGAGTTCTATAGTGCTGGGCAGTGAGAACGGGCTCGCTACAGGACATCGGGCCCTCAGGCCACCCTCATGAAGCTTGTTTCTGATTGTTTGGTCAGAAACATTAACACCAGTGGCCTGCTGGAATACATTTTGTAGGGCTCTGGCAGTGCTGATCCTGTTCCTTCTTGCACAAAGGCACACTACCGATCCTGATGCGGGTTTAAGGATCTTCTACGGCCCTGTGCAGCTCTCCTGGAATAACTACCTGTCTTTTGGAATCTCCTCCAAAGCTCTTGAGACTGTGCTGGGAGACACAGCAAACTTTCTTGCAACGGCACATATTGATGTGCCATCCTGGAGGAGTTGCACTACTTGTGCAACCTCTATAGCGTTCAGGTACCGCACCATGCTATCAACAGAGATGTTGATCCAAGACAAATGAAAAACTACAGCAGTAGAAAGTCAGTTAGTAAAAGATCAGCTAAAAGAGATGAGAAGGGAAAATAAGTATCAGTGGCCTCAACCATTCCTGTTTTAGGGTGTCTCATTGTTGCCCCTCTGAAGCATCTGCTGTTGATTTCATTAACAACAATGCAGATGAAACTGATTAACAACCTCTCTCCTACTTAACTGACCAGATCAATATCCCAAAAGTTTGACTGATAGGTTGCTATACTCTGATTAAAAAGTGTTCCTCTAATTTTTTTGAGCTGTATATATGTGTGTGTGTGTGTGTGTGTGTTTAACCTTATTATTGGAGTAGAGAAATTGCAAAGGAAATAGCAATAATGCATCAAGCAACATACAAACATTTAAAGTATTATCTCAATAAAATTCTAGTTTTTATATTGACTAGAACATTAATGACTGCTACTTGTAGGAAATATATGACAACAACAAAATAGATAGATAGATAGATAGATAGATAGATAGATAGATAGATAGATAGATAGATAGATAGATCAATCAGAACTTACTCAGATATATATGAAGAGAACTCGAGAGGTAACTAGAAAAGAAAGCTCTTGATTTTCATCTTAAGTTTGAGCAATAAATTCAACTTACCGACTTTTTATGCTGTAATTCAATTCAGTCACGATGCTATATAAGTTCTCCTGGTACCAAAGAATCTTTAGGAAGAGACCATTATGCCATTTCCTGTCAGGCTTTTCATCGGTGTTTTATGAAACCTTTTCTGATATTTTTAGCTACACTTTGCTGTCTGCGATTGCTCTTCATCATGGAAAAGAGTCCTCCGTCCGACCTCCGAGAAAGTTCCCACGCTAGTCAGTGTAAAATGAAAACAGAAACATCTAGAAGTGACTTATACTTTGACAGTCGAAAGAAATTTGAAATGAAAAAAAAGAAAAAAAGAAACGAAACGAAAAGAATAAAAAAAGAATAACGTAAACGCCAACTGACAAAGGTATCATGAAATTTTGGGAGGAAGTTAATGTCTGAATATTTATTGTTGGTTTGCTTTGATGTTTGCGCCATTTTTGATCTTCGATTATCATTTCGTGCCAAATAGCTGATATTGATCTTCTTAAACGTTTGCAGTCGCAAAACTCAACGCGTTAACTTACTTGATAGAAACATTTATTAAACTAGGACAAATATGGCACTCAGTCGCAATACCATAAACGGTTTGTATAAAAAATTAAAAAAAAACAAAACAAAACATGGATTTCATATTAGGTTCAATCATGAATAATTTCCTTTTTGTCTATCAATTTTATTCTTGCATAAATAAAGTACAATTACACTTTATTCAATTTATTTGCAATGGCTTGTTGCAATGGATTCTTGCCACTTATCATGTGACTCTTGCCACTTATCACGTGACACTCTGAGCAAAATATCGAAGGTCTTGAGGTGAAATAATTTTCATCGAACTTCTGAATCTGGTTTTCGTTAGACAAAGTTTTTCTCGTCAAAGCGTTTTGTGATGGTCGAAGAAGGTAATAAAAAAAATCTCTATTTCACTCATCAATACCTCTTTCTTTTGCCATCTCCATTTTTCTTATCAATTCCTCTTTCTTTCGCTATCTCTAAATCCTTTATCAATTTCTCTTCCTTTCGCCATCTCAATTTATTTTAAATGCAATACTCATCTCTTAACCACTTGACTCTAGTTCATTCTTCACCGCCCTGTATATCCTTTCCTTTCTCTCCACCTTTGCAACTGTCATCACACCTGTATTACCATCCTTCTCTTGCTCCTTTCTAACTGGTTCGTCTTCCTCGTCACTCTCTTCTACTTAATCTTTTTACTCTTATATAGCCTCCTGCACATCAGTGGCGTTACCGCCTTGCTCGGGGTGATACGATTAAAAAGAAAGGGTAATAATCGGTCGGTACAAAGGCATGTGAATACTGCAAGTGGGGCGTAGAATAGACTAACTGGAGTTTCAAAATAGTTTCTTCTGTTACTCTTCTGTGGATATAAAATATTTTAAGCCCTTTTTCTTCATTATGCGCCCTATAAATGTTTGTTTTTGTTTTTAATTTTCAAAAGACTTGTTCGTTGCTCACAAGTTCAGTCTCTGGTATTCTCAGCATCCTTTTGTAGAATCACATTTCTGTTGCTTGAAGTTTCTTCATCTGTGAGAAGATTGTTGAGCATTCACTGTCCTATAGGAGAATTGATATCACATAATATCACTCTTGATATCACTACTCTTTTTTGTTTTTATAACAAATGTTTTAATTGCAAGAATGGCAGGTTAATGAAGTCAAAAATAGTGAAGGCTGAATCAGAAGACGAAATCAGGAAAGAAGAAGATTGAAGATTGAAGAGTACTTTCAATCTTCGAACGAGATCATCTTCAGTGGTGTAAGATGTGGTAACCAAAAATAACTGCAAAACTGTGTTGCTAAAACAAGATGGTGTACAAAATATTTTGTTGAGTCATGAATGGTAGAATATACCAATCGAGTTTCAAAATAGTTTCCTGTTGTTCTTGCTATATGCAGCCATGCGTTGTGGTGAAGGCGATGAACAATTTTCGACCAAAATTCTATGGACAGGCTTCAGGTGTTGGATATAAAAACGTGCATTTAATGTTTCATTGCTATTTAAGAATTTAAAGGAATGCTCGGACGAACTTAAGTCACTGGTGCCTCCTCAACAGGTGTTTACTCGTGCAACCAGATTGGCAACTGGATCTCACCCATTCACAGTTAGGTGAGCCAAATGTAGACGACAATTCTACTCCTTCACGTTCTTCTCTCGCATTTCCCGCCTGTGGAACTCGCTCCCATATTCTTGCTTTCCTGACGGCTACAACCTCCAGAAATTTGAATGCAATGTCAATACTCATCTATTAACCACTGGACTCTAGCTCTCTCCCCACCCCCGTATATCCTTCCCTTTCTCTCCACCTATGTATCTGTCATCGCACCTGCATTCTCAGCTTTCTATTGCTCCTTTCTAACTAGTTTGTACTACTCCTCACTCTTTTCTAATTAATCTTTTTACAGTTATGTAGCCCCCAGCTCATCAGTGGCATTTCTGCCTTTCTCGGGGTGAAATGATTATAAAAAAAAAAATAATATCCGGACAATTCAACAACACACACACTATTATCTTTCTTTCATGGAATTCACCATTTGGTAGTAAGTACTGAAGATTTGTTAATCCAATGTGTTTTGTGTTGTACAGCTTTATACCTAAACCATTTCCCTCATCTGTTATCATATTAAAAAAAGGGTTAGTTAGAATGATACATTAGTCAAAACAACTGATTCCACTATATGCGAGAGTTTGTCATAAGTTACAGGTTACCAGCAAAAGACCACAGTCCCGTTGAGTGAAGACATCATAATGGTGTCCTCACGAAATTTCAAAGTCGATATGAACATGCTCAATTAAACTGACACATTCTTTGCATTAAACCTATAAACGATCTATCGCTCTCCTGCTTGCCAAAATAACTTTTACCAGTAAAACTACTGACAAACAAAAATCTTCCGGCTAAACATTATCACAACTGAACAACATATATAAGAATGAATAGAATAAGTAAAAAACAAGTAGGAAAAATGTCTTTAATCTTACATGTTTCCGTTTAACAATCTTCTTCACAGATTTTTAAAAGATGAATAATTTTAATTTTTTAAAATAAAAAAATCCAAGATATATATATATATATATATATATATATATATATATATATATATTGGATTTTTTCAGTAATGAATTAGAGCATTCTGGCTATTGGGCGTGTATAATGATAATATACAGGCTAAAAAGTCTGCCTTCTTCTACCAAGCCCCCGTAGCCCAGAGGTAGAATCGCCGACTGACGCCAATTCGGTCGGGTTTCAATCCTGGGTTAAAAGCAATCGGAATCTAATCGTACTGATGAGCTGTGCTACAGCGAAACAGATCTGTCTGCGGATGACTATTTATGCTCTCACACGCTGATTGAACATTCGGGAAGAATGGTAGACTTTGAAAAACAGTAGCTACCCTGGGTTGTACGCATCGTTCATTCAGTAATGAATTAGAACACTCTAATAGCACACTATTGGGCGTATATAATGATAATATAGCGCTAAAAATCTGCCTTCTTCTACCGAGCGCCCATAGACCAGGGGTAGAATCGCCGATGGCGCCAATTCGGTCGGGTTTCAATCCTGGGTTAAAAGCAATCGGAGTCTAACCGTACTGATGAGCTGTGGTACAGCGAAACAGATTTGTCTGCGGATGACTATATATATATATATATATATATATATGTGTGTGTGTGTGGGTGTGTGTCAGATTAAATAAAGTGTTAACATTGTGTCTGGTTACTTTATTCGTGTGATATAATTAAAAGATGTAAGAAATGAGCCATAACATCGACAGATGATTTTATTATTCATTTCTCCATGTTCCCGAGTACTTTCAATCTTCTAACGAGATCCTCTTTAGTGGTGTAAGATGTGGTAACCAAAAATAACTGCAAAACTGTGTTGCTAAAAATAAGTGTAAATGTTCTTTTTACTTCAAATATAACGGTTGACAAATTGCTTAACGTTCATTAGAACGTGGAAATTATCCAAACTGGAGTATTTTTAAGTTGTAGTGTGGTTATGCACCTGATAAAGCATGAAAAAATTCATTTACATTTTAGAACAATATTATGGTATTCATAGTCGATTTTATTAATTGACGGATTAATTTTTTTTAATGAATATTGCTCCGTGAATCTTTTGTTGTTTTCTTGGTGTAGGATAGTTGTGTTATGGATCATTATTTTCTATATTGTGAATGTAGACAGGTTTGTTGTTGTATATGTCTAGAAATGAACGAATGGTCAGACATGTGTAATGTAAGACGTCTATCTAATATAGTTGTTGTAAATGTAACATATATATTTCTTTGTCTGAGTAGAATTGTGAGTTTGAAGTTAAATCTCGATGAAATATAGACTGAGATCTGATAGAAAGCTAAAATAAAGAATAAGGTAAAATATACAGTCTTTCTAGTAGGTGTTGATTTTTTTTTATAGATTTGTGTAATGAGTGTCCAAATGATTTATTTAGAAAATACCAAATGTGACTGAGGTTTAGTTTCCCCGAATTTTTGTTGAGTCTTCTACTATTATGGTCTGAAAAAGGAGATGAAATTTTTGTTGACGCACGTGTTAAGGACCTGTATTTGTGAACTGCTCGTCCGATAATGTGAATACAACCTGTTTGTATGTGTAGAAGAGAAAGGTGAGGTCGATTCTCATTGGTCTAGTATGAGCGAGTTTTGTAATAGTTATTTTATTATAATTATTTTTGGACACTAATTTTTATTTGTTTATTTTTATGGACACGGCGTCGTTACAATATAATTCATTTTTTATATATGTATTTCTTTATGGAATCGACATAGTCATACATTTACTACATGAAATAATCATAATAATCGATAAAAATCTACAGGGACGACGGTTTCATAGCTATAAGAAACTAAAATATAACAAACAAATGATCACAAAAATAATAAAGAATATAGAATTGGACATAAACTAAAAAATAAATAATTCATAAAAAAGGATTTTACCAGAAGAAAAAGTACATAAAAATAGCATATGACAAAAAATAAACATAAAAATAGGATTTGACATGGAGACAAAAATACAAAAATGTAAATAGGATTTGACATAGAAAAAATAATTAAAAATATAGAAATAGGATTTGACATAGACAAAAAACATAAAAATATGATTTGACATGGAGAAAAAAATAAGCATGAAAATAGGATTTCATATAGAAAAGAAAAATAAACATAAAAATAGGATTTGACACAGACAAAAAAGATAACTAAGCATAGAAATGGGATTTGACATGGAGAAGAAAAAATAAACCTAAAAATAGGATTTGACATGAAGAAAAAATAAATGAACAAAAAACTAGGATTTGACATGGCGAAAAAATAAATAAACATTAAAACAGGATTTGACATAGACAAAAAGGAATAAATAAATATAAAAATTGGATTTGACATGGATAAAATATAAATAAACTGAAAAGTAGTATTTGACATAAACGAAAAAAATAAACATAAAAATAGGGTTTGACATGAATAAAAAGTTATTAAATAAACATAAAAATAGGGTTTGACATTGACAAAAAATAAATAAACATAAAAAAAGGATTTCAGGTGGAGAAAAAACATGAAATAGGATTTAACAGAGACAAAAAATAAATATGAATAAAAATAGGATTTGACATAGATAAAAAAAATAAATTAACATAAAAAAACGATTTGTGATGGAGAAAAATAAAATAAAAATAAAAATAGGATTTGACATGAAAGAAAGTATAAATAAATATAAAAATAGGATTTAAGAAAGACAAAAAATAAACATACAAAAGGATTTGACACAGAAAAAAATAAGCATAAAATAGGATTTGACATAGACAAAAATAAATAGATAAACATAAAAATAGGAATTGACTTAGAAAAAAAACTTTAAAATATGATTTGACAATGAAAAAAACATAAAATAGCATTTGACTTGGAGAAAAAATAAATAAACCTAAAAATTAGATTTGACATTGAAAAGATATATAAACACATAAATAAGATTTGACATAGACCAAAAAATAAAGTAAACATAAAAATAGGATTTGACATGGAGAAAAAATAAATAAACGTAAAAATAGGATTTGACATAGAGCAAAAAACGTAAACATAAGATTTAATATATAAAAAAATGATTTGACATATGATTTGGCAAAAAAATAAATAAAGATGAAAATATGATTTCTTTTGGAGAAACAAAGTTTAACCAAAAAATAAGATTTGACATAGAAAAAAATAAATAAGCATAAAAATAAGATTTGACAGAGACAAAAAATAAATAAACACAAAATTAAGATTTGAGATCGACAAGAAAAACATAAAAATACGATTTGACATAGAAAAAAGTAAATGAACATAAAATAGGATTTGACATAGAATTAATACATAAATAAACATAAAAATAGGATTTGACAGAGACAGAAAAATACATAAGCATAAAATATGATTTGACAATGAAAAAATTAAATAAACATAAAAGAGGATTTGACAGGGAGAAAAAAGATAATCATAAAATAGGATTTGACATAGAAAAAATAAATATACATAAAAATAGGATTTAACATAGACAAAAAATAAATAAACATAAAAATAGGATTTAACATAGACAAAAAATAAATAAATATAAAAATAGGATTTGACATGGAGATAAAATAAATAAATATGAAAATAGAATTTGACATGGAGAAACAAATAAATAAACTTAAAAGTAGGATTTGACATACACAAAAAAAATAAATATAAAAATAGGATTTGACATAGTTCAAAAATTAATGAATAAACATAAATATAAGATTTGAGATGGAGAAAAAAAGGATTTGACATAGAAAGAATAATAAATATGCATAAAAATAGTATTTGACATGGAGAAAAAATAAATAAACATAAAAAGTATTTGTCATGGAGAAAAACATAAACATAAAATAAGATTTGACAGAGACAAAAACATAAATAAGCATCAAATATTATTTGACAATGAAAAAATTAAATAAACATAAAATCGGATTTGACAGGGAGAAAAAAGATAATCATAACATAGGATTTGACATAAACAAAAATAAATATACATAAAAACAGGATTTAACATGGAGAGAAAAACATAAAGATAACTAAGCATAAAAATAGGATTGGACATAGAGAAAAATAATTAAATAAATAAGCATAAAAATAGGATTTGGCGTGGAGAGAAACATAACTAAAAATAAAATTAAGATTTGACAGAGACAAAAATAAATAAACATAGAAATAGGATTTGGCGTGGAGAAAAACATAACTAAACATAAAAATAGGATTTGACATAAACAAAAATAAATAAATAAATAAACATAGAAATAGAATTTGGCGTGGAGAAAAACATAAATAAACATAAAAATAGGATTTGACATAAACAAAAATAAATAAATAAATAATCATAAAAATAGGATTTGGCGTGAGAAAAACATCAATAAACATAAAAATAGTATTTGACATAAACAAAAATAAATAAATAAATAAACATAAAAAAAGGATTTGTCGTGGAGAAAAACATAATTAACATAAAAATGGGATTTGACATAAACAAAAATAAATAAATAAATAAATAAACATAAAAATTAGATTTGGTGTGGAGTAAAACAATTAAACATAAGAATAGGATTTGACATAAACAAAAATAAATAAATAAATTAACAGAAAAATTGGATTTGACGTGGAGAAAAACATAAATCATCATGAAAATAGGATTTGACATAGACAAAAATAAACAAATAAATCAACATAGAAATAGGATTTGGCCTGGAGAAAAACATAACTAAACAGAAAAATAGGATTTGACATGGACAAAAATAAATAAATAAATAATTAAATAAACATAAAAATAGGAATTTGAGTGGAGAAAATACATAACTAAACATATAAATAGGATTTGAGGTAGACAAAAATAAACAAACAAATAAACATAAAAATTGGATTTGACGTGGAAAAAAATATAAATAAACATAAAAGTAGGATTTGACATAGATAAAAATAAATAAATAATTAAACATATAATAGGATTTGGAGTGGAGAAACACATAACTAAACATAAAAATAGGTTTTGACATAAACAAAAATAAATAAATAAATAATCATAAAAATAGGATGAAAACATAACTAAACATAAAATATGATTTGACATAATAAAAATAAATAAATAAATAAACATAAAAATCGGATTTGACGTGGGGAAAAACATAAATAAACATAAGAATAGGATTTGACATAAACAAAAATAAATAAATAAATAAATAAACGTAAAAATTGGATTTGGCATGGTGAAAAACATAATTAAGCATAAGAATAGGAGTTGACATAAACAAAAATTAATAAATAAATTAAGATAAAAATTGGATTTGACGTGGAGAAAAACTTAAATAAACATTTAAATAGGATTTGACATAGACAAAAATAAATAAATAAATAAACATAAAAATAGGATTTGGCGTGGAGAAAAGATAACTAAGCTAAAAATAGGATTTGACATAAACAAAAATAAATAAATAAATAAACTTAAAAATTGGATTTGACGTGGAGAAAAACATAAATAAACATAAAAATAGGATTTGACATAAACAAAAATAAATAAATAAATAAACATAGAAATAGGATTTGGCGTGGAGAAAAACATAAATAAACATAAAAATAGGTTTTGACATAAACAAAAATAAATAAATAAATAAATAAACATAAAAATAGGATTTGACGTAGACAAAAATAAATAAACATAAAATAAGATTTGGCAAAGACAAAAAATAAACATAAAAATAGCATTTGACATAAAATAAATTCACAGTCACCCTAATAAATGCTACATATCAACCATACAGAAAACCTAACGAGAAACCACTTTAGGTACACACATCTTTAAACAACACAAAACTAATAATCAAGCAGACCCCACAATCAATTAATTTCAGATTATCTGTTAATTCTTTAAATGTAAAATATTAACGGAATCAAAAAAGATTATAAAACGATCCAGAAATACAATGGGTTTTCGGCAACACTTACCTACACACTCAGTCTGTCAGTTAACTGCCATACGTGATACAGGCTTTGGGCGATCATGTCTCTTTTGAGATATGAATGACTGGGCAGGAGAATATCCCAAAATAGGTTACCATTGCTTTCTGCGGTAGACCCAATATGTCCTATTATTTAACCCATATTCGGAGCGAAGAGACGGATTAATACCTTTCCCAAGGGTATTTGTGTGTAAGTGAATGCAAGGCATTCAACTTGAATTCAAACTCGGCTCCCTGATTTGTCGTTCCGAGTCGATATCCACTGCACGACAACACACGTACTCAGCATGTTGGTTGGTTGTTTTGTTTTTATGGCACATCAACACCTCGGCGGGCCATTTATTGCCAACTAAATTTTATTTATTTATTGCTGGTAATACCTTTTTCTTTCAACAATTTATTGTTGTTTTTATATAAGTTTTGTGTTTAGTAATAATGTTTTCTTTTTGAGTATCAAGATTCATTGGGATTTGTTTTTAATCGCAGGGTCTAGAAGTCCTACCCTTGTTATTTAACCCATAACTGGAGGAAGGGACGGATTAATACCTTTCCCAAGGGTACCAGTGCTTAAGTGAATGCAGGGTATTTTCCTTAATGTGTAAACCGTAAAAAACACCTTAATTCCATTGTATCATTAATTTTCTCTTTATATATATATATATATATTACGGAGAGTTCCGAAGTTTATCGAACTGGATTGACAGCCGATATATTTATTTTTTTCGAACATTATTTTCAAGATGATCGTATTTGAATAGATATTCTGTTTTTAATAAAAACAGTATGTTTATATATATAACTCTACAACTGATGGCTTCCCCTATGTTGTTAGAAGTCACAGGTTCGAATCCCGACGAATGACACATTTTCCTAATAAATTTTTTTTTCAAGAACACTAAGACCAGTTTATATACAAATATACCGTTTAATTAAAAGCAAAATATCTCCTCATATACAAGTATATATTAAAAAATTTTCAAACAAATAAAAGATATATATATAACAAGTATTATATCACAAAAACTTTAAAAGAAAGACAACTACAAATGGGAGAAGCGTTAAGCATGAAACTAAACAACCCAGTATTAATTAAATGATTTTTAATTTAGGTCAAATTAGTAAATAAGTTTCATTAATAAAAGAAAAAGAAAACAACAATACAAAGTTGACAAGTGAAGACGCGATATTTAAAAACCCGTCAATATACATAACGACGCTATATTTGAAAAATGATGAAATTGAAATAGCACAAAAAACTCTGATAATTACTTATGAACGCCAAAAGTACTTCGACACTCAACAATTTAAATTTTAAACTTTCGCCGGAAACTAGGAAAATAATATATATATTTTTTTTTCTAAACATATACTGTTAAATCTAAGAGACAATGAATGACTATTATGTTTAATCATGAGCCGTTCTAAACGTCGTACTTTAGCTTTAATTTCAGTTGAAAAGAAAGACAAAATTTCTCCAACATTTAGATATATTTTTATTAAGTTGGCTGTAAGCTTTCGGCTCACATCAGCCATCTTCAGAGAGGTTATAAGGATGATAACGCAATAATATCCATCATCAGCGACGATTTTATCTTGTGTTGATATAAAACTCCGATAAGCAACAGCAATAGTTAGCAAAAATAACAAACGCAGTTCTCAAATTTGCAATGCAGTTCTATGACGTCACACCGCGTGATAGCGCGAAATGACAACAGAACCATATATTCAAATGCAATGTAATGTGTTATGACCAGATTAAAACGTGATTTTATTACGTGTGGGTTGTTTGGATTTAATGTAGATGGCCTCCAATATCTGAAGGTTCTTTTTACTGTGTGTATGAGTGAGGATTATTGTATTGTTGACTAAAATATGTTTGATATTACCTACATGGTTATGTTTTTCTGAGAAATGTTGTTTAATTGTACTCTGATCAGAAAGGTGACAGGTAAGCCTACGGGAGAGCGTGTAAACAGCATATGTTTAGAAAATTATTTGCTGCCTCTATACACTATATATATATATATATATATATATATATATATATATATATAAACACTTAACGAAAGACTTTCGTACTTTTAAACTTGACTTGTCCTAAACACCTGATACTTTAATATCTAATTTTACCGTTCATATTTAAAATGCCTGGTTTAAAATAGAGTTTGATAAAAATGGAATGAACAGGATATAACAACGTTTTTTTTAAAATTTCATTTTCGTTTTAACTGGCACCGGGCTAGAAGACACAAACAAAACCTGAACAGGGGAAGTCATGGCCCCACAGGAATTAGGAATTCAAAACATAGAAAAAGGGTGCGATGGATGAATAGTCGTCTAAACTACTCAAAAATGAAAATAACACTGACATCTAATTTTAACGGATGTATTTACCACATTACACAGAAAATATCTTAATATACTAAAGAGTGAATATATTTGATGAAATTGCTATTGGTTTCAACCACGACCTCAATATAATTTTGAAATCCCTTGCAACTCTTCTGAACAGTTTCTTTGCTGAAGCTGGTGAATGCTGCCAAGATCCTTATATTCAGTTCATCTTTGGTGTTACAAAGAGTTTTGTTAGTCTCTTGCTCAGCTGTACCCAACACATAATAATAAATGAGGTTGCAGTCTGGGGAGCTAACTGGTTAGATGTATGAGGTGATGTGGTTGCAGAAATTGTTTGACAGCCATGACTTAGTTCTCCTGCTTGTATAGCATGGTGCAGAGTCCTGTTGCCAGATGTAGGGTCTTCAAGCAGCCCCCTGTTGATTCAGGGCAGCACTTTCTCTTCAAGGCACATGATATAGGCTTCTTTGTCAAATCTGAGGCTCTGTGCGAAGATGAATGGAGACATAGAGTCGCCATCACTCCAAACACTTTCGTAATCAACATTAGACATCCAATTCTTTCCGAATCCTCTGCAGTGTACTCCCCGGTGAACTCATATTGACACCAAAAAATTATTGAATGTTCGTATTAGGGCTTCTGGCGTAAATGCTAAACGGTGCAGCATGCCGTTTCTGGCAGAATGAATCGTATCATAGTGCTCTTTCTTTTACCGATGGTGCTCAACTGACCCTTCTACACTGTGCAGTTTACAAAATCAAAACAAACAAAGCACATACGCGAAATAAAAAAACAATTGTGACATTTTACCCATCGTACTCTGTACATTCAAGAAAATAAACGAGAACAAAGACGGCGAGCAAAGATGCCCTATCCTGTTTGATTTTCTGCTCTTTCTCCGCTGATTTCAGACAAAAAAATAGCCTTACAGACCATCTTTGTAATCATCGAATACCCCAAAAACGAAGATTGCTGATATTCTTTATAGTCTCATTAGAATGTGGACTAATGACGACACCGATATCGAAACCGGGCGCCCGTAAGAAATACGCAATTATCAACCACAGATTCGCGATTAGTACAGTGTGTTATTGTTGTCTTTATTAAGAATATAATCAGGTCACTCGACGAGTGTTACTGGTAGTACACAACCTAGTACTCTCAGAATCATGGGCAGATCATCGGCCAATTAACAAGTTACTCCACCAGGTATTTCTGGTGACGATGTGGGGAGATTTAGAGACATTAATAACAAGACCTGTCAAAGAGTGGAGGTGCTTTTTGTAGGTTCAACCATTATCTAGCACAACGAGGCAGACGGCTCCATGGCCAAACTACAGCGAGTGTCGTGGTGACATGGCATCACTGGGCACAGGGCTTTCTAGACAACGTCAAGAGCAGAAGTCCCCCCGGATGGAAACAACGACCACATGTCCATAACGCAAACGAGCCAAAATTAGAGGTATCGTAAGTAGTTTGACCTGTCTGAGACACGCTATACATGATTGTATACATTTCCTGTATTATACCCGGATATATGGAGGTGACTGCTCAGGCACTCAGCTGTGCATTGACCCTTTGACTACACCTGGCAATGGTACTGATGATGATGATGATGATGATGATGATGATGATGATGATGATAGCAGTTCAAACCGATTACCTCTGTGTGTTTAATAAAGGAATTATCCTATCAAATAAAGTGGATTCAGAGAGAAAGTGTGTGAAGGAGTAGTAAAACATTACCTGTGAGTTTTAAGAAAAAGGGAGTTGAATGTTGTCGAACGTGTCTATTGGTAAATGAAGCACCAGTAATATTTATCAAAACTTTTTCAAAATTACTGAAAGAAATTAGAGACTAATTCAAAGCTAAAGTAGAAGTAAATATTGAAAGGTGTGCTTAAGATTTAAGCAGGCTTGCTTCCACTTGATACTCAGAGATAGATACCGAATATATGGTGGGTAATGGTCCTACCACCACTAATACCACCACCACCACCACCACTAATACTACGACTACCACTAATAATAATAATATCAATGATCATAAAATAACTTGGAAAAATATAGTTATACCAAAAACGTCTCAAAAGTGAATGTTAACACGCAGGTTATTATAAGTGAACTTGATCCCTATACAGTGCTCAGCTAACAAAGCATTGTGTCAGACTACGATAAATTTAGCAACTATCTAAAAAAATATTTTTATGGGGAGGAATATTACTCAACAGGGAATAGGGCAAAAAATGGTTGTATAAAAATTACAACAACAGTAGATTTTATTTAACAAGTACACAAGTAATATACGCTACCACCGTGTTCACTGCACGAACCAAAAGTGGCCCACGGGTATCAACTCCGGGTGTGAATAGCTTTGTTACGTGTATAAACTCATTTGTTAACTTCTACAACAGACATTTGATTGTTCGTCCGACATTTTGCACACGTTAAGCTGAAATTTGACTCTCCTTAAAACAAGAAAAGATTTGAATAAACATGTCGAAAATTACAGCAAAATTCAGCACCCAACGCATTTGGAAGCACAAGGGAGGATACTGTGTAGACTTTTGGTAAAGATGCAGCCACTCAAGTGTTTCGACGAGATGCAGTATCAGTTTGCTGCTCTCATGTTAATTCTGAAGCAGCTGGCCCAACAGGAGGCAGGGGATGTGGTGTCTGCCCAGTCGATGTCTTCTTTCAAACAAGTGTTTATATGTTTGTTTTTGAAAACATTTTCCTTTTAATTCAAGAAATAAAAGCGAGAAGAAAACTGAAGAGAACAGGAAAACGTAAATGAAAAACATTTAACTGAAGAAAGAGAGAAAGAAAAAAGAGAGAAAGAAAGAAAAAAGAAGAAAAGAAAGAAAACGTTAGATTAAAAGAAAATAAGAGACTGATTGAAGAAAAATATATGAAAAAATAAAAAATGAATAAAGTATTTCTTTCGATCTCTCTTTCTTTCTTGATATATTTAAAGAAAGAAAGAAAGAAAGAAGAAGAGAAAGAAAACGTTAGATTAAAAGAAAATAAGAGATTGATTGAAGAAAAATATATAAAAAAAGAATAAATGAATAAAGTATTTCTTTCGATCTCTCTTTCTTTCTTGATATATTTAAAGAAAGAAAGAAAGAAAGAAGAAGAGAAAGAAAACGTTAGATTAAAAGAAAATAAGAGATTGATTGAAGAAAAATATATAAAAAAAGATAAAATGAATAAAGTATTTCTTTCGTTCTCTCTTTCTTTCTTGATATATTTAAAGAAAGAAAGAAAAAAGAAGTGAAGAGATGAAACAATAAAAAGTACCAGACAAAGACAAAAAAGAGGGAAAATAAAGTAAAATAAATGAAATAGAGATAAAAGAAAGGAAGAAAGAAAGAAATATGAGAGAATGAAATTTAAAAAAAATAAATAAAAAAGAAACGTATTAAAAGTGTTAATGTAGAAGGATATAAGAACAGACTGAAGATAGGAACAAGGAAAGAAAAAAGAAAGAAAAAGAAAAGAACGAAATAAAGAAAGAAATGTAAAGAAAGCAAAAAAGAAAGAAGAATTGAACGAAAAAGTAAGAAAGAAATATGGAAGGACGAGATGAGAATAGATTAAAGAAACAAAAATTAGAAATTAAAAATTAAAAGAATATGTTAAAATAGAAGAAAAGAAAAGAGATAAAGATAACAAAAAGAAAGAAATACGAGAGAGAGAGAGAGATAGAGAGAGAGAGAGAGAGAAAGAGAGAGACAGAGAGATATGAAAAGAAGTAAGAAAATGGCAAAATGAAAGAAAATAGCCAGTCAGTTAAGTGGCATGCATGCTACACGCTCTGGGCGATCATGTCTCGAAAGAAACATGACTGACTGGGCAGAAGATTATCCCGCAATAGGTTGCCATTAGTTTCTGCGGTAGACTGGTTGCCAGCCAAGGCTACGGAACCCAATCTGTATTGTTATTTAACCCATAACTGGAGGGAAGAGACGGATTAATACCTTTCTCAAGTGTATTTTGCGCGCAAGGTATTCAAGTGGAATTCGAACTCGGCTCCCCGATTTGTCGTTCTGAGTCGATATCTATTACACCACATCGCACATACGAAAGAAAATAACAGCGACTGAATGAAGAAAAATATATAAAGATAAAATAAAAATAAATGAATGAATGAAGAAGTAAGAAAGATCAAGATAAGAAGAAATTAAGTACAAGACAAAAAACGGAAGAAAAAGCAAAAATGGATAAGTCAAAGAAAAAGAAGACAGAAAGCAAAGATAAGAAAGAAAAAAAAATCCAGGAGAATAAGGAAAAATAAAAAGTGAAAAGACATGGAGATCTGTAGATGAAAGGAAGGAAAACAATTAAAGAAAAGAACATAATGTAAAGATATAAAATTCTCAAATTAAAATAAGAAAAATGAAATTCTCAAATTAAAATGCAGAAAAATGAAAAAGGGAGTTTTTTTTTCATTTTTTTCCTTCTTAAGTTTCTTTCTTAATTTTTTCCTTCTTATGGTTCTTTCTTCATTTTTTTTTGTTAAGTTTCTTTCTTCATTTTTTCCCTTCTTAAGTTTCTTTCTTCATTTTTTCCTTAAGTTTCTTTCTTCATTTTTTCCTTCTTAAGTTTCTTCATTTTTTCCTTCTTAAGTTTCATTATTCATTTTTTCCTTCTTAAGTTTCTTTCTTCATTTTTTCTTTCTTAAGTTTCTTTCTTCATTTTTTCCTTCTGAAGTTTCTTTCTTCATTTTTTCCTTCTTGAGTTTCTTTCTTCATTTTTTCCTTCTTGAGTTTCTTTCTTCATTTTTTCCTTCTGAAGTTTCTTTCTTCATTTTTTTCTTCTGAAGTTTCTTCATTTTTTCTTTCTTAAGTTTCTGTCTTTATTCTTTCCTTCTTAAGTTTCTTTCTTCATTTTTCATTCTTAAGTTTCTTTCTTCATTTTTTCTTTCTTAAGTTTCTTTCTTCATTTTTTCCTTCTGAAGTTTCTTTCTTCATTTTTTCCTTCTTGGGTTTCTTTCTACATTTTTTTCCTTCTTAAGTTTCTTTCTTCATTTTTTCTTTCTTAGATTTCATTCTTCATTTTTTCCTTCTTAAGTTTCTTTCTTCATTTTTTCCTTCTTAAGTTTCTTTCTTCATTTTTTCCTTCTTGAGTTTCTTTCTTCATTTTTTCCTTCTGAAGTTTCTTTCTTCATTTTTTTCTTCTGAAGTTTCTTCATTTTTTTCTTTCTTAAGTTTCTGTCTTTATTCTTTCCTTCTTAAGTTTCTTTCTTCATTTTTTCCTTCTTGAGTTTCTTTCTTCATTTTTTCCTTCTGAAGTTTCTTTCTTCATTTTTTCCTTCTGAAGTTTCTTTCTTCATTTTTTCCTTCTTGGGTTTCTTTCTACATTTTTTTCCTTCTTAAGTTTCTTTCTTCATTTTTTCTTTCTTAGATTTCATTCTTCATTTTTTCCTTCTTAAGTTTCTTTCTTCATTTTTTCCTTCTTAAGTTTCTTTCTTCATTTTTTCCTTCTTGAGTTTCTTTCTTCATTTTTTCCTTCTGAAGTTTCTTTCTTCATTTTTTTCTTCTGAAGTTTCTTCATTTTTTCTTTCTTAAGTTTCTGTCTTTATTCTTTCCTTCTTAAGTTTCTTTCTTCATTTTTTCCTTCTTGAGTTTCTTTCTTCATTTTTTCTTTCTTAAGTTTCTTTCTTCATTTTTTCCTTCTGAAGTTTCTTTCTTCATTTTTTCCTTCTTGGGTTTCTTTCTACATTTTTTTCCTTCTTAAGTTTCTTTCTTCATTTTTTCTTTCTTAGATTTCATTCTTCATTTTTTCCTTCTTAAGTTTCTTTCTTCATTTTTTTCCTTCTTAAGTTTCTTTCTTCATTTTTTCCTTCTTGAGTTTCTTTCTTCATTTTTTCTTTCTTAAGTTTCTTTCTTCATTTTTTCCTTCTTAATCATTGCTGATATAGGTAAGCCGTGTCTCAGAATGTCTTTGTCATCATCATTCACATTATCCTTTTATACACCATCATTTTTTATTTATTTTTCCGAAGAGACAACATGATGTCGTCTTGGGATTCAAATTCTTACGCAGCCATCTGTGTCTATTTGAAAAGTTGTTGAAAACATTTCTTTGACTGGGTAAATAAAAAAAAGTATAAGAGAAGGGTTTCGATTTCATATACGAAAGCTTTCCTTTACCTTAGAAAAAAAAGTCTTCGAAACCTCCACATATCCAAACGTATGTATGACTGCTCAAATGTACCTCAAGAAAATGCTAGTAATAGGTTGCTCACTTTTATCCGGTTGTTAAGAAGCATGTCCTACAAATCATCTATTCGCGACGGAACGATAAATCGGGGAGCCGAGTTCGAATTCCAGCTGGATTCTTGCATTCTCTTGCTCGCAAATACCCTTGGGAAAAGTATTAATCCGTCTCTTCCCTCCAGTTATGGGTTAAATAACAGAACAGATTGGATTCTATAGCCTTTGTCGGCAACCAGCCTACCGCAGCAAGCAATGGCAACCTACAGCGTGATAATCTTCTGCCCATTCAGTTATGTCTCTTTCGAGACATGATCGCCCAAAGCGTGTATGGGATTTAACTGACAAATATCAATCTTCACAAATTGTAGGTTCGTGTTTGACAAATATCAATTACTTATGCTACCCACACATTTTGCTTCGTGCCCGTGTAAATTCTTCTTTTTCGTCTATGTGCCTTGTCATTTCAGGACGTAGGCGATCATGGTCTTCCACGTCTCCCTATCCATGGTGACTCTTAGCACGTTTTCTCCTGTAACATCTCGCAACCCCCGTTCTGTCATCCAACTGCACAGGCCCTTCAAATACGTTATCCGCTGCTTTCCTCTGTCTTTTTCCTTCTATCTATTCTGTTAGTATGAAGTTCTCCAAGCCGTCCTTCCTCATTGCATGTCCAAGGAACTTCGGTTGTCAATTCCTGATGCTTGATATTAATTTCCTTTTCGTTTCTATTCTTTCCAACACTTCATCATTGCTCGCATGCTCGGTCCATGATATCCGCAGCATCCTTCTGTAGAACCACATGTTAGCTGCTTCAAGTTTATAAAATACCCATAGAATACCTGTAGGAATAGACTTGTCGAAACAGAGAGAGAAAGTAGACAAGTTCAGATATGATTAGATATAATATATATGTATATTAATTAATTATTATATAATTATATATATTATATCAATTTTATAATAATAATTACATTTTTAATAATAAGCAAAATGGCTTATACAGGTTACACAACAATCTCTTTTTTTTTCTTTTAATCATATCACCCCGAACAAGGCGCTAACGCCACTGATGTGCAGAGGGCTACGTAAGAGTGAAAAGATTGGAAAAGAGGAAGCCGGGAACCACATCCTAAACAGTGAACAAGGGATGAGCCTCTTCACCTGTTCAATAGACGTGGGTGGAGTGTGAACCGGGTGATAGTTTAGTATATCTACTCCAATTGAAAAAAAGAAAAAAAAAAAGAAAGAGGAGTGAAAAGATCGGAAAAGAGAAAGCCGGAAATCACATCCTAAACAGGGAACAAGAGATGAGCCTCTTCACCTGTTCAATAGACTTGTGTGGAGTGTGAACCGGGCGATAGTTTAGTATATCTACTCAAATTGAAAAAAAGAAAAAAGAAAAAGGAGTGAAAAGATTGGAAAAGAGAAAGCCGGAAACTACATCCTAAACAGGGAACAAGGGATGAGCCTCTTCACCTGTTCAATAGACGTGGGTGGAGGGTGAACCGGGTGATAGTTTAGTCTATCTACTCCATTTCTTACTAAGACTCACATGCTATTTATTTGAACGATGTGCAATTTGAAAAAAAAAACATTATTAAACTCTATAAGAACTATGATAACATTAGAGAGATTATTTTTAACAATTGCTAAATTCAATAAATCTAATTACAACATTCAACAAAACCTACGATCCATTAATTATAAAGCAAATTATATTTTACTGACATGGCTTACTCGTTACTACTGCATTGGATTTAACTTTCAAATATAATATAACCACACTTTTAAAGCAACGTACTGCTTCCAATAAATTTGATTAAACTTTACGTTTTTTCATTTTTTTCTTTTTACTTTTTCACACTGCTGATGATGAGTCATGCAAGTCGAAAGGTTTAACCTAAGATAAATTTCGGTTATTTTTATTTCAACTTCAACTTTTCCAAATTTTATAGAAATTATTACTAAATTTAATAGGCATAAAATGTCTATTATTTTGAATAAATTTGTTTGAAAGAGCAATTGCTGCCAAAATATACTGTTATATATAAGTTGTAAGAACGAACGGAATAACTCCATATTTCATAGAATTTAATTTTTAACCGTGCTCTATACCTAGTAGAACAATATTTGTAGTAATATTTTCATTATTGGAGTTTATAATAAAAACATTTTTCCGTTAAACAAGGGCTGATGTGTTTCGGTGTTAATTCCAACACTTCATTAAGCGATATACTTATTTCTAGGTCTTAATCGGGTGATATCACCTGATGAATTGCAAGATATAGGACCGAAACATGACAGTTCTTGTATAACGAGAAGAATGTTTTTATTATAAATTTCAATAATAAAAATAAATCTATCTATCTATCTATCTATCTATCTATCTATCTATCTATCTATCTATCTATCTATCTATCTATCTATCTATCTCACTTCAAAGGTCACTATAGTGAATACACGTATTTGAAATTGACACACAATTTTCAGGCTGGTTTTCGCATTCATGAAAACTCCAGAAAGAAAAAGTAGCAAATTACCTGCCTCTTCATTTTTAGGAGAAACCACTGTTTGATCAGACGTCCATTGCCACTCGACTACGAAGGGCATTACAGTTCGGTAAGTTTATATTTGTTCTTTATAAGGAAAGCAAACCGTCTCACGGAGGGTTGACTGAGGAGAGAGAAAGAAAAATAAACGACTATTAAAAAATCTTTAAAAAACATACATGTAAATCAATTTATTTATATATATATATATATCTTTAAAAAGAACAGATGTCATATTATTTAAACCTGAGGAACCTTTCGGCCAACTCTTATCAAGGGTTCACGTTGGCTTTAATTTTAAGGGAATTAAGGAAAAGGACAAGGCAAAATAAATTACTTACAATACTGGGAGACGATGGAACTAGATTAAAAATAAATTTATTGAAAAAAAAAACACATAAAATGTAAGGTGGGGTGTACACATATAATTCCACAAGAGTGTTTAAAAGTGAAAAAATGTTACACTCACAGACTCACCAGCAATTGTAAGGAGCGTAAAAACCGCTCTTTCTGTCTGCACAGGCTCGGCTGTTGAATTTTCAAGCAAATTGCTTCCAAAATACGAAGATGATGTGCAGACAGAGCGCTGTGCAAGACAGTAAACCAGCTGTCCTCATATACCGAGGCACACACTTGATTGTCCAAAAGATTTCGGCCAATAGCGGAATCCAGAACATATTGTGTTGTTCTTATAGGTCTGAGAAAGCCACTGGAACGTATATTAGCTGGGACGTGTTGTGAAACCCGCGTCTCCAACCTCAGATCGGTACGTCCTATGTATGCCGCATCACAACAGCATTTAAATTTATAAACAATGAATGGAACTTTTTCCAAAATAGGACAACCTATCTTTACTAAAAGAAGGAAACACTGGTCTAGTCTGAAAAACAACCCGTAACTGCACCGCAAAATAACAGGACGAAACACATGCCGAAACTCTGTCGGCTACAGTTTGACATCTTCCACCAAGCCAGGGTATTTTCAGATAAAAGGGACAGCGGCTAGATCCTTCAACCTTAGGTTCTTTATAACGTTTGATCTTGCGATCAATTACCCGTTTCACCACATTAACCGGGTACCCGTTGCCTTCGAAAATCTCCTGCAAGCGAATTAATTCGCTTTCTAAACATTCAGGAGAACAAATATTCAAAGCACAGACCTAGTTTACGAGACTTAGGGACAAACGATTTCCAATTAGTATACAAACCAGTGAAAGTTGGTTTGCGAAAAACAGAAGTCACGAAAGCACCGTCCCGCCGTTGAACAAGGACATCTAAAAATGGGAGACATCCATCCCTTTCAATCTCCATGGTAAACTGAAGGGTAGGATGTAAAGAATTCAACTGAACTAAAAAATGTTCAGCATCAATGGCGCTGTCAAATAAAGAGAAGGTATCATCAACATATCGTTGATATATCAAAGGTTCAGCTACCCTCTCAAATAGCAGACGCTCATGAAATCCCACAAAAATATTCGCAAGGACAGGACCCAAAGGACTACCCATAGCAACACCGTCCGTCTGCGCAAACATTGTCCCGTCAAAGCTAAATTCGACCCCCTCAGTTGCCAATCGCATACATTCCAGGAATAACTCCTCGGGAATTGCCGCGGCACCTAAACTCCCTCTATATAACATGTCTACACAAATGTTAATAGTATCATTTAATGGAACATTTGTGTACAAACTGACAATGTCAAAGGAGACCATAAATTTATCCCTAGATGAAAAATCTAAGTTTCTAATGAAACTAGAAAATCTGCAGGAGTCGATGACATTGTACGCAGACAGAGCAAGAGACACAGGTTGGAGAATCTCAGCCAACCACTTAGCCAACTCCGTCTTTATGAACTTTTGGAAGGCCACACATTCTAGGGCGTTGCGAGCCCATGGGTCTGATCCTACTATAGATGTCCTTAGAAATTAATCTGTCCTTATACTTGGACAACAGTCAACGTTGAAGTTTGGCTTCTATTTTGCCGGTGTTATCGTGAGTATCGGCTGGACCGATAACTGTAAATTTAGATGGATCATCTAATATATTATGCATCTTTGCAATATAATCCGATCTATTCAAAATCACGACACCGGCACTCTTGTCTGGCATGGTGATATAAATGTCACCCCGCGAGCGTAAAGCTCTAATCGTTTGAAAATGAATACCTTGCCAGTCGAGAGAATCTTTCTCGCAACCTAGCGCAGAGTATTCAGTGGCGCCTGACCATATATGACAGCAGTATTCCATGCACAGAATGGTTGATTTGTATATGTGCAAGATGGATTCAGACGGAAAAAAAAACTTCCTGACCCGACACAGTTAGCCAACCTTCCTAACAGTGGATATAGCTGTTGACTCAATGTAATGATTCCACTTGAGGTCGGAAGATAGGGTAAGGCCGAAGAGGCGCAGTATATTGCTTCCAGGGAGACTCGATTGGTCCATGCTTATGGGGCGCAGGAGGGGTTACCTGTGATGGTTGACAGTAATTTTGTTTTAAAAACATCGAAATTTACAAGCCACTTCTTACTCTAGTCCACTACTGAGTGTAAATGCTTCTCAAGGTCAGCAGCGAGGTTATGTTTGTCCGCTTCGCCGGATTTCTTACTGATGTGGTGTTATCTGCGTAGATGCCTACTTGGGATTTGATCACGTCTGGGAGATCATTTATGAAGATCAGAAAGAGCGTCGGGCCTAGGATAGAGCTTGTTCGTGCAGTAGGATGTGAAGGCATGCCCATTAAAAACGACCTTCCTATGTGGTTAGATAGGAAAGATTGAATCAGATCATGCAAGCGTCCAGTGATACCATAGCCATGTAGCATGCGTAGAAGGCCAGCGTGCCAAATCCTATCAAAAGCCATGGAGATATCCAGGGCTACAGCCTCGGCCGACTATATATATATATATATCCTTTCACAATCACGGATTAATCTCTTATACAAAAAATTAATACTGAAGCCTCACTAGATATTAGAAGCTTATTTAACAAGTTTCCAATTCGAAAAATGACCGATATAATTATAAATAATAATTACTGCAATCCATCTCACTCCCTATTAAAAATTATACCTAACGTATTATGAAAGCTACTTTTGACTTGTACCACTGAGGTTTCCTTCTATGAACATCAAAATAATATCTATATAGAACATGATGGTGTTTCCATGGTTTCAGTTTTGGGAAGAATATGTAGTAATTTTCTACATGGTTAACATTGAGAATAAAATATTTAATACTACTAAAATATTTCATTTACAATAGATATGTAGATGATATTCTTACCTTAGTTATATAAAAAAATTATAAAATCTCTCTCCTTAAGTTCACGTACGAATTTCCTTTTCTTGATATATTGATATACATCAATAATAATACTTTTATTACCTCCCCATATAAAAAAGAACTGGTATAATCAGGTGCACTCTCAACTATAAAAGTGAATGCCCTAACTATTACAAAATAGCAATTATACAAAATTTAATAAACCGTGCAAAATTGAATTCTCCCGCGAAAAGATTTTCTACATTGAATTATAAAAACATGAAAGAAACTCTCATTAAAAATGGCGTTTCTAATTACATCGTTGATGAACAAATCAGACGAGCTACTAGAAATATTAAATAAAAAGGAGCATAATACTTCTTCAGATAACACTAACATATCAACCTACCACATACCACAATCAAATACACTAAAAACTATAGACAAAATGAAACAATCATAACATAGAACTCGTATAGCCCCCATGGGCCCCAGTATAGAAAATAAAACTAGTTATATACTATACAAAATTTAATACAAGTAACTAAATGGTGCGTAATAATTCTCCTCTATCGACTATTTTGTTTTTAGCAAAAAACAAATATTGTGTATAATTTTAAATGATCTTTGTGAGATTGTATCACTGACAAAAAAGTAAATATATCTGTTGGTCACACGACAACGACATTATCGGGGAGACTTACTCTAAATATACACGATTCAAGTTCGGCTAAACAATATTTAAAGGAACTTTCCTGTCCACATTCACGATTTCGAAAAATATCAATCGACTTTACCATTATGCTCCACCACGAAAATAAAAACAAAAAACTTCAGGTTCTCGAAGGCCTCTATATAAAAACATTACTACCGACAATAAATAAAAATAATTCTGAGTATAGCAACAATGTTTTAAAATGTCTATAACAGCAAGTTTTTATAATATCTAAATTACATTTTTAATTACAATTCTTACATAATTTTGAAAATATGTAAATTGTATTTTTAATTTACTAATATAAACTAAGTTACATTCCTTACATAGTGAATTTTTAAACAACAGTGCGTCTTAGCAATTCACAAAATAAGTTGATCTTGCATGAGATTGAAAGTACTTGGGAAAAAAACCACGGCACTTTCCTTAATGGCTTTAATTACAACATGAGGTGATAAATAATTAATTACTATCAGAGGATTGAAATAAAATGAATAGACGTAATATATCTAAGTTATTCTATCAAACATGCTTGAATGAAAATATGCTGCTAAAACACACACACACACACACACACACACACACACGTATATATATGTTTGTGTGTATGTGGGCTTGTAGTTTCCTTTTCGTGTCTGCTATCAGCACTGTATCATCTGAGTATCTTATATTGTTCAGATTGTGACTGTCAATAACAAATCCTGGTAGAACCTCTAGAGATCTCAGAATGGTCTCGCTGTATAGGTTGAATAGATGTGGTGAGAAAACACATCCTTGTCTTACAACACTTTCTACTATTGTATATCCGCTGAACTCATTTTCTATCCGTATAGAGGCGGTTGCTGGACAGGTTCTTTCCCAAATATATCACGATTGTCGAGCATCTCAATCAAATCTTTGCGTAGTCTATTAAACACAGGTACACGTCGTTCTGCATGTGTATCTCCTTTTCTGATAACATTTTAAGCATAAATTTTGCGTTCCTTGTTCCAGTGTCCTTGACAAAACCGAACACTACTTGTTCTTTTCTTGTCTGATTCTGATGTGAGCTCTACTCACCAGAATTCAGATGATGAGTTTTGTTATGTGACTCACTAAGCTGACTGTTTGGCGGAATTCACATTCCTTTGTGCCTGGCTTCTTAGGTAGTGCCATGAAAATAAATCTGATTAGGTCTTTCGGCATATCACCACTATTTTAGAATTCATTTATTATTTCTATAATTTTGTTGATGCTGAAATCATCTAAGGTTGTCAGCATCTCTTTTACAATGCTGTCTGGTCCTGCTGCTTTGTTTCTATTCAGTTTGGCCAGTGCAGCTTCCACTTCGGGTTTTAATGTTTCCTGTCCGTCGGTATTTCTGTGTGTTGTCGATTGCTCTCTAGTCGTGGAAGAGATCAATATATTCTTCCTGTCGCTGAGGTATTTTCTCTTTCTCTAATATGAACGTTCTCTATTCGTAGATTGTATACATCCTGTTGAGGAGCACATCTTTTGTCCTATTGGTTCTCTTATTTTGTTTTTAATCACGTCTCCTTTATACTCAATCTCTCTCTTTCTGCACATTTGGCATTGCATCTTGTTAGGGCGCTCTCCACCTTTTCAAGAGTAATGAACTGTTCCAGACACTATATATGGTGGTAGTGCCGGGAGTTAGAGTAGACTTTCAGACGACCTTCAGATCAGTACAGATTAGGAGTACAGATTATGAGTCAGTCGTGTATTTCCGGTTGTGACCTGGAAGCGATTAATTGCACTCTACCACGTACAGAGACGTACACATTAATACCTTGTTTTCCTGTATTATACTAACCAATTTTGTAAAAACCTTTCTTCCATAATACATTTTATTATATTTATATTTCTGTTGTTTCGTTGTTATTACCTGCACAACTCAACACATCTTTCCTGTGTAGCTTGTCTGCATTTGCTCATAAATTCCTTGTGTAGTTTTCCATATTCTCTTCAGTGTTTTAGCATTGTTTTTTGTCTCTTTTGCTTCATGTCAGGCATCCCAACTGTGATCCATTCAATTTTTTTCTTCTACGTCTGTTTTATTTTGGGACTATGTCGTTTGCTGATGTTACTAACACTTCCTTTAGTGTGTCCCATATAGAGTTTCCGTTTCTATTTAGGTCTTTGTACTTGTTTTAACACTATACACGTATTTTTCGATATCGTTCACGAGTCTGTTTATTGCAGTCGGCGTGCTGATCTAGGCTTCTTTAATCTCTGAAGTTTCTTCCTTAGATTACAGATAACCGGGAGGGGGTCGCTTCCACAGTCTATACACGACACATGCATCGCAGGCAATTATGAGTGATAAAAATAAATTATAACCTTGCAGGTGAAGAAACATCTTAGATTCCGGGCACCCAGTCAGCATTGACTCTATTTGATTGAGGGCGTTCCCAGGTTTACTTGAAATAAATCTGTAGACTAAGGTGTTCCTACGATTCCTTGGCGTAAATCTATAGACAGGGTTGTTTCAAAGTTACGCTGGCGTAAATCTATAAACTGAGGTATTCCCATGATTCCTGGATGCAAACCTGTAGTCTAGGGTGTTACAAAGTTTCCCTGTCTTAAATCTGTAGGCTATGGTGTAATAAAGTTTCCTTGGCGTAAATCCGTAGACTGAGTAGTTACTACGATTTCTTAGCGTAAATCTATAGACTGGAGTGTTACAATGTTTCCTTGACGTAATCTGTAAACTGGAGTGTTACAAAGTTTCATTGACGTAAATTGTCAACTAGGAAGTGACAAGGTTTCCTTAAATCTGTAGACTGGAGTGTTACAAAGCTTACTTGGCGTAAATTGTAGACTAGGATGTTACAAAGTTTCCTTGGTGTAAATTGGAGACTAGGATGTTACAAAGTGTCCTTCGCATAAATCTATTGACTGGCATGATATGAAGAGAATTTAGATTTGAAAAGTTCATTGTACAAGTTTCGACCTAGATGCTTTAATATTCATCACTAAACTAAGTGTATTAAGAATGAAGGATATTATTTTAAGAAATGTGCATTTTGTTATCATTGGATTACAGGCTTACTTATATAGTTACGTGTATATGCATGCTTATATACAAATATAAGTATGCAAATTTATAAATTAAATAAAGAAACAAACTTTTGTGGAGTAGTTTTCACAATGAAGGTTATAATCGTGCTATGTCCGTAGCTAATCGACTTAACGTACCCAAAATGTTAGGAACTTTGTAATCTTCCACTGAAAGCTGACTCCTTAGTATTCGGCTAACTGCCTACTAGTTCTACAGAACTCTAATAGAAGTCTAAAGAACTCTTATTAATATAGGAGGCAGAGTCCATTATCTGAGGAATAGGTGTCTTTCGCCGTAACACAAACAAAATGAAGGATGTAAATTCAAAGGTTTAAATAAATAAATAAATAAAAAGCAGAAGAGAAAACTATAATTTTTAAAACGGTAAAATATAATCCCGAAAATAATCTGCACAAAAAGTGTTGTTTGCTGTCCTCTTAAAAAATGGAATTGAAAAGGTGCAAGAAGCAACGTCAGAAAAATATATGTATCTCCTGATGAAGAAATCTCCAGAATATATATATATATATATATATATATATATATAGAGAGAGAGAGAGAGATAGATAGATAGATAGATAGATAGATAGATAGATAGATAGCTAGATAGATAGTGTGTGTGTTTATGTGTCTGTGTGTGTGTCTGTGTGTGCGAGAGTAAGAGAGAGAGCGATAAAAAAATAAAATATCAAATCTTCTATGTGCCTTGTCCTTTCAGGACATAGGCAATCATGGTTTTCCCCATCTCCCTATCCCTGGTGGCTCTTAGCACGCTTTCTCCTGTTATACCACGCAACCCTCGTTCCGTCATCTACCTGATCAGGTCCTTCAAATATGTTATCCGCTGCTTTCCCCTGTCTCTTTTTCCCTCTATCTGGCCTGTCAGTATCAGGCTATTCTTCCTCATTGCATGTCCCAGGAACTGCAGTTATCTCTTCCTGAGGCTCAGTGCTAATTTCCTTTTTTCTGTCCATCTTTTCCAAAACCTCACCATTGCCCACACGCACGATCCATGATATTCGCAGCATCTTTCTGTAGAACCACATTTCAGTTACCTCAAGTTTTTTCTTCATCTTTGATGATACTGTCCAGCATTCACTGCTAAATTGAAGAACTGACATCACATTATTGAATTAAAAAATGGCATAGAAAAGAAAGGGAACAGACTAATTAATTGATAGATAGATAGATAGATAGATAGATAGATAGATAGATAGATAGATAGAATATACATATACATATTAAGGAAGTAAGTCACAAGAAGGACTTCAGACTGACAACATTTTTATATATATATATATATATATATATATATATATATATATATATATATATAATGCTGAAATAAAAGTTCAAATTTCATAGTGCCGCACATGTGCAACTTACTAAAGTTGGCCATATATATATATATATATATATATATATATAGTAACCATGCGCGTTTGACTTTATTGAGCATGCCAACATTCTAAATATTGCAACACGTAGGAATGATTTCTTTTAAATTTCTAAGCTTTTAAGGTGTAATTCTTATCTTGGTTACACGAATTGCTTAGTTGTGAATAATTTCCATTTGACGAAATGATCGTGTTATTATTTCAGCCTCTGGAAATATGTATAAGAGAAACACTCACTTCTTGTTCACGATCCTTTAAAGTAAAGCAAAACAAACAGTCTTTGGCTAAACCAGAAACCACACAGGAAGCAGCAAATACACTAATTTAAAAGGTTTTTAGGAGAACATAGTACAACCGGAAATGACATTTGTTTTGCTTGCGTAGATTTTCTTTTGTCCTGATCGTAATATTTTTACTGTCTTTTTTCTTTCGTCAATATCATTATTGTCTCACTTAATTCTACACAGAAAATAGTCCGCGTTCAAAGCAAGTAACCTAATAACGTCACTCCTTTACTAAACTAAAAGAAAAAAATTCCTTTTTCATTATCAAAAACTGACTTCATTGTAACATTGTTCTCATATTGATATGACATTATGTTAATATTTTTTTGAGTTATATATTCTGTTCGTTAGTTGTTTTTTTCTAATTTTTATATTTTGTCATACAGTTTAAGTTTCTGAATATACCTGGTATCTGTCAAGTCACAGCAATGACCTCAGACTGACAACGCTTTCCTCAAAACATGCGCAGTACCCCGAAAGAGCCGATGTTTGGATGACTCGAAGTTGGTATGGTATCCCCAGCTGGTCAAGGAAGCCACACAGTTTGAATGGGATTCCAATGTGCAAATGCATTACTAGAATTACCTTGACATTCTCTTCTCGAATTCCAAACAATCTTGCCATTTCAACTTTCAAATCAGTGTAGGTTGTAATTTTCTCAATCACCTTTTTTGCTACATTTATGTTATTTGGTACGGCTACATCAATAATACGACCGCTCTTGATGCCTTTATCGAGCACAATAATATCCGGACTGCGATATTGAATCACTCTGCCTGAAGCTGAGAATGCAGGTGCGATGACAGATACACAGATGGAGAGAAAGGGAAGGTTATACAAGGGTGGGGAGAGAGCTAGAGTCCAGTGGTTAGTAGATGAGTATTGATTTTGCATTTAAATTTCTGGAGGTTGTAGCCGTCAGGAAAGCAAGAATACGGGAGCGAGTTCCACAGGCGGGAAGTGCGAGAGAAGAAGCTGCAGGAGTAGAATTGTCGTCTGCATTTGGCTAACCTGACTGTGAATGGGTGTGATCCAGTTGCCAGTCTGGTTGCACGAGTAAACACCTGTTGAGGAGGCACCAGTGACTTAAGTTCGTCCGAGCAGAAGCCATGAAAGTATTTATAGAACAGATAAAGGGAGGCCACATTTCGACGATGGGGAAGTGGCTGCAGTCGAGCCGCCAGATAAGTACCTATCACATTACAAACTCTCCTTTGGAGCCTGTCAAGAACACCGAGGAGAACGACAGGGGCGCCTGACCATAAATGGCAGCAGTGCTCCATGCACGGAGGGATGGTTGACTTGTATATATGCAGGGTGGTTTCAGGTGAAAAAAACATCCTGGATCGACATAGTGACCCAACCTTCTTAGCAGTAGATTTTGCTATGGTTCCATTTGAGGTCTGAGGACAGGGTAAGGCCGAGGAGGCGTGAATTTTATTATTATTATTATTACTATTATTATTATTCAGCTTGTTTCCTTCTTCCTTAGTTGGTTAGCACGTTCGTTATGCCCGAGCAGTTTTTAATAAATAATCGGCTATTGTGACTAGACTGTGACTAGATTGTGACTAGAGGAAAGACGGGAAAATACATTTCAGAAACGCTGTTAGGTCCAAGTGAATGAATAAATAAAAGAAAAAAAAAAGAAAGAAAGTTAAAATAGAGACTATGATAACGCTCATCTACTTAACGCCTGCTTCAGTGAAATGGAAACTCCTGTCATTTTTAAAATCGTTTAATTATTTCTTTACATAATTTTCTGTATTCATTCATAGGATTGTCATTGCAAAATTTTGTTTCCGTTGTTAAGCTAAAATATTTAACGATGCAATAGGGGGGTTTTCACGGGTATTTTATAGTCTTAGAACTCGAAGTAAGCTTCTTCAGTCATTAACTTTAAGAATCATGATTCATCCGAAAGTTCAAACGCAAAACATTTTTGTGAATAACAATGACTTTTCCAGATAAAAACCTTACGATTTAACCTTTATCTGTGGGTAGAAATGGTTTCATATCTTTCCCAAGTGTAGTTGTGCGTAAGTGAATCTAACGATCTCGGATGAAATTCGAACACGGCTTTCCGATTTCTCATTCCGAAATGCATTTCATTATACGACACGTGCTTCGTAACGGGGTAAAAATATACGGATCCTGATATACCCTTCATGACACCCAGTTTGACAAAGGCCATAACGTGGCAATGTACCCGATATGCTAACAGTTTTAATTATTATTATTATTATTATTATTAAATACAATGTCTCTTAACCACATGACTCCAGTTTTTTCTACATCACCCTGTATATCTTTTTCTTCCTCTCTACCTTTGCAATTGTCATCACATCTGTATTCCCTTCCTTCTTTTGCTCCTTTCTCTGATACCCACTGTAAATGGTTCGTCTTTCTCTTTACTCTCCTCTTATCTAATCATTTCATTTATGTATTTATCCCTGCACATCAGTGGCGTTACCGCCTTGCTGGGTGGGGGGGGGGTAAAACGATTAAAAAAGAAGACGAACAGTACATCTATAAAGTGACCCTGAGGTATAAGTCAATATATCCAACATGGCACCCACTCTTACAAATGCATACCAAAAACAGGCATCTCAAGCATGAAATAGAGTGAAAGGGTTTGAAAAAAAATAAAAAAATAAATACACAGCGCATAAGATTGCAGTGGGGCCCTTTTAGGAGTTTACTGAGATTGAGTAACCTAATCAGCTCTGACTGTCTCAAGTTAAGGGCGTTGCCAAGTATCGAGGTGTGATTCTGAAGCCGACTTAACTACCTCATCGTTGAAATAAAACAAATTCTAGTTACCCCCCCCCCCCCCGATGATCCCTTATTACTAACAATCATCATGAGAGATACGCAGCCATCATTCTCAGGGGACATGCACAACTGGTTCAGATACAGGAAAATTCGAAGCGAACCTACGGTGCTGAACGGCATATTTATTGCAACCCATCTTAATTTACCAAGACTAATCATATACATGTTAACACCTCTAATAAATTAAAATCAGGAGCTAAGAGCTTTGTACTTAGTGCTTCAGGACTTCTTTTATTGCTATTATCATCATCATATTTCGATTTCTGCTACGGTCACACTACCTACCAAGTCTGTCGGAAGACCTAAAGTTGTATGTTAAAGTGGTATGTTATTATGGCTACGTTAGATGATTTATTATTCTGACTCTCATAACATCACCACCGTTAGATGGACAAAGTTTTTTTTAGAGTGTTGGCTATTCTTATCAAGACAATTTTTGTATTTCTCTTAAACTCAGATTTCCAGAAATATTTTCAATGTGTTGTTTTGTTTCTTTTTTGTCATTCCAAGAGCACCTACTATTACTAGTACTATTCTTGTTTTCAGTTCAATATTTTTTCTATTTCAATTTCCATGTGTCTATACTCTGTTAGTTTTTTCAAATGCCTTGATTGCTGTGCTACAGCCTGCTTAGTAAACCATATCAATTAATAGGCAAGCTTTTTTCTTTTTTGTTTTCGACTATTCTGTCCAGCCTATTTGCTTTAGTCTTTCTGCATGTAAACATGGTGCAATCACATAGAATTGTGATATCTTCTATTTCTATAACCGGTGCTGGGTGCTGTTCATGTTAACATCTTTTCCAAAGTGTTTGTACATTGACAAGTGTATATATATTGCCCCATTCTATCGTTTTCATATTAGTTTGGCGTTAGTAGAGAATATCGAGAGATTTGATGGTCCAAGCTTCCTGATATTTGTCACAGAACCTGCATTTTGGATCAGCTTTATTATGTATGATATTTGCCTGAAAGTGCTTAGTGAAAACATCCTGGTCTTGCGCTATAATAATAAAGCCTTCGTTTCAGCCTTTAATCCCGACGCTCGTAACCATCGACGAGTGTTTAACTTTATCAACATTGGCTTTAGTAGCGCTCTTTGGATATTGGCAATGCATAGTTGTGTCTTGTCAGCGTTATTCAATCTGTTCAAGAGCTTTATCCTTGGATTTTTTTGCATGTTTTTTACTGTATGTTGCAACAGTTGGCTATTGGGTTCTGTTTTACATTTTCTACTAAATGTAAATTTCGTTTATATTTGCAACCTTCTTTCATGACTGAATCTTTTTTATTTCCCTTTTCGTGTTGCTTGATTGATTGTATCATCCAATTCTTTGTTGTTTTCATGTGTGTTTGTAAATCATTAGTAGTCTTGTATGACAATTATGGCCGACTAAGACCTCTTCTACCTTTTCTATGGAATATGTAAAAACGGTCTTCATTAGCATTTGGATGATGCATATTATGCTTAGAAAGAAGCTTTCTTGTTTTAGAATCCATTCATCTGATGCCATTTAGAGTTCAGTTCAAAATGTTGAAATTATATTGAACTACCAAGAATGCAAGGCTATTAATAGTCATCATTCTGTTCTGTGAATTCAGTTCAGTTCTTAATATCAGTCGCACCCTTCTATATTAATATTTACGCATTATTTTTATGGTGAATTTCTTTACTCTCATTGACACTTAACCTTCATCTTGTTCTAAATCATTGATTGTAATCCCATATTCTAAGCAAATAAAGGAGGTTTTCTTTAGTGATTCTCGTAAAATATAGGCTTAGTACATTTATCTAAACCGAATCCAATTTAAGTGTCATCGCTGAAATATTTTATTGTTTTCAGGATATCTTCCAGCTCCCTGTCATTCATGGCATACAACTCTAAATAATTAAAATAGATGCTTTATTTTCTTTTTCATATATCTTATAGCTATATTCTATCCTGTTAAGTTTTGTGGTTAATTCTGGTAAGGATATACAAAACACTATGGAAGACAAAGACTCACTATGTATTATCCTCTCTTGATGTTTTTTTACTAGACTTATGGATTCCATTTCTATATAGGTGAAGTGTTGTTTTTTTATATTTCCAACATATTTTGTTCAATGAAACTGATGAAGACAGGTGATATCTTGTAGATATTTAAAGACTTTAAAATCCAGAAATAGGCGACATTATCGAATGCTTACGGCAATTTATCCAGGCAATACTGGAACTTTTTCTAGATTAAAGCAGTTTTTCAAGATCTTCCTATGAATAAGTCATTGGTCTTTACATCTGCAAGAGCTACTTTTGTACCCTTTTGTTCAAGTGGTAGTATGTCATAAACTACAGCTCATACATTACGACGATTTCTATATAAAATGTGTGTGTTCTTTGTGTTTATTATTGTTGTGACCTGATAGGGTCAAGAAGAAAGACACGAAAAAAAAAAAGAAGGTTGGTTGAACCAGTGTTTTGAAATAACAGAACATATTAATTGGAGTAGATAGACTAAACAATCGCCCGGTTCACACTCCACACACGTCAATTGAACAGGTGTAGAAGCTCAACCCTTGTTCCCTGTTTAGGATGTGGTTTCCGGCTTTCTCTTTTCCAATCTTTTCATTCTTTTCTTTTTTCTTTTTTCAATTGAAGTAGATAGACTAAACTATCGCCCGGTTCACACTCCACCCACGTCTATTGAACAGGTGTAGAGGCTCATCTCTTGTTCCCTGTTTAGAATGTGGTTTCCAGATTTCTCTTTTCCAATCTTTTCACTCTTTTCTTTTTTCTTTTTTCTTTTTTTTAATTGGAGTAGATAGACTAAACTATCGCCCGGTTTGACACTCCACCCACGTCTATTGAACAGGTGTAGAGGCTCATCCCTTGTTCCCTGTTTAGGATGTGGTTTCTGGCTTTCTCTTTTACAATCTTTTCACTCTTTTCTTTTTTTCAATTGGAGTAGATAGACTAAACTATCGCCCGGTTTGACACTCCACCCACGTCTATTGAACAGGTGTAGAGGCTCATCCCTTGTTTCCTTGTTTAGGATGTGATTTCCGGCTTTTCCAATCTTTTCACTCTTACATAGCCTCCTGCACATCAGTGGCGTTACCGCCTTGCTCGGGGTGATATGATTAATATATATATATATATATATATATATATATATATATATATATATATATATATATACAAAATAAGAGTGTTATTAGCCAGCAGATAGAAGTGTCCGTCCGAACTGTCAAGTTACATTGCCTTTTGATTGCCTCCTTTAGGAAGTTACGCAGGTTAGTATTTATGAAGGAGGAAGAGTTCGTTCCAATGTAGATAGGGCACAATACCAATTATTATTGTTATAAATTATTATTATTATTATTATTATTATTATTATTATTAATTTCTTTGATTTGTGTTGGATACACATTTCTTTCTGGGTCCCAACCAGAGACCTAGGGTCAGAAGTAGCTCCAGAACATTTTCAACAGATCATTTTTGTAAAAAAAAAAAAAAAGAAAAAAAGGAAGAAATACACTGATAAATTTCTTCATAATGTGTGAGCTGTACTCATGAGTACATTTCTTTATATTTGTTTAAGGAATGAGCTTAATTCCTTCAGTGAGCCTGTTGGAACATATTTCAATCAATCCGAGTGCTCCAACTACAACTGGAATTATTGATGTCCTCATGTGCCAGATTTTTTACATTTTCATTTCAAGATCCTCAGATTTTGATAGTTTTTTAAGATCTTCAAAAATACCTTACAATCTGCAGGAACTCGTATGTTATTTTGTTTATGTGGTCTTTGATCGTGATGGCTGGGCGTTTAACCTTAATGGTTATGTCTGTGGGTATTTTAAAGTCCCATAAGATTGTTACAAGTTCTATATCTGTAAACAGGTCTGGGTGATGTTCATACCTCTTTCTTGCAGTTTCCTTCCCGTAAAAGTTGCATATTTTCCTGTGCAGACATTGGCCAACTCTATCATGCCGAGTCTTATTTTTAATGTATGCTATTATTATTATTATTATTAATAAAAAAAATGTATGCTTTTGGCTAAATTTCATAGTTTTGTTTTTCTTCCTATCACGTGTTGGGCATATGACAGAATATAAGGAGAGGTATACAATTATTGTTTGCAAAGTTTTCCGAGCGAACAATATATTTATATGCATTTAATAAAGTAACTAGGGTCGAATTGGACATATTCTTTTCTTTGTAAGTCATTATTTCAGCCACTTTGACGCGTGTTCCCTTTTGATGGACATGCATTTGTCTACACTAATGATTAATATACAGTTCATTAAATTGTTCAGAAATTATTTGTATTTTTATAAAATATTTTTAAAAAGTGAAAAATATATCTTCATCTACCAATTTATTGGCGGCCGCAGTCTTAAGAACAAACAATATGCAGATGAGAAACTGTCGATAGCAAATATGAGAAAGGTCGTGGAAGTAAACGAAAGGAAAGGAATAAACATTAGTTGCAAGGAGACTGAATGCATGGTTGTCAGCAAAATGAACAGACCTACATGCAAATGACAAACTGGAGATAATGAAATCAAACGAATACAAAAATCTAAATATCTGGGAAGTGATTTAACAGAAGATGGAATGGGTGACACTGAAATCCGAAGTCGCATAGGGATATCGAAAGAAACCTTCCAAAATTTAATAAAAACTACCGAGTTCGAATTCCAGGGGAATTCCTTACATTCACTTACGCTCAAAAACCCTAGGGAAAGTATAAATCCGTCTCCAGTTACGGGTTAAATAACAGGACAGATTGGGTTCTATAGCCTTGGCTGGAAACCAGTCTACCGTAGAAAACAATGGCAACCTACTGCGGGATTATCTTCTTTCCAGTTAGTCATGTCTCTTTTGAGACATGATCACCTAAGTGTGTATCACGTATGGCACTTAACTGGCTGACTAATAAACGTAGGAGTTTTGTGAGTAACAAAAAAAAAATGGTACCGAACTGTTAAGTAATATCAGTCCTCTTAAATGAGTTTCCTCAAAAATAAAGAAAATACTTGAATCAATAAAAATGTGGCTCTACAGAAAGATACTGAGAATACCATAGACCGAGCATGCGAACAAAGAAGTTATAAAGAAAATGAAAGCAAAAAGAAAACTTGTACCTAACATTAGAAAGAGGTTGTTTAAATTTCTAGGACATATCATGAGAAAAGTGGGTTCGGGAATTTGGATACTCATATATCTTCTTCTTCTTCTTCTATATGTGCCTTGTCCTTTCAGAACGTAGGCGATCATGGCCTTCCACGCTTCCCTATCCATGGTGGCTCTCAGCACACTTTCTCTTATAATATCTCGCATCCCCTGTTCTGTCATCCACCTGATCAGGCCCTCCAAATATGTTGTCCGCTGCTTTCCTCTGTCTCTTTTTCCCTCTATCTGGCCTGATAGTATCAGGTTCTCCAAGCTCTCTTTCCTCATTTCATGTCCTAGGAACTTCAGTTGTCTCTTCCTGATGCTCAGTATTAATTTCCTTTTCAATTCCATCCTTTTCAAAGACTCATCATTGCTCACATACTCTATCCATGATATTCGAGCATCCTTGTATAGAACGACATTTCAGCTGATTCCAGTTTTTCCTTTATCTTTGATGATATTGTCCAACATTCACTGCCATATTGAAGAACTGACAGTACATAGCATTCTAGTACCCTCTTCTTTGTTTCTAGTGAAAATTTCTTTTGTCTTAATACTTTACTCAGCTTCTCGAACGCGTCTTTCGCCATGCCAATTCGCCTTCGGATCTCTGTGTCACACTTTCCGTCTTCTGTTAGAATACTTCCCAGATATTTAAACTTTTGTACCTACCTGATTTTAGTATCCCCACCTGTATTTGGCATTTTGGGTTACTCTTTTTGCTGATGACCATGCATTCGGTTTTCTTGCAGTTTATTTGTATGACAGACAAGGAAATCAACGCGTAACCGTGTATAGAAGCTTGAGTAAATGAATGGCAGAACAGGGTTTAGGAGAGATAAAAGACAAAATTTATGAAGAGTTATAAAGACAGGAAATTATTCAAAGCCATGATCACTAACGTCTTGAAGGGACACGGCGTATAGAGAAGATGAAAAACCATTACTGGAAAAATTCGTTATTGATTAAACAAATAAATATGAAAATTCAGTATTAATTATAGAACCATAAAAATTTTAAATTAATTATACTTTCATAACTATTCCAATATTCCTTATAGATTTCTGCCTTTAACATTTTATAATCAACGTCCAACTAATTAGTAAAATTGCTTTTATTTTCATACAAATCAACTCGTATATCCAACAGGAGATGCAACAAATGTAATATATACATAGATGTGTTAAATAGTTTTATAATCTCAATATATCTACGAAACATCTTAAAAGCTTTCTCCACATATATGGCCCAATGTTATGCAAACATTTGCCAATTCTTATGAAACCAAATTATGAATATTCCTTTGTAAAGGAGATGCTAACAACTTGTGGCAAAATAATGAATCATAAGAATAGTGAACTAGTATATGGCGCTGAACTGATGAAGTGTTATAGCGAGATATCTGGTCGTTCACCAATAGCGTTCTATTTTCAGGTATAACTGAAAGGACAGTCCTGTTTTAATGTATAGCTAACTGGAGTTATATTTTCATGTATGGTTAACTGGAGTTTTAATTTCAATGGTGACTGCGATCGGTTTTTGTAAATGGTTGAATGATGATAGAGTGACAGGTTATGAGGGGACATATGTATTTAAAGTTAGAATAAAAAGGATCTTGAACAGAAAATCAACATCCTCTATCAAGTATTTCAAGAAATAGGATAAACCTTTCCAAAACTTAATCTATGATCTGGAATGGGAATGAAAGCAGTGATGAAACCTATCCTAGATCCATCATAAAATGTCAGGATTAGGATTTAGTAAACACAAACACTCCAGATACCTCTCCGTATAGGTCAATTAAAACAAATTTAGTTTTGGAAATAAGAAAAATCAACATAGGGTTAGATATAGTTTGGCCTAATGCCACAAATTACTATAAAATCAAAACATTAACCTGAAACTCGAGTCGTTCTTAAATGGATTTTCGTATCAGTGCCATGCTGGTGCCAAACCCGGTTAGAAATATCTAAACTATCAACTTTCAGCCCCTTTCTAAGATCAATGATTAAAAATGGATTTTCATATCAGTGCCATGCTGGTGCCAAACCCGGTTAGAAATATCTAAACTATCAACTTTCAGTCCCTTTCTAAGATCAATGATTAAAAATGGATTTTCATATCAGTGTCATGGTGGTGCCAAACCCGGTTAGAAATGTCTAAACTATTAACTTTCAATCCTTTTCTAAGATCAATGATTCAAAAATGGATTTTCATATCAGTGTTATGGTGGTGCCAAACCCGGTTAGAAACATCTAAACTATCAACTTTCAGTCCTTTTTTAAGATCAATGATTAAAAATGCTTTCGGCTAGTGAATCCTGTGCGTCTTGAGTACACTTTTTTTAACCTTGGGAACTGGCTATATAGAATCGCATACAAATAACTGTGTCAAATAACAGAAATAACATCACTTGAGGAATTTCAACAACAACAGCAACAGCTAAATCGTTATCACGTGTAACTCGAAGACCAAATGATGACATAATCATAATCTTTACATTCCACATTACTTCACATAAAATGTAAAAAATGAAAACTCCGTCAATACTGTAAAGATCAATAACAGCCACTAGACTCGATATTTTTTTTTAAATTTCAAGCGACGGCTGTTTGATTAATAAATACTGAATATTTTCCTCAAAATGAAACGGCTAATATACCATTACCATTACCAGGTTTTACTCAAAATATTTATCTGAGAGAAAGTATCTTTGCTAACAAATTAAGAATGTAATTTATGCCTGTACAGTAAAATTTCCTCTTTTTGAAGTCAGAATTCTTAAGAGATTCCTTCTGCAGAAGCTTTTCAGTTCTGAAATTGTTCATTTTTTACAAAGTTTTCAAGTGCAAAGTAACATGGTTTATCCCAGGTGGGATATATAAAATTGATACGTTAAAACTTTTATTTAGTCCCATGTCTACAAATAAGTGAAATTGGTATTCTAAAAAAGTAAAATATAAAAAAAATAACGTATTTTTCTAAAAGTGCAGATTTTAAAAAATAACATGATTTTTCTAAAAGGCCAAATTTTGAACATTTCATATTTTTTCTAAAAAAACATAATTTAAAAAATAAGATATTTCTAAAAGAGCAGATTAAAAAAAATTAACATATTTAAAACAAAATGTTTTTTTAAAAGAGCAAAATGTAAAAAAAAATATGATTTTTCCAACAGCGCAGAATTTTAACGATAGCATATTTTTTGAAAAAGTGCATAAACTAAAGAAAAAGAAAATTTTTTTTCTAAAAGATCAGCATTTTAAAAATAACATTTTACTCGGCGCCAAAAACAAAAATGTTTATTCATTTATTTAGAAATTAGTTTTCATTAGTTTCAAATGATGGATTCAGTGTTGAGTTTTACCGAATATTAGGTTTAAATTACAACTGTTACTTTTTTTACCGAATGTGCAACATCGCCTTTGGGATAAAACAAAAAAAAAATGAATTTTGACAGTCACCGATGATAAAACTTAAAAACTAATGTATGCGTCTCATTAAAAAAAAATTCAAGGAGAGAGAACAATAAATGATCAATAATTAAGAATACAAAATATAACTATTGATATTGCTTTTAAATGTTTGAAGATTAAGGTTGAATTGTAAGCAAGTGATTGGAAGAGATTTCCACAGGTGAAAAGTGCGAGTGTAGAAAATGTTAGCGTAGAACGTAATTACATCTAGATATCTTAACTGTAAAATAATGAGATCTAACTGCTAATCTAGTACTGCGTTTAAATTTGTATAGTCAAGGTACCAAAGAGGGAATCTCATCACAATGATTACCATGAAAATATAGATAGAAAAGGCACCAAGAAGTTATGTTAAGGCGAAATTAACAACTTTAAAATAAGAATAAAAAAACTGAAGACGTAATTATTTCTTAGTTGAAAATGTAATTGTTTTTCTTCTCAGCTTCTTCTAAGTAAGAAGAGCAATAATTCTGTATTTCAATGAAAAAAAAAAACAAAACATTTTAACCACTTAGATCCAAAATCATACAAAAACTTTGGGGTTCAAGTTCCGCTAATAATTACGTGTTAGGCTATAGACTTATTGATCTACTCTCAAAAAGTCTGGGTATCAACATAATAGTATATGTATATATGGGAAGATTATTTTACACACACACATAGGCGCGCGCACACACAGGCGCGCACACACACACACACACACACACACACACACACACACACATATATATATATATATATGAACATAAGCTATGGTAATCGATTTGATTTGTAATACCACATCCGCAAAGATTTCAAGATATTTTGCTCACACAGTTTGTCTATTTTTTAGTCAAACTGATTAAGTTAAAGAGCGCATACGCGTTCTCCGGAGAAACACGTTTCTGATAAACATTTTACATGTATCACATCATCTTCTACATGTAGATAGATAGATAGATAGATAGATAGATAGATAGATAGATATTCTGGTATATATATATATATAAGCAATAATGTTTTATGACAGAAAAGCTGTAAATTAGAGATTACATGAATCGCAAAATGGGTGGGATCAAAGACATTTTTAGCTAACTTGAACTTTGTACATGAAACAAGCACGCGTCGATATTTAAGACTTACTGTGTTTTTAGTCCGCTTGTGATGACGTCAGTAGCAATCGAGTCAGCAAGATGCGTGATTCTCTGTTCGTGTCTGCCAATTGTTATTACATTTATTAGTATTAACTTATTTTTCTTTTGTCGTTTATTCATTTATATTTTAGTCAATTTGTTGTTTGAGTGGATGCGTAACACTTTCCTGGCACGGCAAAATCATGTCTTTTTTTTTCTCTTTCACATTTCAGCATCACACTTTTTGCCCCCCCCCCCAACCAATTAAACTTCTTGGCACACACATGCACAAACACCTAAAACCTTTTCCATCAACTAAAAAGAATTAAGATAACCCCAAAAAGCAAAATTACTTATATAAACACTACTTATTTATTTTTGACGAGTTTTATCTTCATCTTATTCTTGCATTTAATCACGATGTTTATGTAATTAATTCGTTTTTATATCTTATTAACCCATTGCATATTATTTAAAGCCACAAATATTTTCAGATTAAAAATTTTAAAAGATAATAATTATTCTAGAGATACAAGTCTTACTAATTAACCCATATTAGATGTGGAAGAAGAGGTGGATTCATACATTTCCCAAGGGTATTTGCTCGTAAGTGAATATAACGAACCCAATTAGAATTAGAAATCAGCTGTTCTGATAAGAATTCAGAGCCATTATCTTTTACATCAAAGCTTACTGCATTTGGCATTTTCAAGCTGTCACCCATCTAGGTACTGACCAGACTCAACGTTGCTTTATTCCGGTACAAGGACAGTAACCAGTGTTTCATCGTTATGTGACCTTAAGCCTCACAATATTCAAATTCTAGGATTATATTTTTAAACGAAAGCAGAACGAATTGAAAATAAAGTATTTCCATTTCATGCAGCTTATTTAGTAAAACTGATCGAACATTAAGATTTGAACGTCGTGATGAAATCGGACAAAGGTTAGGACCTGAACGTTGTGATAAAATTGATCAACTGTTAGAACCTGAACGTCGTGAAGAAATTGATCGACGGTTAGAATCTCAACGTTGTTCTAAAATTGATTGACGGTTAGAACCTGAACGTCTTGATGAACTTGGACGAAGGTTAGGACCTGAACGTCGTAAGAAAATTGATCGACAGTTAGAACCTGAATATCGTGATGAACTTGATCGACGGTTAGAACCTCAACGTTGTGATAAAATTGATCGAAGGTTAGAACCTGATTGTTGTGATAAAATTGATCGACGGTTAGAATCTGAACGTCGTGATGAAATTGATCGACGGTTAGTAACTGAATGTAGTGATGAAATTGATAGACAGTTAGAACCTGAATATCGTGATGAAATTAGACGAAGGTTAGAACCTTAACGTCATGATAAAATTGAGCGAAATATGGGATCTGAACGTCGTGATAAAATTGACTGATGGTTAGAGCCGGAATGTCGAGATGAAATTGGAGGATGGTTACGACCTGAACGTTGTGATAAAAGTGATCGACGGTTAAAACCTGAACGTCGTGAAGAAGTTGACGGACGGTTAGGACCTGAGCTTTTTGATAAAATTAGTCGGAGGTAAGGCTTGAACATCGTGAGAAAATTGACCGAAGGTTATGACCTTAACCTTGTGATAAAATTGACCGAAGGTTAGGGCATGAGCGTCATAATAAAAGTGATCGAAAGTTAGGGCATGAGCGTCATAATAAAAGTGATCGAAAGTTAGGGCATGACCGTCATAATTAAAGTGATCGAAGGTTAGGGCATGAGCGTCATAATAAAAGTGATCGAAAGTTAGGGCATGAGCATCATAATAAAAGTGATCGAAAGTTAGGGCATGAGCGTCATAATAAAAGTGATCGAAAGTTAGGGCATGAGCGTCATAATAAAAGTGATCGAAAGTTAGGGCATGAGCGTCATAATAAAAGTGATCGAAGGATAGGTCATGAGCGTCATAATAAAAGTGATCGAAAGTTAGGGCATGAGCGTCATAATAAAAGTGATCGAAATTAGGGCATGAGCGTCATAATAAAAGTGATCGAAAGTTAGGGCATGAGCGTCATAATAAAAGTGATCGAAGCTTAGGGCATGAGCGTCATAATAAAAGTGATCGAAGGTTAGGGCATGAGCGTCATAATAAAAGTGATCGAAAGTTAGGGCATGAGCGTCATAATAAAAGTGATCGAAATTAGGGCTTGAGCGTCATAATAAAAGTGATCGAAAGTTAGGGCATGAGCGTCATAATAAAAGTGATCGAAGGTTAGGGATGAGCGTCATAATAAAAGTGATCGAAAGTTAGGGCATGAGCGTCATAATAAAAGTGATCGAAATTAGGGCATGAGCGTCATAATAAAAGTGATCGAAGGTTAGGGCATGAGCGTCATAATAAAAGTGATCGAAAGTTAGGGCATGAGCGTCATAATAAAAGTGATCGAAAGTTAGGGCATGAGCGTCATAATAAAAGTGATCGAAAGTTAGGGCATGAGCGTCATAATAAAAGTGATCGAAGGTTAGGGCATGAGCGTCATAATAAAAGTGATCGAAAGTTAGGGCATGAGCGTCATAATAAAAGTGATCGAAATTAGGGCATGAGCGTCATAATAAAAGTGATCGAAAGTTAGGGCATGAGCGTCATAATAAAAGTGATCGAAATTAGGGCATGAGCGTCATAATAAAAGTGATCGAAAGTTAGGGCATGAGCGTCATAATAAAAGTGATCGAAAGTTAGGGCATGAGCCTCATAATAAAAGTGATCGAAAGTTAGGGCATGAGCGTCATAATAAAAGTGATCGAAAGTTAGGGCATGAGCGTCATAATAAAAGTGATCGAAAGTTAGGGCATGAGCGTCATAATAAAAGTGATCGAAAGTTAGGGCATGAGCGTCATAATAAAAGTGATCGAAGGTTAGGACATGAGCGTCATAATAAAAGTGATCGAAGGTTAGGGCATGAGCGTCATAATAAAAGTGATCGAAGGTTAGGGCATGAGCGTCATAATAAAAGTGATCGAAAGTTAGGGCATGAGCGTCATAATAAAAGTGATCGAAAGTCAGGGCATGAGCGTCATAATAAAAGTGATCGAAAGTCAGGGCATGAGCGTCATAATAAAAGTGATCGAAAGTTAGGGCATGAGCGTCATAATAAAAGTGATCGAAAGTTAGGGCATGAGCGTCATAATAAAAGTGATCGAAGGTTAGGGCATGAGCGTCATAATAAAAGTGATCGAAAGTTAGGGCATGAGCGTCATAATAAAAGTGACCGAAATTAGGGCATGAGCGTCATAATAAAAGTGATCGAAAGTTAGGGCATGAGCGTCATAATAAAAGTGATCGAAAGTTAGGGCATGAGCGTCATAATAAAAGTGATCGAAAGTAAGGGCATGAGCGTCATAATAAAAGTGATCGAAAGTTAGGGCATGAGCGTCATAATAAAAGTGATCGAAAGTTAGGGCATGAGCGTCATAATAAAAGTGATCGAAAGTTAGGGCATGAGCGTCATAATAAAAGTGATCGAAAGTTAGGGCATGAGCGTCATAATAAAAGTGATCGAAGGTTAGGACCAAAAAGTCGTGATAAAAGTTACAACCTGATGCAGGAAAACATCATAGAAAAGAAACTTCAAAGAACTTGCAACTGTCAGGACAATGAAGCTAGCTTTTAAAGTTAATCATTCAAACATTTGAAATCCGTTTTGAAATTGAATAAGGCAATAAAAATGAGGACAACTCTCCGACTTATGTAAATAGCCAGAATAATTACATTTTAAAAATATAAGCATATAATTCTTCTCGACCCTATTTGACTAATCCCATATACGAAACTAGGAACTCACTCACTACTACGTTTATATTACTATAACAAATATAAATACAAGTTACATTCCTTAGTTCCACCAGTTCAGACCATCACAGATAGTATCCGCCATTTCGGTATCAAAACATCTTCCTTCCATTCGAGTTACTTTGATAAGGAGTAAGTTCCACTCAGACAGCTTCTTCTCCAAAGCTATTACTTTGTGGAACATAGTCCCGTGAGAATGTTTCCCAGACATCTACAATATTGATTTTATATGTCCAAGGTCAATCGATATCTATACTACTCGTCCTCATAATACTCACCTACTCCTTCCTTCATCCTCCCTCACAAACAATCTCACCAAGTAACCCACTACATTGAGCGACTTTTGGGTCTTGTATTGGGTGAACTTATACTAAAAAAAATAAATTTGTAAAACAAATTAAATTCTGTGTTCAAACACACACACGCCAACACATGACTACCTTAAAAATCATCATTCAAAATACTGCTTTCTTCTATACTCGAATATTGTTTTTGTTATAAAATACGCTACTGTTTTGTCAAGAAGCCAACTTTAAAAGTCAGTATGCATTCTGAGTTGCAAAGTAGTGCCAGACAGCAAAGTAGTTCTACTCAGCTTCTTCGGAGAAGAAGCTGTCTGAGTGGAACTTACTCCTTATCAAAGTAACTCGAATGGAATGAGGAGGCTTTACTACCGAAAATATGGCATGGCGGATACTAGCTGTGAAGGTCTGAACTGGTGGAACTAAGGAATGTAACTTGTCTTTACATGTCATAGTACGCTGATCGAAAAGCCAGGTACGAGTTTCAGCTATTGTGTTTGCTTATTCTTAATAACCTTTTTTATTGGTCCGTTCCGACTATTCTATAAAGTAGTCGTTTTCTTCAAAGTCTCTTTAGTTTTGCTTATTAGTCAGCTGTTGCCCATAACCAATAGCCGTGACCACAAATCTTTTTACGTCTTATAAAAATAAAGAATAAAAAAGGCCTTGTAGGTACGGATGACCATCTCATATACAGCATCACCACTTTATCAAATGATCCAAAGTTATGCAGAATATATTAAGGGTCAATTCTATGCTGAATGTGCAATAGACAAAGCTTACGAATGTCTTTAGATTTAACATCTCTCCTTGAAATGCTACATTCGCGATAAGTTCTCCCGCAAACTAAATTTTCTCCCCTGTCACGGAACTGGCCATTTTATCAGATCTTAGCACGGTTGGTTTTCTCAAATACTCAGGTATGTAGATTTATGATTGTTAATCTGAACCAGAATCTCACTGTAGTTTAATATTTTTATTTAGGATTAGTACTTGCACGTATTTCCTAATATCTAACCCGTCCTTTTCATCTGCTTTTGTGTTTTTTACGTACCTATTGACCTTTTTTATCGCTAAAAAATGTGAGCTCTTGTGCCCGATACGGCTACAAACCAGGCATTTTTTTATTACGGTAAGAGCAGTCTTTACACCAAGGAAACACGGCTTAGTAAGCAAATTGTCTTGTTTCTTTTTTGTTTGGTTTGATTTAGAAGGGGCATCAATTTGTTTTTTTCTTTCGGCGTATTTTTCTTATGTGAGCTATGCCAGATTCTTCGATATTTTTTAATCCTGGCGTACACTTATTAATTACTGAAAGTTCTCCACTATTTGTTGGAGAGTAAGGTTTGGCTCATTTTCCAATTTATTTAGAATTCTACGTTTAATATCAGACACTTGAAATTATTTGCACTCAAATCTGACAATTTGAAATCGTCACAATGCTTGTTCATGACCAACCTGAATGTAGTGTAATCTTCACCATCCTTTCTGATTAAATTCAAGCACTTCCATCTCTTATGAAAAAGTGAAGTTTTAGGACTAAACTGTTCTGTACAAACTTTAACCGCTCCAGGGAATGTCAATTCGCTTGTTTAAGAATATAATTCACTTCGCTTGTTGTAGAATATAATTCACAAATTTTGTGCGCTCTGTAGTACCCAGTTGTCAAAGAGGAAAGCTAACTTTCTTAGAGCCTGAACAATTTATGCAATTTGTGGCGTATAAATCCTCGAAACTTCTAAAATAAGAGGCAAATGTTATATCCTCGTCGGGAGAATATGTAAATGCGTTTATTGCGCCTCAGATCATATATTGTGAGAACGCATTTTCGTTTTCACTAATTTGTCTTCAAATTGCCAGTTTAAGCAAATTTCTTTGCTCTTGTTGAGTTTTAAGTAGAATTATTTGCAATTTCGGATGTTTGACGTCAGTTTGTTTTTTTAAATTCAAGCTGTTTTTTTCAGCTTGAGGACTTCAAGTCGTTCTTTCTCAGTTTGCTTTTGAATTTTAAGACGTTATTTTGTATATCCAGCTGGGGTAGCTCTATTATTTTTTGCTTCTCAAGTTGATTTTCTTGCCATTTAAGCTCCCGTTAGTTTTGCTGTTCAAGTTGGAACTTAAGAAAATCGAGCATGGTGGACTTAAATTCGTCCATATTTATCCGTGTCTTTTTTTTTTTTAAATTTAGGATTAAACGAATACAAATTAAATTCAAATGAACACTTCTTTTCTTTGAAAAACAAAATAAGTTTAGTTTCTTACTTATTCAGTAACGCAAAATAATTAATTTAAAGTGAATAACGTCTTACTTTAAAACGAATAAATTCTTCTTTACTCTGAGAATTACGTGTGCTTTTTTATTTTCAAAAAAAAAAAAAAAAAACAACAATTGTTCTAGTTTAGTTTAGTGACGAAAATAGAATTTTTTTTTGTTCGGTTTCATTTTCTGGATTGTCGAGTACTAATGAATAAAACAAAGTGTGACGAAAAATAGAATTCCGTGCCTCCAATATTGAACCAATATTAACAATTTCCACGCAGTCCTTTTTGGGATCCTCAAGGGTGCTTAAGAATCTTCGTCGCCAAGTTGTTGTGACTTTGTTGAGGCCAGAAATAAAGATACAAGGAAGGAATTGAGTTAATCAAATATATTACAAAGACAGTTATGCAGGCATATACCAATGAGAGATTATTAATTTGATTGTTAGTCCGGCTGTCATAGTTATCTGTTGGAATAGATTCCGCTTTCATTCTTTGCTAAGCAGAACTGATACTTATATATAGTCTGGAAGAGTTTATATGTCTATATGGATAAGTCACCATAACACATTTCTATCTGTCTTGACTCTACTTTCGCATTATGTATGAACTGATATGGAAATGCAGAGTGTTTTTTGCTGTTAACCATGTCGATTTCCGTATGAGTTGCTTCCTTGGTTTCTTTAGTGAGTAGGTTTCATTATCGAGGGTTTGTAATAAGTCGCTAACCCCAATCCAGATTGGTTCTGAACTTAAACTTGTCTTTCTCATAACAAAGATAGAGAATCCAGTGTTTTATTAAGACATGTAGGCGGTGTGGGAAGGAGAGGTAGAGCAGTATCTTTCCCAATTTTCGGCACGATGATCCATTTTCTAGAGCGAAGACTAAACTACCCGCCAATTCATATTACATACGATTTTGTTGGCACGAATTGTTTTTGTTTTTTTTTTTAAATTTTATCTTCACAATGAAGTACTGTCATGTATAAACAAAGACTAAACTGCTCTCTCGTGTGAATTCATGTGAATATCTTCAGGTCAATTTAATAAGATTTTTCCAGTCTCTTTCAATCTCTCTACCACTTTGCGCCTTACTTGCTGTCTTGAGTATGACGAGGATGTGCGTTGTGATTCAGTGGTTATCGGCTCGGAATGAGAAATCGAGGAGCCGAGTTTGAATTCCAGTTGAATTCGTTGCATTCACTTATGCACAAATACCCTTAGGAAAGGTATTAATCCGTCTCTTCCCTCCAGTTATGGCTTAAGTAACAGAACAGATCGGGTTCTCTAGCCTTGGCTGGCAACCAGTCTACCGCAGCAGGTAGTGACAATCTACTGCGGGATAACCTTCTGCACAACCAGTCGCCCAAGCGTGTATCATGTATGGCACTTAATTAACTGACTGGGTATGACGATAAACTACAAGGCCTCTGATAGAGAGATTGAAGGTTCTGAGGAGCATTAAACCACTTCTTACATGCTGGGTTTCGATCAAGACATCTGATCGAGAGATTCGAGGTTTTAAGGAGCGAGAAACTACCTCTTAATTGTTGTAGTACCCAGTACCTTTACTGATCAAGAGATTAGAGGTTTTGAAAAGCGTAAAACACCTCTTAACTCATGTGCTGCCTAGTAAGGCCTCTGATAGTGAGACTAGAAGTTTTGAGGATTGTAAAACTGCCTCCTTATTTGTTGAGCCCATTAGGGCCTCTGGTTGAGAGATTGAAATATTTCAGGAGCGTTGAACTACATCTTAATTGCTGTGGTTCTTAGCAAGACCTCTGATTGAAAAATTGAATGTTTTGATGAGCGTTTAACCACCTTCGAATATGTTGTAGTGCGTAGTGCGTAGTAAGGCGATTGATCGAAACATTTGAGGTTTTGAGGAGCGCGGAACTACATCTTAAAACGTTGTGCTGCGCAACAAGGACTCTAGTCAATATTGGATATTTTGCAGGACGTAAAATCACCTCCAAACTGTTGTCTTTTCCGCCAAGGCCTCTGATCAAGAGAATGAACTGTTTGAGTAGCTTGAAACTATCGCTTAATGGTTGTGGTGCCCAGCAAGTCCTCTGATCAAAAGTCTGGAGATTTTGAGGATCTTAAAACTAAATCTTACCTCATCGTTTCCTAGCAAGACTGCTGATTGAGGGATTTGAGGTTTTGAGACTCGTGAAACCATCTCTGAATTACTGTGGTGCCCAGTCGAGAGATTGACGGTTTTAAGGAGCGTGAAACCACCTCTTAATTCTTTTGGTGCCCAGTAAGACTTCAGGTAAAAATATGTTTTGAGGCCCGCGAAACCATCTTTGAATTGCTGTGGTGACCAATCGTTGAGATTGAAGGTTCTAAGGAGCGTGAAACCATCTCTTAATTCCTTTGGTGCCCAGCAAGACTTCAGGTAAAAAATAAATGTTTTGAGATCCGCGAAACCATCTTTGAATTGCTGTGGTGACCAATCGTTGAGATTGAAGGTTTTAAGGAGCGTGAAACCACCTCTTTATTGATGTGTTTTCTAGCAAGGCATCGGATCGAGAGATTTGAGGTTTTAAAGATCATTAAACGAACTCCTAATTGCTCTGGCACCAAGCAAGGTTTTTGATCGAGAGATTGAATATTTTAAGAATCGTAAAACAAACTCTTAACTGATATGTTTTCTAGCAAGACCTCCGAGCCACCTCTTCATTGCAGTGGTGCTCAGTAAGGCATCGGATCGAGAGATTTGAGGTTTTAAAGATCATTAAACGACCTCCTAATTGCTCTGGCACCAAGCAAGGTTTTTGATCAAGAGATTGAATATTTTAAGAATCGTAAAACAAACTCTTAACTGATATGTTTTCTAGCAAGACCTCCGAGCCACCTCTTCATTGCAGTGGTGCTCAGTAAGGTCTCTTATCAGGAGAAAGATGTTTTTAGGAGCGTAAAACAACGTGTTAATTGCTGTAGTGCCCGTCAAGATCTCAGATCAAGAGAATGGAAGTTTTCAGGAACGTGAAACTACCTCTTAATTTTTACAGTTCCCAGCAAGACATCTGATCGAGATATTGGATGTTTTGTGGAACGTAAAACCAACTTTTGACATATGAGTTTTCTAGCATTATTGCTGATCAAGAGATTGGGTGATGTGAGGAGCATGTAATCAATTTTTAATCGCTATGGTGCTCAGCAAGACCTCTGAACGAAGGATTGGAAATTTTGGGGACCTTGAACCGACCTGTTGATTGCTGTGATGACCAGCAAGGTCCCTGGTCTTGAGTGTGGATTTTTTCTGGAGTGTGAAACCACGTATTAATTGCTCTCGTGCCCAGCAAGACCACAGATCGAGAGATTGGTAGTTTTAAGGAGGTTGAAACTACCTCTTAATTGCTGTTCGTTTTCAGCAAGCCTTTGAGGAAGAGACTAGAGAATTGAGGAGCGTGAAACCAATTTTTAAATTATGTTATGTAACAAAACCTGTGATCAACAGATCTGAGATTTGAAGTGCGTACCTCTAGGTGCTATGGTTTGCAAGTTTATTTGTACTCTGATTGATAACACCTATTATTAATGTCCCAGCTTGAACAAATAGTGTACTCTTAAACAGAACTCAGTAGTTCATTTTTGTAATACATTTTTATAACATAGCGATAATCAATACAACACTGAATATATCATAACAGTACATCTTTGTAGTGAAATTTATCAACAATACATATTTTTACAAAATTACCAACAATACATTTTTATATTTCCATCAATACATTTTATCATCTACAAACAACATATCTAAAAAAACATGCGCTTATTCTGAGAGTATAAGATTATGTACACAGTATCTACATATATCTGAAGGCATAAAGTTGTGGATATGTTTAGATTCCGGTATATTCAAATTCCACTCAAATTCACATTCCGTATTTGTCTCTGAGATAGGGTAGTATTTAGATTATTCGGTCTATTGTTTACATCTTTGTTGCCATTTGTACGAGGCTTACGACCATATCACGTTGAATATACCGGTTCTCGCATGTTCACCGAAGGTAAGCAACGTTGAGCCTGGTCAGTACTTAGATGGGTGACCGCTTGGGAATACCAGGTGCGATTAGCGTTTAGTGACGAATGTGCGTTGCGGTGCAGTGGATATCGGCTCGGAAAAAGAAATCGGTGAGCCGAGTTCGAATTCTAGTCGAATATCCTGCATTCACTTAAGCACTGGTAGACTTGGGAAAGGTATTAATCGGTCCCTTTCCTCCAGTTATGGGTTAAATAATAGGGTAGAAATTGGGACCCTGCCCTTAAAAAAAACAAATCCGAAGGAATCTTGATACGCGAAAAGAAAAAGTATTACTAGACACAAAACTTCTTTTAAAAAAACAACAATAAATTGTTGAAAGGAACAGGTATTACCAGCAATAAATAAATAAAATTTAGTTGGCAATAAATGACCCACCGAGGTTGATATGCCATAAAACCAACTAACCATTTGTACGACGTTGGTTCGAAATTCCTATCAAGTGAAGGAGGCCAGAGTTTTCAACGGCCGAAAAATCGTACAAATTTCGAACCGATCCCTTTATTACAATCAATGGGATATATAAACTCCATTCCTTGCGTAGTAGTGCTTCTTTTGATAGTCATGAGTTATCTCCCTCTAACCCTGTAAGTTACTTCTTTACCACTGCTGTAGCATGTTACTTAACTCACAACATTTTGAGTCAAGTCACAGGAACTAACGTCTATATCCACTGGGCCAACGTCGTAGAAAGGGCAATAAAGATGAGGACAATAGTCCGAATAATGTAAATACTGTAAATTTACATTCCCTATTATTTTTTTAATCGTTTCACCCCAAGCAAGGCGGTCACGCCATTGATGCGCAGGGGGATACATAAGACTAAAAGATTAGATAAGAGGAGAGTAAATAGAAAGACGAACCAGTTACAGGAGGTGTCAGAGAAAGGAGCAAGAGAAGGATGGGAATACAGGTGTGATGACAGTTGGATAGGCAGAGAGAAAGGAAAAGATATAAGGGTAATGTAGAAAGAACGAGAGTCAACTGGTTAATAGATAGGTATTGACATTGCATTTAAATTCCAGGAGGTTGTAGCCGTCAGGAAAGAAGAATATGGAAGAGAGTTTCACAGGCGAGAAGTGCAAGAAAAGAAGCTGATGGAGTAGAATTTTCCTCTGGATTTGGTTGATCTAACTGTGAATGAGTGGGACCCAGTTGCCAGTCTGGTTGCTCGAGTAATGTTCACATTATATTTAAGATCACACACCTTCATATTAAAATTATTTTTAACACGCCTTTATATGTTCGTACTAATTTCCTGGTGGCATTCTCTTGGGAACTAAAATTTTCAGCACTTTTATAATTATCTTCTCAAACTCTAACACTATCAGGGCTGTTTTAGTTCTCTCTAGAATTGTTCTTAATATTTTATTTGCTTATTTTTAATTGTTTTTATTTTTACTGTTCTTTTTGCATCTACTTTTTGTTCATAACATATGTTTGGATAACCTTTTATTATTATTATTATTATTATTATTATTATTATTATTATTATTTTCCATATTGTAATTACTACTAACGTTGTTATTATTCTTTGAATCATCATGTTCGTTGTTCGCATTCCCTACTCAAATATTTATCTCTATAAAAACTTTTTTATGAGAAAATTATTATTTCTTTTTTACTTATGCAAATATTATTATCATCGTAGTCGCCAATGTTTCTTTTTTTCGTTATTTTATTATTTTAGATAGTTTTGATTTTAATTATTATTATTATTATTGAAGTAAAAATATACAATCGAGAATGAAAAATAATGAAGTAGATTTACTTATCTCTAACCACTAAGACGTCGAATGAAGGTCGTTCCCACAGTATAATTAACTTTGAATCTTTTGGAACTTTTCTTTCGTCTTTTTTTTTCACTAAGAATTTATTTTCTTTGTCGTTTGTTATAATTCTTTTCCCAAATATTACCCATTGATTATTCCTAGTTTCACCCCAGCCTCTCATCCGGTTCTGTCATCATAACAAATAGGGTGTCTTCTGACCCTCTGTCAAAAATTGACTCTTAATATATTCTGCATTGCTGTTACCGTGGCTCATTTGATAACAAGGTGAGCATATCTATGAGAAGGTAGCTGCAAGAAGGCCTTTTTTATTCTTTATTTTCACAAATGGAAAAAAAGGATTCGTGAGCATGATGATTGGTTATTGGCAACAGCTGGCTAATATGCAAAACCAAAGTGACGTCAAAGAAATCAACTACTTTATAGAACAATCGGAACGGACCAATAAAAAAAGATTATTAGGAATAAGCAAACAAAATAACCGAAACTCGAACCTAGTTTGTCGATCAGCCTACAGATAACCCTGACACTACTTTGCAACTCAGAATGCATGTTGATTTTCATAGTTAGTTTTTTGACAAAACATTAATGTATTTTATAACAAAATCAATGGTCGGTTTTCAAGTATAGAAGAAATCAGGTGTACATGTGTGTGTTTAGGTACAGAATTTAATTTTCCTTTTCATATTTATATATTTTTATTCTTTTACTATAAGTCCACTGAATACAAAACCCAAGAGTCGCTCAGTGGGTTAAACTTGGTGAGATTATTGTGAGGAAGGATAAATGAAGGGGTAGGTGAGTATTATGAGGACGAGTAGGAGAGATATCGATTGACCACCTTGGACATATAAAATCAATATTGTAGATGTCTGGGAAGCATTCTCTCGGGAGTTTGTTCCACAAAGTAACAGTTTTGGAGAAGAAGCTAAGTGGAACTTCCTCCTTATCAAAGTAACACGAATGGGATACAGATGATCTGCCACCAGGAACATAGCATCGCGGATCCTAGCTGTGAAGGTCTGAACTAGTGGAACTAAGGAATGTAACTTGTTTGAACATCTGCCCTAGGGGACAGAAGAATTTTTTGCTTATATTTCTAAAGTGAGGTATTGTATTTATTTACATTATTTACATTGTTCGGACTGTTGTCCTCATCTTTATTGTCATATTCAAGACGGTTTGTCCGTTGTACGCTCCGGCCTTCTTTAGGCCGGGTAAGTTTGAATTTTGAACCAAAACTTTTTTTTTCAGCCACTGAGGTAGATTGATTTAGTTCCTCGTGCTATGTTCTGAAGAAGACTGGAGTGTACAATGGCTGAAATGTCGTAAATATGCCAATAATATTGAGGACAACAGTCCGAACAATGTAAATAATTAGGGAATAGTCGCTCAGATGACGGTACAAGTGCTTTTGAAATCTGTGTAGGGTGGACCGTGAGGATTGGTTAGTACCAACACGGATATGACAACAAGACTACATTCTTGGTCTTATCTAAGATGAATCACGGCAACTGGAGATAATTTTTGATGAGGTACTATCTACCAGATGTCTTCCAACATCTTTTTCGATGACAAGGCCATTCTTACGACTGTATCATGTGTCTCATCACACACACACACACACACACACACACATATATATATATATATATATATATATATATATATATATATATATATATATATATAATTACTATAAAGTCTATAATCTGGCGTGAACAACAGGCAGAACAAGGTCAGTACGCTCAAATTGTGACTTATAACTTCGTGTTAGCAAATAGTCTACCCAATTTAATTCAGACGGCTTTGGTCAACTTCTCTTATAGTTTGCCTTCCACATGATTGCTTCCCCGACGGCTACAATCTCCAGGAGTTTAAATGTAAGGTCAGTAGATACCTCATAACACACTAACTCGCATCCATTCTTTCAAGCACTCTTCCCATCTACCCAACCCCCAGCCTCGGTATCCTTACCCATCTATCACCCTCCTTCTGACATTTCCTATGTCTAACCACTCTTTCTCTTTACTCTCCCCTATATAACCCCATGCGCAATAGTGGCAGTGGAATGCCTTGCTTGGGGTGAAATGATTAAAAAAAAAAGGCACTTTCTAAACTTGCTGCACGCTGGGAATTGTCTCTCTATTATAAAAATGGTGTTGACTTCAATGTTCGCTTTTATATTTATACACACTCTACACTTGATACTGATATATATATATATATAATTACTATAAATTCTATTTGTACTGATATCTCTGTTTTTTTAATATTTTTTAAGCAATCAATTTAATAGGATATGCAAGGAAAAAACGGTGATGACACTACAAAATAATAATAATAATAATAATAATAGTGACCGCTGTCTACTAGGGCGGCTCACCAATCTCTGTTGGAGACGCCTTCTCAGGTTCTGTGGTTTATACTGCAACTTTGACTGAGCGGGCTTAAGTTACAGTTTTCCAAAGAGACCGCGTTATCTGGCGTGAACAACAGGCAGAACAAGGTCAGTACGCTCAAATTGTGACTTATAACTTCGTGTTAGCAAATAGTCTACCCAATTTAATTCAGACGGCTTTGGTCAACTTCTCTTATATTTTTAAGGCACTTTCTAAACGTGCTTCACGCTGGGAAGTGTCTCTCTATAAAAATTGTGTTTACTTCAATGTTCGCTTTTATATTTGCATACGCTCTACACTTGATACTGTACACTAACCCATATATATATATATATATATATAATAGCGTAAGGAAGAAAGAGCTAATAGGAAACGTATGTCAGTCTCAGCTGTTGCACTTTTAATAAAACTTCTTCAGAGACCGAGAGAAAAATGAAAAAAAAAAAAAAAAAAAAAAAACAGACAATTTTTCATTTTCTCTCGGTTTCTGAAGAAGCTTTAATAAAATGTGAAACATGTTAAATTGAGATACGTTTCCTATTTCTTATTTGTTTTTTTTTCTTTGATCTATCATTTTATTGGATACCGATCCATATTATAAACATCTCTATTCTTTGATTGACTGGGATTGACGATGCATTTTTCGAACTGTCATTTTGAAAGAGCTATACCCCTAAATGGGATTCGAATTTACAGAAAAAATAAATATATATATATATATTGATTGTTTAATTACTTAGTTTCTGGTCGTAATAAGATTAGACCAGTGCACATTTGTATTATAAAGTGTTCAATACAATTATATTGTAGCACTTTTGAATATTTTTCATTTGTAAACGAGTTATTACGCGACCTAGGTTTTTACTATGAATGGTGTCTTCAGGCGATTTGCAATAATATATATATATATATATATATATATATATATATATATATATTATTGCAATAATCACATGTATATATAAATCTCTGTGTATATATAATGTATATATATACACATGTATATATAATCACATGTATATATAAATCTCTGTGTACACATGAAGTGATAGAAATCCTAGTATTAGTAGTAGTGGTGGTAGTATGTATTACCATGATATTTTTTTAAAATTGGTACTAGACTGGTTTTCTGTTGCCGTATCCACGATGATTTTTGTGATCTCTAGTTAACTGGTCATTGATTCGTCATGTTTGCTAATCACTCTTCTAGAACCCAACAAAATGGCACTGGATATAGTCTAGTCACTTATCATATGACAAAGAGAAGCTTTCACTTTTTTTTTTAATAATCGTTTCACCCCGAGCAAGGCATTTCACTGCTACTATTGCGCAGGGGGTTACATAGAGGGGAAAGTGGTGAGAAAGAATGGTTAGGCATAGGAAATGTCAGAAGAAGGGTGATAGACGGGTAAGGATACCGAGAATGTGGGTTGGGTAGAAAGTTTTAAGCTATCTTTTTAATTCAAGAATTTAAAAAAACGGTCTTTTATCTTTCACGTTCTGAACGGCCACGGCGCACAATCACGAGGTACGCTTTAGGTTTACGGCCATATCACGTTAAAAAACAGCTTCTCGTACTAGAGAGGTTACAGCCTTTGGAATACCAGATGTTGTAAACTTGGCTGTGAAGATGATGTTATGTATAAAGGCTCCCAGTTTAAAATGGGAGATCTGAGATCCAATTCCAGTAGGGTACGTTATATTCACTTACGCATAAATGTTCTTTGGTAAGGTATGAATCAGCTTCTTCTACCCCAGCTATGGGTTAATGTTGTGGATCTTCGTCGCTAATTTGTTGTGAAGTTGTGGTGAAACTTCACCGCAAAGTTGTAGTGACCGGTTTTTGCCGGAAGTAAGACACGGATCAAGAAAGTAGGTTTAAAACAGTGTATTAGTATAACAAAGAAACAAGGTATCCAAAATAAGTGTTAATAATAAGTAATATAGAAATAAGTAAGTCCGGAGATATTATTACGCTGCTTATTGTGTGACTAGTAGCTGTCGTCAACTGCCGTTAACTACCTTCGTTAACTGCTCTCGTTAACTGCAGTATTTATTCGCCTTCCCACTTAAGGCAAAATGTGGCACAAGACCTTTTTTAATTTGGGTCATCGGATCCATATAGCCCGGGCAAAAATCTCTGTCTAATTTTCTTCAGACGAGACTCTACCCCTCGGCGGAGCCTCGACTGGGTTATTACTCTCCGCCCGAAGGCAGAGAGTTCGACAATCGCGAGGCAGTTAACTGCTTGTTAACTGCTCTCTGGAAGTCACTCAGGTAATTACACATAACAAGAGGAAGAGTCCATTCCTCGTTGGAGGACACCATAACAGTTAATTAGTAGAACTTGTATGAGTAGATAATTATTATCACCATAATATTTCTTACAATCGAAAAATATTTTCTAACCTCATAAACCATAAAAATCAATCATTCAATCAAAGCAAATTGGAATAATAAAGGACGCTTTCTAAAATCTATACAAAGTGTTAAGAAATAGGAATAATTTCTTTAAAAAAAAGAAACCAGCATTTGCTACCTAACATCAATCCGCGAATAATAATCAGTTTTTTTTTACAGATAAAGAGAAAACTTCAGGTAGCAGATGTATAGGTCTTTGTTGACCCATATATCTGCAGAGAATATCATGGACAAGAAAATATTAATGAAACTAAAAACAAAAAAGATACTGATTGTTAGAATCCAAAAGAGAGATTTTAATTTTTTAGGACACAAAATGGTGAAGGAGGGACTGAAAAATTCAATAATTGCGGGACATATTGAAGGGAAGATGAGCTGCAGAAGCACAAATAATCTAATGAAAATGGATGGCAGAACAGAGACTTCGTAGTCTAGTAACGTGACTAATATTGCTTACATGGCTTTTGCTCAGACGAACTTAAGTCACTGATGCCTCCTCAACAGGTGTTTACTCGTGCAACCAGACTGGCAACTGGGTCCCACCCATTCACAGTCAGGTTAGCCAAATGCAGACGACAATTCTACTCCTGCAGCTTCTTCTCTCGCACTTCCTGCCTGTGGAACTCGCTCCCGTATTCTTGCTTTCCTGACGGCTACAACCTCCAGAAATTTAAATGCAAAGTCAATACTCATCTACTAACCACTGGACTCTAGCTCTCTCCCCACCCTTGTATAACCTTCCCTTTCTCTCCACCAATGTATCTGTCATCGCACGTGCTTTCTCAGCTTTCTATTGTTCCTTTCTAACTAGTTTGTACTCCTCACTCTTTTCTAATTAATCTTTTTACACTTATGTAGCTCCCTGCACATCAGTGGCGCTTCCGCCTTGCTCGGGGTGAAATGATTAAAATAAAAAAAGCAACAAATAGCGGAAGCCATGATCTCTGACGGCTAACTACAAAAAGATGCTCTAGTGGTGTAAAATTGTCGGAATTCATAGCGAAGCCTTTAATATTTTTGGAACAGTTATTTTGGGCAAGATATAAGAAACATGCTGTTAGATATAAATAATACGACCGCATTTCATATGTGAATTTATAATTATGCTCGGCACTAGTGGGAGCATCATTCCAGGCAGTACCTTACCCACGGCACTAAAAGAGGGAGTGTCAGGGTCAATTCTTGAAGCCTAAGGCTAAGAAAATGGGGAAGTGCCAGGGGAATTAACTAAATTTTGTCTCCAATCACTTGTATGCATGCGATTCTTTCTTTAAACACGGTCATGTGGTATATTTTAATCGAGTGAGTGCACGTATAAAGGGCAAACCAGATTTATTTTAGGCCATGGTTGTACGAAATATTAGCAAACACACACACACACACACACACACACACACACACACACACACACACACACACACACGTATATATATATAGACGCGCAAACAAAGACATCACATGCAAACAAATACACACACAAACACACACACACATGGATAGACAATCAACTGCAAATTTTCAGTGATTCAGGCATAAACTTTGAACTTTTGTGTGTATATATATATATATATATATATATATATGGATGAATGGATGTATAAAGAAAAAAGGAAAACTTATCTTAGCCTACGCATTTAGTCCTGGTACTTTATCTGGACTTTATCTAGGTAAATGTAAGTAATTATTTTTGCAACAGGTATTTTTAGTCAAAAGCAAAAATGTTAGTCTTTTCAAACAAACGCTTAAGAAGAACCATCATATTAACTGAAAAGTCTAAGTAAATAATAAAAAAAAATTAAAAAACCTAAAAAAATGTTAAAGAAAAACTCAACGCTATCATTCGTTCATTAGACATTAAATTAGAGTGCTTTATAATTTATCTAGACCTAGATAAAATGGAATAAAAAAGAATTCATATCCTTAACATCTGAAAGAGATTTGAAAATTCGAGGGTTTCTGGCTTTCCAATCAAATTTGATGTTTCAAATGTCAATGGTTGTTTTCTGAGTTCCTGTTTTTTTTTTTGTTGCTCGCTCCTTAATAATGTTTTTATTTTTCTTACCTAGCACCTCGATCAGCTTGAGTATTTTGCTCAGTGTGAAATTATATATATATATCGCAAAAAGTTATATACATTTTTATGTACCAGAACAATGTTAGGAAAAAAATTGATGCTGAATAACAAAAGTGATAAAATCATAAAATAAAAAACGGAACTTAAATTAGATTGGCTCGAATAAAACCCCAAAGACAAAGCACGTCTTTTAATCATTTCACCCAAGGCAAGTCGATACCGCAAGTTGGTAGCCGGGAGTTACAGTGGGAGACCGGATACAGAGGGTAATGAAGAAAGAATAAAAGGAGAACAGTATTAAAGAAGACAGAAGATGGCAATTGAGGATCGATTACATTTTAGCTCATTCTTTGGATTTTTTTGACAACCTCGTGGTGAATAGCAGGAGTACTCGACCAGATATGGCAACAATATTCAATGCCCGGATGAGTGGTATATTTATAAATGTGTTAGATGGATTCTGACGATAAAAAAAACTTTTTGGCCTGACACAGAGACCAACTTTCCTAGCAGTAGATGCAGTTAGAGATTTGATATATTTGTCCCATTTCAGGTTGGTTGAAAATGTGAGACTAAGGTAGTGCCGTGTGTTTCTCTTAAGGAAACCTACATCAGCATGCTGATGGATGGCAAGCAAGTTTCTCTGTGGTGATTAAAGGAGAACAGTTTTATTGTGCCGGCTTTAAAATTTACAAGTCATTTCCTGCCCCACGTAACCACTGATTAGTGCTCTATTTCAGGAACAGCAGGTCGGTTTATTTTGTCAGCCTTGGCATATTTTCTATTGAGACAGGAGTAAATACTTATGCCTATTTTGAAAACTGATGATATCAGGAAGATCATTGATGAAGACCAGAAACAACGTAAAATCTACGATAGAGCCTTGTGAGAGTCCAGCGTTCGTGTGAAAAGATCTAGAAGCTTGCTCCTTCAAAACGAATTTCATTTCACGATTCGATAGGAACGCTTGGATTAAATCAATCAATCAATCCTTAAGAATCCTTATCAAGGGCCTGGAATTCATATGCAGTGATTGCCGTTAACACATCAGCATTCGACCTGTTGAAGCAGAAGACATATAGTTTGTCAGAGAGTAGGCCGTGCTTAACTATTTCAACATTGATTAGAACCTCGAATGCTACCGAAAAGTGGTAAGAGGCTATAAGGATCAGAGGGTTCCCCAGAGTTTTTAAAAAACAGATACGGTATTCCAGCAAGCAGGAAAGCAGAAAACAGAAAGACAATAACAACCAGTCGGAAAAAACAACTAGAAAACTGCCAACTCGGTACCCTCAGTATGAAGACGCGTTGCTATCATACACACACATCACATAAAAATTCGTGACAGCATCACTGTTAAAGCCTGACAAGAGTAAAGAAACCGGAAATCCCTTCGTTAACTGGAAACGAGAGATAATCATATATTCCTGTTCAAGAGAAGAGAGAGGAGAATGAGCAGGGCGACAGGAGAGTCTATATATTCCTATTAAAAATAGAATTAAATGAGCATTTTTTAATTCCTAAGATTTAACTTAGTATGTCAGTATATCTTTGTATAATGACAACTTAAACATCACTTTAGTTTAATGAAATTCTGAAAAACGAAATGTGTCATGTAAATCGTTTTTGATTTTATAATTGATTTTTTCTAATATGTATATCTAAACTTAATTATAAATGGAACTCTGTGTGTGTATGTGTGTCTGTGTCTCTGTGTGTGTCCGTTACCTATAGACTCCGAAACGGCTGAACCGATTTTCTTGAAAATTTACACAGTTGTACTATAAGCATCTGCGAGTGTTCTTAGCTAGGTTTTGAGTCGAGGTACCCCCAATAAATATCGAAAATCGATAATCGAAAAAATCGGGTTATAGAAGGAGTGGTCCGATTTTAATCAAATTTGATACACTCATAGACAAATACATAAGAAACGATATACAGAAGTTTGAAGGTTGCAGTTCTTACAATAGTGCAGAAAATTGATAATATATATATATATATATATATATATATATATATACAAGGCAAGAATTTTGTGTGTCTCTGTTTATCTGCCTGTATGTCTGTATTTTTTTCAGTCCTTTCATTTATTTTTTTGCTTTGGGTTTGGCTCTAAGTAGGTATAATTGTAGTTCTTAGTCTCAGCCATGATACCATTTACTCAGAGGACTTATTTAGCTTTCAAAATTCAGTTTACGACGAAATAAACTTATTTGATAGCGATACCAGGAAATTAAAATTTGACTTACATCCATTCATTTTTCTTTCAGTCTACGGTTTCGCTTTAACTGGAAACAAATATTGCTTTGTAGTCTTTCGTGCCAACGTCCAAAGAGTCTGAGCTCCAAAACCATGAATTAGTTTGAAAGCTTTCATTACACCAGAGCAACGCCGGGCTATACTGCTAGTATATATATATATATATATATATATCAGAGGTTCTTTGATTCTGGTTATCTTTAAAGTTATTCAGTATTTCTCTTAATTTGGTAGACTCTTCACACATCTCTAGGAATTGTTTCAACAAACGACAAAGACATTCCTTTTGGTAATTTTTTTTTTTTTGTAAAAGTCATGTCGCGCTTGAACTTTTGAATAACTCTTTCTGTATCTTTCTGTATATTCTCTCTCTCTCTCTCTCTCTCTCTCGCTCTCTTACTACAACTCCCTTTTTTCTTCTCATTATCTCTCTCTCTCTCTCTCTCTATATATATATATATATATATACATAGAGAGAGAGAGAGTGTGTGTGTGTGAGAGTTGGAGATAAAATAAAAAATAAAAAAGAAAGAGCAGTGGCGAGAAAGTGAGTGCTCGAGAAGCAAGACTAATTCCACGAGTATTTCTTTTTATATTGACATTCAAAAACGCGTATTCAGTTCATATTTAACTCCTCTACACCCCTAGCTCCGCACTCGACAGCAAGCAACAACCCCCCAGGATGTCGGCAAAAGCGAGATATAAACAGGAAGTGTGGGTAAAAAAGAAAACTTTTGATTACATTTTCGTTGCACGTGATACTCCAAAATGACAAAATAGACCTTTCTCTCACTCACTCTCTTTTACTCTCTCTTTCTCTCTATCCCATTCATAAGGACGATGAGAGGTCGGCATTATGTCTACACGTGAAATGTATATTTACATACGCACAAGTGCACACACACACACACACACACACACACACACACACACACACACACACACACACGTGTATGTAACAATGAAAGCTTAAAAAGAATTGTGTAATTTATTTTGTTTTTTTTTCATTTCTTTTTTTATATATTTTTACATACTTGTTGATTAATTGAATCCCGGGCCATTCAGTAAGTACCTAGAGGCCAAAAATTTTGGGGCCACACTCTGGGTTTTGAAGAATCGACTGAAAATTGAAGATTACGCGCCTTTTTTAAAACTAATTTGCGAGCTCACTTCGAGACAGCCAGAACTTTCTCTTACCGAAATATTTTTTATTGTATATTCAATAATAATAATAAGAAAAATCAGAAGGAAGTTACCCCATTTTAGCGTAAACATTTATTAAAAGTTTAGCTCTTTTTACCTAATCTGTGTTGATGTCTATGATGGCTTTTTATTTTATGATCATTTCACCCCAAGCAATCCAGGAGCGCCACACTGATGTGCAGCTGGTTAAGAATGTAACACAGATGGATGGGTTTAGGGACATGGATGGAATTTGGCGAGATAGAAGATTGCAATTGTCGTTGAATTTAAACTTCTGGAGATTGTAGCTATCAAGTAAGCAAGTATACAGAAGAGAATTCCACAGACGGGAAGTGCGAGAAAAGAAACTGTTAGAGTGGAATTGACGGTTATATTTGACTATTCTAACGTTAAACGGGTAAGAAGGGATGACAAACTTTAAATTCTATGTCGTCCACTTTCTACAATACTAGCACCATGTACTAATGGCTTAAATAGTTTCAGCTTGCTAGCTTAGCAGGCATTAATTAAGCCAAAAAAGGCATGAAACTTACTAATTATTAAATCTGCTTCACTTCGGTTAGTTTTTATGTCTGTGCTAAATCCAATATTTTTGAAAAGGCTTATGATTGTTTTTCTAAGTTTGCCTGTCTTTTGTTTGTTAGAGTTTTTTAAGATTATTTAAACGTTTTCAATGTAGAATCCCGTATCTGTATTATTTTAAAAATTTTAACAAATTAAAATAATCGATAAAAATGTTAAGAAGTAGATTTTCTAAATGTCACCTTTAACTTAAGAATAGAGGTACATACAAACCCATATTGAAATACAAATGATAGACCACTGTATATCCACATATCTTACAACCCACCGATCATCCAACAATTCTTCCTGGGAAACTTTCTCCAACAGAGCAAATAAAATATCATAAAACAGCTTTAAAAGATAGGGGATTTACAGCAAAACTCACATCACATACACACCACACTGCACAAAAAAGCCAACAGATAGAGAAACATCATATGGTTCAAACCGCTGTGCAAGAAAAACATAACAAACGAAGAAAAATATTCATTAAATTCATACACAGTCACTTTGCCGCACCAAGCACTTACTCCAAGATATTAAACAAAAACACAGCAAAAATCAACTACTGCTACACCGAGCACATGACACAAATAATACAAAAGCACAACAGGAAAACAACTAACAAACCACATGAACAAATTAAACACATGTGTAACTGTAGAACAAAGAACGAATGTCGCTTCAACGGTAATTGCATGCAGAACAATGTAAAATACCAAGCTACGGTAAAATCAGCAAATAACAGAGAAAAAAATATATGGTTGTAACTGAAGGAGCCTAGAGGAAAAATCATCAGAACAATGACCATGAAAGTATCTATGGAAAAGTTTATACGGATGCTACGTTGCGGCAGTAAGAAAATGAGTAAAGGTGGCCTGCCAAGTAATATTTTCTATTATATTGTACATCCTCCTCTAGTTTTGTCGAGAAGCTCAAGTTGAATAGCAAGAGCACCCGGCCAAATATAGCAAAAATATTCAAGGCATTGACAAATAGTAGATTTAAAGACGTGCAAAATGGATTCTGACTGGAGAAAAGTCATGGCCCGATACAGTAACCCACCTTGACTATGGATTCAATGTAGACATTTCATTTGATAGTATCTGAAAGATTGAGGCCATGGTGTGTTGCTCTCTTGGAGACTGAAGTTAGGTAGGTAGAAATATCTCTTTATGGTGATTGAAGAAGAGCAGCTTCGTTTTAGAGGCATTAAAATATACGAGCCATTTCCTACCCCATTCAGTTATATACTGGATGTCATTGTGAAGTGCAGAAGCCAGCTTTACTTTGTCAGCCTTAGACTTTCTATTGAGACGGACGTAAATGGTGGTGTCATCTGCATAGATGTCTACTTGGGAACTGATTACACCAGGAACATCATTGATGAAGACTAGAAAATACGAAGGACCTAGGGAAGAGACTTGAGGGACGCTAGCGTTTATATAAAAGGATCTGGAAATTTTCTCATTCAAAACAACCTTTATTTAACGATTTGATAAGAATGATTGGATTAAATGAAATAATACTGCAGAAGGTCAGCATGGCAAACCCAGTCAAATTCTTTTTAAGAGCAACAGCTTGAGCTTCGCCGTTCTTATCTAGAGCCTGGTATATATATATCCTAAAAAAACTCATAAACACTAATATCTCTCCGACAGACTCCAACAAAAGAATTAAATTTATCATATATTACGCTAAATCCACAACATCCAACTCAATCGTCCGCAACGACTCCTCCCCCACCATTAGCGATTTGCAAAAAAACAATGTAGTGTATAAATTTAAATGCCCCTTTTGAAAATGTATCTCTAACAAACTAAACAATACCTACATTGGACATACTACTAACTCGCTTTCGCGGAGATTTACATTGCACTTAAATGAAAATTCTAACATATTCCGACATTTAAAACACCACGGCTATCAACACACACTTCTTAGGAAAACACTTGTTGAAAATACGCATATACTTAGACAAGAAAATAATAAGCGAAAACTTAAAATTCTAGAAGCTATCTACATCAAACAGTTTAAACCTAGCCTAAATAAAATAAATTTCGGCACCTCTACTAACATACTTCAATGCCTATAACCGACGGGAGAGGTCATAGTGATTATACTTGCCCCCTACAACATAGTAGCATCAGTCCCCAGACCAATCCCTCATGCCACTATACACTCAATTGAACAAAAAACCCACTACCACCATTCCTTCTCAGCCTACAGCCATGTGCGACACAAAAAATGGACCTGTCTAATTTTCTCTGTATAACTCCACCCAGTTAATAATAATTTAAATGTTTATGTTCACTGAACATTAAATGTTCATCCTTTGATAATGGCTTATGTAAGCCGAAAGCTCAGACCTGATAAAAAAAATCAACAATCATTGCGATTTCTTGTCGTCTTTCCATGACAACACTAGCACATCAGCGGAAGACCTTGCGAAGCGGGAGCCATATTGTTTGTCAGAGAGATGGTTGTGAGATGTGAGATGCTTAACTTTTTCAGCATTGTCAATAGTCTCGAATACCTTGCCCAAAAGAGAGAAGAGGCTAATAAGTAGATAATTAGAGGCGTCCTAGGGCTCCCCTGAGATCTTAAAAGCAGGAACGACAGAGGGGAACTGCCAATAAGCAGGAAAGCAGGAAGAATTGAAGCAATAGTTTGGAGTTTGGAGAGGACAGGAGCCAGGTCAAGAGCACATTTCATTAAGACGATGACTGGAATTCCATCATCATTGCTTGCCTTATGAGAGTCAAGCTTAGAAATTATGTTATGTGGCTATATATATATATATATATATATATATATATATATATATATATATTGTCATCCGCAAACAGATCTGTTTCGCCGTATCATAGCTCATCAGTACGATTAGACTCCGATTGCTTTTGTACTCAGGATTGAAACCCGACCGAAATGCCGTCAGTCGGCAACTCTACACCTGGGCTATGGGCGTTCGGTGGAAGTAGGCAGACTTTTTAGCGCATATCATTATACGCGCCCAATAGCTAGAGCGCTCTAAATAAAAAAAATCTAGAATAGGTGGTGGCTCAATTCTAGATTTTTGTATTGTATTCTGCTATACTTTCGTACTTTCGTACTTTCGTATCGAGCACTTTGCTATTAAGGTTTCGTTTTGGGTTTTTTTCTTTCAAACGAGCACTAGACGTATTGTTCCTGCGCACTGTTTGTTTCTTTTCTGTCTCCCCCTTTATTTAACCCACGAGGGAATCCTCGCCGTGTTAAAGGACGGTTTATATTACTGCTAGTTAGCATTATTTTCGGATATTTAGTCTGTTATTATTAGTGTTGACTTACTATGATTAGGTTCATTACTACACACACACACACACACACACACACACACACACACACACACACACACACATATATATATATATATATATATATATATATATAACAGTAGCTACTCTAATATCTACGCATCGTTCATTCAGTAATGAATTAGAACACTCTCAGTTACTGGCGTATGTTTACATGGTGTATCACATACCGAGTGCCCATAGCTCAGAGTATAATCGCCGACTGATGTCAATTCTGTCGGGTTTCAATTCTGGCTAAAAGCAATCGGATGTTTAACCGTACTGTGATGCAGCGGGACAGATCTGTCTGCGGATGACTATATATATATATATATATATATATATATAATTATTACTCAGTTGAGCCTTAGTTCTAGGTTGGCGATTGAGTGTTGGTACTCCAAACGGGTCAAGTGCAGAGTAGGATAAGAATCACTTGACTTTGTCTGCAGTGAATGTGAGAACATCGAATTGATTGAATAGAGGAGAGATCGAAGATTTTCTCTTTCTCAGCACGGTCTTGCAGAGCCGCTAATAATCTTTGGAATCTAACTTGCGAGTTGTTATACCTGCTTCATTATATCAGCAAACAGCTTAACATCATTTAAGACGAGCTTACATTTATTATGCGCAGAGACATAGAGTTACCTATTGTGTTCAGATGTGAAAGATATGCAAAAATTTACTCGTAAATGATTTCCTTACAATTTTGAAAGTACATCCTCATTCATAAAAAGAGAAACGCTACGGTAATTATAAAATACATTAGAATTATTCATACAAATATATAAATAGCTAAGTAATTTAACAAATACGGGGTACTGAATATGCTTCATATAATAACTCATTAACTTGTGAAATAAAACTTATTTTTAAAAATAATAAAATAATCAGTTGTTACCACAAATTATTTTTAAAAATAAACAAATACCAAGTATGTATGTTAATAATTAAAGATTATATATGCGTAATAATTCAACAAACGTTATAACATAATAATGAAAAATATAACAGTAAGTTCACGGCAGACAACCCTTCTACTCGGATAATAGCCTTGTCAGTCAGTTAAGTGCCATACGTGAAACACGTCAATCAAGGCTATAGAACCCAATCTGTCCCGTTATTTAACCCATAACTTTCCCAAGGGTATTTGTGCGTAAGTGAACGCAATGAATTCAACTGGAATTCGAACTCGGCTCCCCGATTTCTCGTTCCGAGTCGTTATCCACTGCACCACAACACACATCCTAATAGCTTAGTAATTGTTAGTTCACTTCTTAGGTAGAACAGTGTGATCTCAGCGGGAACAAGCTGAGCATTATCAAAGCAGTGCTAAAAATAAGAACTAGACTAGATATCGGCAGTGGAACCAGAACAGTTTAATCCGCGTCGATTAAATAAAGAGTCCAGTTTCTGAATTTCCTCTAGGTTACCCAGAGTCATAATGAAGGCCGGAGGGCATAACGAACAAAACGTTATGACAGCAAGAAAAGTGAAGACACAAGTCCGAATGTAACTAATCTATCTATCTATCTAGCTAGCTAGCTAGCTAGCTAGCTAGTGTTTTATGAAGTTTTCATTATTTTTGGTGTAGTTTTATTATTTTGTGGGGAACAATATTTTAAGGATTTAATTTTTATTTAACCTGATAATTAAAGTTCGCCATTATTTCAAATATGCATTGAATACTGGTGCCATATCTGGCCGAATACTTTTGCTATTCGTCTTGAGATTGTCGACAAAATCCAAAGTAAGATCTGCAATATAATCGACCCTAACCTGTCAGCTCGTCTTCAGTTACTTTCTTACTTACGTGATGTGGTTTTCCTCTGTCTTTTTTACAGGTATTTTTCTGGCAATTGTTCTGACAAACTTTTTCCCCCGGTATTTTGACCATATATATATTTACCCATACTACTAGATTTGCATCAAGATACTTCTACCATCGAAATCTAACCCTCTCTTCTACACTAACAGTTTATTTTCTCGCACTTCACGTTCATGGAACTTCATTCCGTTTGCTTGCTTAATGCAACGTCAGTTGACATTTTCTATCTACATGATTCCCATCCCTCCTTTATCTTTTCTTTAACATTCACTGTACCTTATTTTCGCGCCTCGGTGGCATTCTTGCCTTGCTTGGTGTGAAATGATTATAAAAAATTTTAAAATACTTCAACGTTTTCGAAATTTGATCTTTAGTTTTGAATCGATAGCAACCAGAAATAGTCCAGATGTCTCTTTTGAGTCATGATTTGAATGGATCTTCCTTTCCGTTCCCGTTCAGGATATTTTTGTCTTCTCATCCGGTTCCCTAATCTCTCGTTCAACATTAACAAGGGCAGCAGTGTTTGTTCTGCAAATACTTCGATAGACGCACTGATATCCGAATCCAGTGCACTTTGCTCACGTCGGGTGATTGTTTGATTTAGCCCCCTTATAGATGTCTCTTAAGAGCTTTCTTCCTGCCACCCGTTTTGAAGCAGCTGAGAGATGTGGGTTGTGAGTCAGCTGTTTGAAAACATGCATTCCTGATGTCAAGCAGGGACTGGAAGAAAATGAATGTGACATTTATTTGAGAAATGGTTTCCTAAGACATGTAATTCGTTTGGAGTTTAGTGATAAAGTTTCTGAAAAATGTCTGAATAATTTCCCCTCTCTTCCTTACCCTATCTATCTATCTATCTATCTATCTATCTATCTATCTATCTATCTATCTATCTCACATATTCATAAACATACATCTTGAAGATGAGTTAAAAGACCTCAGTTGGAACAAACCACTAAATTTCTTAGTATCTTGTGGAAATAAAACTGGATATATATATATTTTTTAAATGCTACCTTAGTAACCCCCCCCCAGATAAAAACAAAAACAAAACAAAACTCACAACGCACTATGAAGAAAATACATAGAAAGAATTTTAATAAATAATCAACCATCAACAACCACCAGACACATTTCTTCATATCATCCATATTCCTAAAACCAATACTTCAAGAACGTAAGAGCCAAATATTCGTCATACATATAACCAAATTTTAATTCACGTGTGAGGTTAACATGTGACGCCCACATAGCATAATTCACACACACACACACACACACACACACACACACACACACACACACACACACACACATACTAGCACTTGCTTGCTTTTACACTGTACGCATATGAGAGCCCAGTTCTCACTATTCGCATCATCTGTAATTACTTCTATCGCGTTCATGGCCCTTAAGATGACGCTTGACACAAGCATAGTTATCATGTATATAAAATAGATAAACTCTGCATCTTTGACTGGATTGATTGGATTTGCATGTCCTATAACTCACCTGTGTATCACCATCCTCAGCTCAGATGATAATCTACAAACTTCGTAGTAAACAATACAGGTGCTGTTGATAGTACGATAGTTGGTTTAATTCTAGTTTTTATTATGAACTTTCATTTCATTTTATGCACTCTACAACAGCATGAGCTCACACACACACCACATTTGCCATACAGTATATTTTTTGGAAAATCAGAATTACATTGTCTTGTCACTGGGTAATAATCATGTAGACTCAGAGAGTGACATCAGCGTTGCACAAGCGTTTATCACAAAAATCCAATGATGTTGCCTTGGATATCTCCAAAGCATTCGACAGGGTCTGGAATGCTGGCCTCTTGTGCAAACTGCGGAGCTATGGGATAACTGGACATCTGTTTGACCTCATCCAGTCTTTCCTCTCTAACCGCACATTGAAGGTGGTATTAAATGGGCATGCCTCCCAAAACTACCAGACGAACGCGGGCGTCCCTCAAGGTTCTATCCTAGGCCCCACGCTCTTTCTGATCTACATTAATGATCTCCCCGACACCATTAGATCCCAAGTTGGCATGTATGCCGACGACACAACAATCTACTCCCGCATCGATCAGAAACCAGGTCTGGACGACATAGTGAACCTCGCTGCCGTACTTGAAAGGGACCTCCAATCCGTAGTGACCTGGGGTAGGAAATGGTTGGTAAATTTCAATGCCTCCAAAAACAAAGCTGCTATCAACTAATCACCATAGACAATCGCATCTACCTCCCATTAGCATGGGACAGGCTAGTTTCCCAGAGAGTAAAATACTACGCCTCCTTGGCCTTACACTCTCGGCGGACCTCAAATGGAATGACTATATTGAATCCATTGCCAAATCTGCTGCTATGAAAGTCGGCTCCCTGTGCAGGGCCCGGAAATTTTTCCCACCTGAATCTATTCTGCACATATACAAATCTACCATCCGCCCGTGTATTGAATATTGCTGCCATATCTGGTCGGGTGCCCCTGCTGCTCTCCTTGGGCTTCTTGACAAAATACAAAGGAGGATCTGTAACGTGGTTGATACTGACTTGGCAGACCGGCTGCAGCCGCTCTCACACCGGCGTGATGTGGTTTCCCTGTGCCTCTTCTACAAGTACTTTCATGGCTTCTGCTCCGATGAGCTTAGATCACTGGTGCCACCTAAGCAGGAATTTACACGAGATACTAGATTAGCAACTAGGTCCCACCCTTTTACAGTTAAACAAATAAGATGTAACCGTAAATTCTACTCCAACAGCTTCTTTTCTCGCGCTTCCCGCCTGTGGAACTCCCTTCCACAAGTCTGCTTTCCCGACAGTTACAATCTCCAGGTGTTTAAATGTAGGGTCAATAGACACCTCCTATCACACTAACTCCCAACTATTCTCACAACACTCTCATCTACCCAACCCTCATTCTCGGTATCCTTACCCGCCTATCACCCACCCTCTGTCATTTCCTATATTTAATCAGCCTTTCTCCTCTCTACGTAGCCCCCTGCACAGTAGTGGCAGTGACATGCCTTGCTCGGGGTGAAACGCTTATAAAAAAAAAATGTGCAGGTGTTTCAGCATCTCATTGTTTCATCTAAAAGACACGGTTCCATATAAAATACAAAAAAAAAATGAATCCATGCTCATCAGAAAAAAGGAAGCTCAAAATACCAACTACAGCTCAGAGAGTGACATCAGCGTTGCACAAGCGTTTATCACTAGAATCCAATGATGTGCAGGTGTTTCAGCATTTCATTGTTTCATCTAAAAGACACGGTTCCATATAAAATACAAAAAAAAGAAAAAAACTGAATCCATGCTCATCAGAAAAAAGGAAGCTCAAAATACCAACTACAGCTCGGGGACACTAAAATCAAACAGGTACAGAATTTTGAATACTTGGAGACAGGATTTGCGACACTTAAATCTGGAGACGAATTGGCATGACAAATTTCAGAAGTTAAGTAGAGTATGAAGAGACAGGAAAATTTTGCTTTAAACGAAGAATATATTAATTGATTGTTATGTGACGGCTTTTCTTCAGTATGGCAATAAATGCTGGACAATCTCCTTAAAGATAACGGAGAGACTTGATGCAACCGAAATTTAGTTCTAGAGAAGGATGCTGAGGATACTATAGATCGATAGAGTGAGCAACGAGGAGGTTCTTGAAAAGATGGAGACTAAAAGAAAAATTAATACTTAACACCAGAAAAAGGCAGCTGAAGTTCATGGGACATGAGGAAGGAGTGTCTGGGAAATCTGATACAAGTCAGAGAGAAAGAGCGATGGAAGAAAGCAACGCTTTGATGCGCGCTTGAGCAAATGAATAGCAGATCAGCGTTTGGAAGGGGTAACAGAAAAAAAGCGCGTTAAGAGCTACTGGGGATAGGGAGTTGTGGAAAGTCATGATCGCCAACAATTTGAAGGGACACGATAAATAAAAGAAGAATAGTCGTAGCTTTTTTACTGATGTTTTAATATCGGCGTCTTACAAATCTGATTTGACTTAAAAGTCGCATAGCGGTGGAGAAGTGGAGACGTGTACAGACAGACAGACACACACACATCAGACACATTTGGGTGGAGTTTCCTGCGTTTCAGCAGCCCCCATACATACATATATACATAAATGCTAATGCTATAACATGGACCCGTGATGCCAATGCAATCAATGAAATAAAATAAAACATGATTTAGAAATAAGAACTACATATTCTATTATTCTATTGCCAAAATTTCTGATGAAACTAAAGAAATAGCTAAATATTAATAAAATGAATAAAAACAAACAAAAACTGATATAGTCCCTGAAGCTGACAAGTTTTCTAGCTACAAAACGTTTTTCTCCAACTACAAACATTATTCATAATATTTTACAAACAAAAGAAAGCAAAAACCTATTTTAGTATTTGTCTATATTTCTGAGACGAGGTAGTATTTACAGTATTTACATTTTTTGGACTATTGTCCTCATCTTTGTTGTCATTTGTACGACACATGGCTCAGTAGGTATAGACGTTGGTTAGTTCCTGACTTAACTCTTAGCGTTGTGAGTTCAACGCCAAGCTACAACAGCGGTGAACAAGTAACTTGCAGGCTTAGATGTAGATAACTCATGACTTCCAATCGAGACTTTACGCAAGGAATGAGGATGATATACCTCAGTGATTGGAATAAAGGGTTCGGTTCGAAATTCCTAGCATCTGAAGAAGGCCGGAGCGTACAACGGCCGAAACGTCGTACAAATGGCAACAAAGATGAGGACAATAGTCCGAATAATGTAAATACTGCAAAAATTTAGTTTACTGATTTTCTTTATTTAAGGTTACATTGCCCAGCAGATAAAAGAGTTCGTCGACTCACTGGCATGACCCAAAGAGTTTGAGTCCAATACCTGTAGAAGTGGTGGTTGTATTTAGCTATTTCAGCATGTGATCTAGACGCCAAACTAGTCGGTCAGTCAGCTAGGTACCATACGTGATACGCACTTGGGTGATCCTGTCTCGAAATTTATGACTGGGCAGAAGATTTTCCTGCAGCAGGTCGCCATTAATCTTTGCGGTAGACTAATTGCCAATCAAGGCAATTGCTATAAAGATCAATCTGTCCTGATATTTAACACATGGCTGGAGTGATAAAAGCCGGATTGATACATTTCCCATGAGTATTCGCGCGTAAGTGAATGCAACGAATTCAAATGGAACTCGAATTCGGCTTTCCGATTTCTCGGTTCGAGCTGATATCCATTGAACCATCTCGTAGGACGCTTAAATGCATGTATTCGGGACACCAGGGCAAAAAAGCTCGTCAGAGCAGTTGACATGAAAATATTTATAGTAAAGACAGAAGAAATCCACGTCACGTCGGTGAGTCAGTCAGTCAAGTACTATCCGTGATACAGGTTTTAGACAATCATATCTTGAAAGAGACATGACTGGGCAAATGATTATCCCGCAGTAGGTTGCCATTGCTTTCTGCGGTAGACTGGTTGCCAGCCAAGGCTATAGAACACAATCTGTCCTGTTATTTAACCCATAACTGGAGGGAAAAGACAGATTAAGACCTTTCCCAAGTGCATTTGTGCGTAAGTGAATGCAAGGAATTCAACTGGAATTCGAACTCAGCACCTCGATTTGTCGTTCCGAGTCGACATCTACTGTGCCACAACGCTCACGCTGAGTAAGAGACTGAGACATCGGTGAGTAAGAGACTGAAATCGAAGTGTTCTACAGAACGGTATTGAAAAAAAAAACATGAACCGAACATGTGAGCAATGACAAAGCTACATTTAAGCTTTCAACACCTGGTATTCTCAAGTTATCACTCATTTAGATACTGCCCAGGCTTGACGTTGCTTAATTCTGGTGTTCGTACGGGAACGGCAGTTTCAATTGCCATATGCCTAAATAAGATAGAAAACAAACAAACAAAAAAAGTAAACCTGGATTCCAATCATTTTTATTTTTGCTAAGTATAGTTGATCAGGGTGGCCATGATCATCGAAAGGAGACATCTAAAATCGATGATTTACATTAACAGACAGTAATGAATATTATAAGAACAACAAATATCTGTAATATTATCATCTCAGTGTCAATTACTTTCACATCGCTGTAACGTAGTGACTTTTCTATGAATCTTTTCTTGGCCATGACAATTGATATAATGAGCTTTCCTCCTTGTCACCTCAAATTTTCTGCCATGAATTTAAGCGTAGTACTGAATTGTGCGTTGTGGTGCAGTGGATATCGGCTCGGAATGAGAAATTGGAGTGCCGAGTTCGACTTTCTGTTGAATCCGTTGTATTTACTTACGCGAAGCTACCACTGGGAGAGTATGAAACCGTCTGTTCTCCCTCTAGGGGACAGATTGTGTCCTTTACCCTTGGTAGGCTTTTTCGAGAGATGATCGCCCAAGATGGCAACTTGGTTTCTTGTTAAAATAGTTAGATGTAACCGCAAATTAATTCTATTCTAATAGTTTCTTTCTTCTTGTCACTTATGATTTCCAAAATATATATATTCGACATAAATCACTATCTTCTGTCTTCCTGAAGCTGTTCTTTTATTGTCCTTTCTTCTCACTAAAGATTTTTCTTTCACTCTAAATAACATCTTGCCTATTAGCAGCATTATTGCCTTGGAGTGAAATGATTAAAAGAAATGAATGAAAAAGAAATATACAGTCCCTCTTTACAAGATCTCTTTTCTTTTTAAGGATATATTGTTCTTACGAGCCAAAGTAATGTTTATACATCTGAAATTAAAAATTAAATAGCAAACAAACTAGTATTTTTAATAATTTCATTCCAGTCAAGGGGATAATTTTACGGTCATATCATGTTGAATACACCAGTTCTCGTCCGATCACCGAAGTTAAGCAACGTTAAGCCTGGTCAGTACTTAGATGGGTGACCGCTTAGGAATACCAGGTGCTGCAAGCGTTTCTTGACGGATGTGCGTTGTGGTGCAGTAAATATTGGCTCGGAGAATGCCAGGTTCAAATTCCAGTTGAATGCCCTGCATTCACTTACGCGCTAATACCCCTGGGAAAGGTATTAATCCGTCCCTTCCCTCCAGTAATGTGTTAAATAACAGGGCAGATTGGGTTCTATAGCCTTGACTGGCAACCAGTCTACCGCAGCAGGTATTGGCAACCTGTTGCGGAGTAATTAAAATACCTGAGGCCTATACAAGGTAGGACTTGGAACCCTTCCCTTAAACAAATTCTAACGAATCATCATCCATCGCTTGGGAGGAAGCCGGTTCAACCTGAACAGGGTGAATGCCGAAACAGGTACAGGTAGGTAAGCAACTGATTACTGAGAGTGAAAGGAACTGAGAAAACGTCGAGGACATTAAAAGACCAAGATTATTTTGTTTTACACCCAGGACAAGGCGCATAAACCACTCAAGGTAAAGGGTTATTAAATTGTTGAAAATAAATAACGGTAGACCAAACACTTGAAGTGGTTAAGAAGGTAGATATTGAAAAATCATATTCTTTGGAAATCTGTTCCACAAGGTAGCGCATCTTGGGAAAAAGTTGCTTGAATAGAACCTTCTTCTTAAAAATTGGTTTACGGCTGTATCACAATGGTAGATAGACTAAACTATCGCCCGGTTCACACTCCACCCACATCTATTGAACAGGTGAAGAGGCTCATCCCTTGTTTCCTGTTTAGGATGCGGTTTCCGGTTTTCTCTTTTCCAATCTTTTCACTCTTTTCCTTTATTATTTTTTTTTCAATTGGAGTAGATAGACTAAACTATCGCCCGGTTCACACTCCACCCACATCTATTGAACAGGTGAAGAGGCTCATCCCTTGTTTCCTGTTTAGGATGTGGTTTCCGGCTTTCTCTTTTCCATTCTTTTTACCCTTACGTAGCCCCCTGCGCATCAGTGGCGTTACCGCCTTGCTTGGGGTGATATGATTAAAAAAAAAAAAAAAAAAAAAGAAAAGTTAAGCAACCTCGAGCCTGGTCAGTATTTAGATGAATAACCGCATGGGAATATAAGGTGCTGTAACCTTGGATATACAGATGGTAGAATAGATAATGGCCTGGAATTATTAATCGGAGGGACGTGTTTCAGATCACACCGGGTTGGATATATTCACATCCGTGGGAATAGCATTGGGATTGGGTTGGATCAACCACCTCTCTCTGCAACTACGGCCTAAACAGTAAGACACTATCAATAAATCATTATTATCGTCAGACAAACTTTTTAAAATATAGAAATCTTTTCTGGGTTTAAATAACTTGCAAAATGTTAATAAGCCGTAGAAAATGAATAAATGAATCAATTCTTACAATTGGATGCAGAGCGAATGAGGACGATTCGACCTTCTCTCTCCTTCTCTCTCTCAATATCTGTCTAGCTATTTATCTATTCTCTTATGTATCTATCTTTCTATGTTTTTTACAAATACAAAAATTCAAAATTTATGAGCGTATGATAATTTCAGCGAAATGAGCAGTTTTAAAATTTAGTTTGTAACAAATAATATGAATAAAAACAAAAAGAAAACTTATCTTAGCTGGCGCGATTCGTTCTCAAAGGTAATTATCAAGGTGAATGATTAGATTTTAATTAATCCCAGATTAAAATAATTTAAATAATAATTTGCATATATATATATATATATATATATATATATATATATATATATATATATATATATATCATCCCTTTTGTTCATTATACATTGAATTGTATCACTTTATAACTTTCCTAACTTAACCGACGTTTGAGTTCACCTAAATCTTTATGAATATTTATGAGCGTTTCTATACCAAAAAAAATGTTAAAAAACAACATTTTAGTTCTTGTAATAAATACTTGTTAAAAAAATAACATCATCAAATTTGCCTTGATAAAGTCCCTCTGAGAAAGAAACGAAAGAAAACTGAATTTATGGTCATCAGCAAAAGGAAGACCCCAAAATGCCAATTACAGATCGGAGAAACTAAAATAAAACAAGTAAAGAAAATACTTGGGAAGCGTACTGACAGAGGATGGAAAGTGTGACATTGAGATGCGAATACACATTAGCATAGCCAAGAACGCAACTCAAAAGCTAACCAGGGAACTGCAAGACCGGAAAATATTGGAAATAAAGAAGAGCGTGCTGGATTGCTATGTGATATCTGTCCTTCTGTATGGCAGTGAATGTTGGACGATCTCATCAAGGATGAAGGATAGCCTCAAGGCAGCAGAAATGTGGTTCTACAGAAGGATGCTGAAGAGACCATAGACTGAACACGTGACTAACCACGAGGTGTTGGAGAGGATGGAAACGAGGAGAAAACTAATCTATATAAATATAAAAGGCAATCTGTGAGTCTGTGTGTGACTTTTCCCTATGCACGCCTACATTTTTTGAACTATGCCATTCAAAGTTTCAAGGAAGCCAGGTCGACACATACTTTTTGAGTTTAAGTTCAGCAATTATCCCTTTCGCATTTTTTGGCCAATGGAGCCGAATGTTTACATTTGCTCCGTAAAAAATCTAAGATCTAAGTTGGTTGCTAGATTACGTCACAGAAATCAAATGACACGTGTCAAACGAGGGTAAAATATTTTTTATTAAAAAAAAAAGAAAAAAAACTTCATATTTAATTTTTATTCCGACGTTTTGTTTCCGTAAAACATCTAAGATCTAAGATGGTTGCTGAATTACGTCACAGAAATCAAATCACACGTGTCAAACGCGACTAAGACATTTTTTTATTAAAAAAAATGAGCCTTTATATTTAATTTTTATTCCGACGTTATAAAAACTCATTTGGTCAACAAAAAAAATGGAATATTTTTCCCCGTAATTTTGAAACAAAAGAAATATTAAAAACAGTCACACACAGACTCGCAGATTGCCTTTTATATATATATATATATATATATATATTATATTTTAAGTGTCTGCAGCGAATTTAGACATACTTGTTTCATCCGCTGAAGAAATTAAAATGTTCTGTGTTGCAGGGGCAACGCAGGTCTATGATGCTAGTACTTAGTATAAGAAAGAGAGAGATGAAGTTTCTGGGACATGTAATAAGGAAGGACAGCCTAAAAATTTAATACTCACAGGACGGATAGAGTGAAAGCAGCACGAGACCTACTTGATAGGCCTAAGTAAATCGATGGCAGAGTGGAGTTTGGGAGAAATACCAAGGGGAAGAATGTTGGGAGTGACAAGAGACAGAGCCAAGTGGGAGTACCTGATTGCCTACGTCCTGAAGGAACACGACACACGAAGAAGAAGAAAAATTTTATTAATGCTTGTTCAATTTCGGTTTTGTCGGATTTTCTTTTACTTGTAATGGCAAATGACGTAATATCCTAGTTGTCCAAATATCTAATGGTGTCGAATATAAAAATGATCTTAGCGTGGCAGGAAATGGTAATAAAAAAAGGAAAGAAACACGCAAAAAATAAAAAGACGACGACAAACAACTTAAAACAGTTGTTTTATGAAACCTTAGAAAGAAAACTATGTAGCACTCTGCAGGTATCTCGAATTGTGGGAGTTTGCCGGATGAAACATCTGAGAAAATATTTAAAACATTTTTTTAAGAATAGCACGTAATTATAATGTTGATTTATGTCCAAAAGACAACAGAAATTGGGTGTTACAAACTTGAGCAAAAATAATAAGAGTTCTTTAACTGCACTTATAAACCATATATAGATTCATATGATAGAATAAAGTGAAAACAAAAACATAATTGAAAACGTATCTGTGTCTAAGGATGTGCGTTGTGGTGCAGTGGATATCGGCTCGGAACGAGACATTGGGGAGCCGATTTCAAATACCTGTTGAATTCCTTGCATTCACTTACGCGTAAATACCCTTGGGGAAGGTATTAATCAGTCTCTTCGCTCCAGTTATGGATTAAATAACAGTACCGATTGGGTTCTATAGTCTTGGCTGACAACCAGTTTACCGCAGAAAGTAATGGCAACCTACTGTGTGATAATCTTCTGCCCAGTCAGTCATGTCTCTTTCGAGACATGATCGCCCAAGCGTGTATCATGTATGGCACTTAACTGACTGACTGATCTGAGTTTAACATATTAGTCGGATTCCGATCCTTATATTCAACTCATGCATTCATATATATAGCTTGCGGCTATACCATATTCAAACACAGGTTCCTATACGATCACCGAAGTTAAGCAACGTCGAGTCTTGTCAGTACCTAGATGGGTGACCACTGGAAAATACGCGGGCTGTAAGTTTGGGTGTACGGATGGTGTAATGGATAATGGCTTGGAATTCTTAACCGGAGTACTGGCTTTCAGTTCTTGTTGGGTTATATCAAATAGCCTTGAGAAAGGCATGAATCCACATTTCTTTTATTCAGTTATAGATTAATTAGTAAAACTTGTATCACAAAATAATCATTATCTTCCACCCACCCCACTAAATTCTTAGAATATAACAATATTTTCGTGCTTTAAATGATGGATTTGTCAGGGAAATGCTTTCTTGAATGCTAACGATCTGAGGAGGCTACCGCAGTGTGCAGCATCCTTAAAAAGGGATTCAAAACCAAGAATATAGTGAGTGAAATTTAATAAAATAAACTGTGAAATTAACAGCTAAACTCTCTAGTTTACCGTGATTTTTCAGAATTGGCCGTAAGAATATTTTTAAGCGTTTTTAAAGTTAAATATGTGAAAATTTAACGATATTTTTACTTCTATTAATAAATATATATTGCAAAAGAAAATCCTTACATTTGTCATGATAATGTCAATCAGAGGATGGATGACATTGTTAAAAAAAGTTTTTCTTTTGTTTTTATTCGCATATATAAGTTGTTACGAAAATCATAGTCGATTTCAGAAACATACTTTCTTCATGAAAAATTTGCAGGAGAAATTCTGAAATTAGGCGAAATACGATCCCTGAGCGTCTATGCACTTCTGCCATCGATCGACGAGGTTATTTATTCCTCGTTGATAAAAGTTTTTGGTTGTGATGCAACGAAATCTTTGAAAGTAGATTTCATCTCTGGTTTAAACCTAAAAGTTTTATCATTTCAAAATATGCTTAAAAATGATACCCAGTGGGCGAAAGATCAGGGGAATATGAAGGTTGTTGTAGATACTCGGATCCGAAGTCTGTGAGTTTTTGCAACGCCATTCTTGCAACATGTAGCCGCGCATTATCTTGGAGCAGTATTGAACCACATCGATTAACCAAATAGAGATCTTATTTTTTTGCAAGCGTGTTTGCATTTCAGCAAGTTGATTGCAGTAAAGCTCTGTATTAATAATCTAATTGGCTTCCAGAATACTGTAGTGGATAGTACCAATTGCAGTCTAACAAACAATCACCACAAACTTTTGTTGATGTAACTTTGGACTTGGGAAATTTTTGGGGGGACTGATCATGATCAAGCCATTGATCCGATCGTTTACGGTTATCATAAAGGATCCACTTTTCACCACAAGTGACTATTTGGTTAAGAAAAGGATCATTGGTGTTGCGCAGAAAGAACACCGAGTAACACTTTAAAACGCCCAAGTTTTTGATTTTCATTAAGATCATGAGGAACCAATTTATGGAGGTTTTTCACCTTCCCAATACACTGCAAATGCTGTGAGACTGTTTCAGTGCTAATACTAAGCGCCTGAGATATTTCTCTGACACTTTGATGTGGTTTTTGCTCAACAACAACTTGCGATTGTTCTCTACCTTCTTCATCTTCAAGGCTCTCATCACCAGTACAGTTTCAGGAACCACCTTTGTACTTCCCCATCATCTGTGGATATTGACAGAATTTGGTCAACAATACGGTGATCCTTACTCATACACACAGTAAGAGGAACCTGCAGATATTGGAGGACATGTACATCAAATCTAAACAACCAACACTCAATAAAATCAACTTTAAAACCGGAAATAACATATTACATTGCATTTGACTACATGGTTTTGTTGTCATTTCGCGCTATCCCGCGGTGTGAGGTCATAAAACTGCATCGCAAATTTAAGAACTGCGTTTATTATTTTTGGTAACTATTGCCGTTGCCAAGCGGAGTTTTATGTCAACACAAAATAAAATCGTCGGTGATGGTGGATGCTATAATATTTCAGTTTAAACAACCTCTCTGAAGATGGCTCATGTGAGCCGAAAGCTTAGAAGATAATCAATAAATAATTATCCAAATGTTGGAGAATTTTTGTCTTTATTTTCAACTGAAATTAAAGCAAAAATACGACGTTTAGAACAGCTCATGATTAAACATAATAAACATTCATTGTCTCTTATATTTAACAGCATATGTTTTGAATATATATATATATATATATATATACATTTCTCGTCTTTGGAACTCTTATCCTGCTTCTTGCTTTCCTGTCATAGACAAACCTCTTCCGTCTCCCTAAACACTTTTCTTTTATTGTCCTCATTAACGTTTTCAAATAGTTCTTATAAAATTCTATTTGTCTTTAAGATTTTATCTTTCTTATGTGTAGACAATTTCTTATAAGTATAGACAAAAGCGTTCGAACACTCAGAATATTCGAATAATATCTACATAATTTATGTTCAAAAAGGAAGAAAATTATGATCACACAAAAAAATTAAAAAATCTTTACCGCAGATAAGTTTCTTTGGCCAGACGAAAATGGTAAAACAGAAGTTATCGTAGTTCGATAAGCAAGCACTTAAACACGCATATACGAAAGTTTTTTTGTAGATAACACTGTCATTTTAAGAACATCTAATTGTAAAAGACATGTTTTATGTTGAATTTTACCAGGACCTACTTTTGTTTGGCATCAATAGAAGTTTTGTGGAGTGACACCGAACTTACCGGCCATCCTAATTTCTTTTCCCTTTTTGGTTGTAGCCGGCATGTCGTCTCGGTAGGGTCGATTCTGGTTTCCTTAAATTTTATAATACTTCGGAAATCAAAGCTGAAATAAAAAAAAACTCCTCCAATAAAGCGACAACAGGTTTACTGAATATTAAAAATGGTGAATAAAATATCACTATTATCAACTGTAGAACTAAGTTCTACCCAACTGGATGAGGGTCTAAGAAATAAAGCAGTAGTTGATATAATGTGGTGAAAGCATGACTAGACAGTCACCTCTTACTTAATTCTCCTGTTCGTGTGTTCGTTACGGCCACGGAAATGCAGGTTTGTCTTTTATGAGTCGATGTCAGTCCACAGAACAAATCTTTGACGAATATCTCGCTGGGTTCCAACTCTTTTTGTGTGTTTGAGCTTTTGTGTCTTCGTTCTTATATTTACGTCTCCATTAAAATTTGACACTGCTTTACACTCCACCCACGTCCATTGAACGGGTGAAGAGGCTCATCCCTTGTTTCCTATTTAGGATGTGGTTTCCGGCTTTCTCTTTTCAAATCTTTTCACTCTTACGTAGCTCTTTGCATGTCAGTGGCGTTACCGCCTTGCTCGGGATGATATGATTAAAAAATATATATATATATAATTTTTCACATCCGATCGCTCTAATCTTAGAGAATCTTTTCATACACTACATGGCTGTTTTTGTTTAAAATTTTCGGTCACTCGCTTTCTTTAAGGAAATGCGTTTTGGGTGGATAGGATTAAAGTAAATAAACCCTGAATTTGGGGACTCTGGAGCAGGAAATTTGTGCCACACATGAACCATGTTTTCTTGTCAGAGGAAATTTGATAGGTTGGAGGAAAATTTGGTCTTGCTCAAGTTTACTGAATCTTGACTTGTTATTTCTGGGATCGAGTCTCCTTGGAAACATTCTTAAATTCATTTTATTGTTTAAAACAGAATTATTAACTCGTTTCTTCTTCTCTTTCCCGCAACCATTCAATCGACTATTCTAAGAATTTTAATAACTATTATTCAATTGGTAATTCTTCCAGATCAGCATTGAGCGATTTCATGCAATGAAACGTTTGATCAGGGCCTGTTACTCTAATAATATATATATATAAACCAGTGGAAAGTAATAATCAATTTAAACCCATTATATATTATAAAAAGTTTCAAACAATTGACATCATAGTCTATAATAACTTAACAAGTACTAAACTAAATTCTCTACAAAAAACCAATGTAGTGTACCAATTTACATGCCCATTCAGAGATTGCATCTCTGATACTAATAAAAAACTTAGTACATATATTGGTTTTACTACAACCACGCTCTCCCATAGACTTACATGTCATCTTTCTGATCAGAGTACTATTAAACAACATTTCTCTGAAAAACAGAAACATGTAGGTAATATCAGACAGATTTTGGTCAACAATACGGTGATCCTTACTCATACACACAGTAATTGGAGGCCATGTACATCAAATCTAAACAACCAACACTCAATAAAATCAACTTTAAAACCGGAAATAACATATTACATTGCATTTGACTACATGGTTTTGTTGTCATTTCGCGCTATCACGCGGTGTGATGTCATAAAACCGCATCGCAAATTTAAGAACTGCGTTTATTATTTTTGGTAACTATTGCCGTTGCCAAGCGGAGTTTTATGTCCACACAAAATAAAATCGTCGGTGATGGTGGATGTTATAATATTTCAGTTTAAACAACCTCTCTGAAGATGTCTCATGTGAGCCGAAAGCTTAGAAGAAAATCAATAAATAATTATCCAAATGTTGGAGAATTTTTGTCTTTATTTTCAACTGAAATTAAAGCAAATACGACGTTTAGAACGGCTCATGATTAAACATAATAGACATTCATTGTCTCTTATATTTAACAGCATATGTTTTGAATATATATATATATATATATATATATATATATATATATATATATACATTTCTCGTCTTTGGAACTCTCATCCTGCTTCTTGCTTTCCTGTCATATATAAACCTCAAAAATGTAAACGCAATATCAATGTCCGTCTTCCGTCTACCTAAACACTTTTCTTTTATTGTCCTCATTAACGTTTTCAAATAGTTCTTATAAAATTCTATTTCTCTTTAAGATTTTATCTTTCTTATGTGCCAAGAAAATCTTTATATATGTGAAATTAAAGAAAGGCGATGAAGCCACTACGACTCAAAAGGTTAGTTTGAGTGAAAAACCTGGGAGACCATGAAAATTTAACATAAAAAAAACCGGGATTATTACTGTTATTCGCTCAGTAAAAAAAAACATAAACCATTTAATTTAGGTGGTTATTTAACTAAGTTGTTGAAAGTAGATAAGAGTTGACACAACACTTGAAGTGGTTAAGATTGTAGTGATTGAGGAAACATCTCCTCGGAAATCTGTTCCGCAAAGATTGTGTTATTATCGCCTTTCTTAGACTGAGATGGTTAAACAAAATCTTCGTTCAACTTACATGACTCTCTTCTAAACGTTTACTTAAAGAAGGTGATTTCGTTGATTTTAAGTCTTTAGCCAATGTTCTTGGCATTATTTTTTCTGTCTGTCTGCACTTGAGACACTGAATTCTACAATTACACTGGTCAACACGATTTTTAGTGCCAAGAAGAAAAAAAAACTCGTTTTTTAGCTAATTTGATAGAGGCTGATTTCGAAAAATGACCTTAGATTTTCATGGTTAGCTACCATTTTTGCTGTACTGAAATTGCTCAGTTTTGAAAGAAAAGATCAATTTACAGTACCGGCTGATCGCAACATTTAGTTAATAAAGCTCATAGAAACCCATCAATTTTCAGTTAGGCCGAGAAATTTATGTCAGCTACCTGAAATAAGTCGTTTTTATAAGAAAAAGTGGTTTTAAGTAAAAAAAAACATTTAAATAGAAGTCCCGAAAAATTTCGAATTATCGCCAAAATTCAATTTAACTGATAAATATTTTCAGTAATACACTTTATCAATAATATGATAATATGAGTATTAATGTTCATTTTCACATAGCCATCGAAATAAATTTCTAGACAGTTGTGGCAATTTGAGTGATGATTAAGAAAAACGAGTTTATCAGGATATTAAAAATGGAAGAGTGATACCATGGACAGCGGGACAAACGAACGATGGCTTGCTACTACTGGGGTATCAAAAGGGACTTACATAATATTAACCATGACAATCTAGAATAAAAAAATGTTAAAATAGTTCTTATGTTCATGACGTTTTTATTTCTGTACTTAATTTATTAAATATGTTGATGAAAATACTTGTTGATTGCGGTATATTCAATCGTGTTACTTTTAAAAACTTAGAGTTTGATTGTTATTTGAAAATAGTGTTTCCCAATAAGCAGACAAATAATTGTTGGCTTAAATACGAATTGAAAAGTTTCTATGATTTTACTTTGTTTTACTTTATTTTACTTTTTTCTACATCTATTGAACAGGTGTAGAGTCTCATCCATTGTTCCCTGTTTAGGATGTGGTTCCCGGCTTTCTCTTTTCCAATTTTTTCACTCTTACGTAGCCCCTGCGCTTCAGTGGCGTTACCGCCTTGCTCGGGGTGATATGATTAAAAAATATATATATATATTGCCATCGGTCAATATGATGAAATATAATGAAACAAATGCATTTTTTCCAAAAATGATGCATTTCTGGACAACAATCTAATAAGTAAGATCATTTTCAGAATCAGATCCCTGAAATAGCTAAAAATAAGATGTTTGGTGTTTTGACACCATTTAAATTTTTTGTGATAGTTTAAGCTATTTTGCAACATTGGTGACCACCAAAATAAAACAAATTACAACGACTGGAGAATGTATCTGAAATAACAATACACACACATACATTGTTTTCACAACTACAACATTGTCACGCCATTTAATATATTATTTATCAAACTTTAAAGCACATGATTAACCAACACAAAATTCTTAAGAACAAGTTAAACGTGCTATACCATGTAAACTACTAAGAAACGACCACAAAAATTGGACCTAATACCCTAAATATAATTAATTAGAACAATATAAAGTAAGATAAAATAGAAAATACTAACATTTACGTGACCCGAAAAGCCAACACACGAAACATGTAATTTACAAAAATAAATCGACGACAGAACAACCAGTAAAAATGTTTGAAAATTCCTACCGTTGGTCGAACGGCTTAGCTATAGAAAAATATATTGACAAATTTGACCCAGAAGTCAAAAAAAAAAAATAATTAAAAACATAAAACAAATTAAAAAAGAAAAGGAAGGCGATACCTAAGGTTTAAAATAATCATAAAAAATCATTCTTGAGTTTTATTTAATCGATTAAATTTGATATTTCTCATAAGAAAAATCGTTTTCTGTATTTCAAAACGTATTTAAATCTATTGGAATGAGTTTTTAAAAAATTCTATAAATGACGAATTCTAGTCATGTTTACAATTTTTAAGCACAACGTAATTCTCTTTATTAAAACTCTTTTAAAAATAAATTATACTTTTTAAAATACACACACATACATTATTTTAATTAATATAAAAATTGAAAACAAATCTTGTAAAAGTTTTTTTTTCTTAAGACAATAGTGTCAATAATATATTTTATTAATAAAAGCAATAAAAAATTTTCTTAATATTCTAATTATAGCATTATTGTATATTTATATTACAGTTTGCATAAGATTTTCTGAAACTGGTTGTCTTATTTTAGAAAATAAAATTGATGATTTAAATTATCCAAATACTTCTGCTTAAAATTAATAAAAATATTAACGCTTCATTAATCAAAAACCTATAGAGCGTTTAAAAAAAAAATAGCATCCACTATAATAATTGTTGAAGTAATATGTGTATATATTTATGTAGAATAGGATAAACGATTTCACACAACGTAGTAATTATAAATATTTTTTACAGAAGCATATTATGAGCTGAAAACTATATGGAATATTTCTCTCTTAAATTTATATCTGGAATTTCTCCAATTTCGGTTGTTGAATACCCTTTAAGCGGTAATTTTTCAAAGTTTTAATCTTTATTAATTCGTGACATTGATTAAATGGCTAAAAAGCTTTTATTTCGAAATATAAGCTAGTAGCAGAACCTAGTATCGAAACTTGGAATGACTTTTATTTGCGACTGATTATCCACTTACCGTCTATAATTTTGCTCGCCATTTCCTGATGAGTTATACTTTTTCTTTTATGTGCCTTATCTCTTCAAGACGTGGGAGAACGTAGTTCTTCACAGCTTCCGGTTCTTTGTAGAACTAAGTAAAGTTTGACTACATAATAATCGACAAGCACATCCTTGAAAAGACTATCGTTAAACGAGACAAAGGTTAGTTTACTTTTAAATACGAGCCGCAAATAAAAAAAATAGTTCTTCTTTTTCCTTATGTACCATGTTCTTTCAAGACGTAGATGATCATGAATTTCGACTTGCTCCTATCTATAGTCGCTCTTAATATCTTTCCCCTTGGTATCTCTTACAGACAACGCTCCGCCATCCACCTGCTCAAGCCCCTCAAGTAATTCTTACGCTGTTTCCCGCTGTCTTTCTTGCTCTCTATCCGTCCCGTGAGTTTCAGGTTCTTCAAGCCCTTCTTCCTCATTCTTCTTCTTCTTCTATGTGCCCTGTCCCTTCAGGACGTAGGCGATCATGGATCTCCACGTCTCCCTATCCCTTGTGGCTCTTAGTATGTTTGCTCCTGTTGCTCCTGGCAACCCCCGTTCCGTCATCCACCTGATCATACCCTGCAAATATGTTATCCGCTGCCTTCCTCTGTCTCTCCTTCCTTCTATCTGACCAGTCAGTATCAGGTTCTCCAGGCTCTCCTTCCTCATTGCATGTCCCAGGCCTCCCAGATGAGATCAAGTCCCAAGTAGGCATCTACGTAGATGACACTACAATATACTCCCGCTCCAGTAAGAAACCTGTCGTGGCGGACAGACATAATCTCGCTGCTGACCTTAAGCGGGATCTATACTCTGTGGTGAACTGGGGCAAGAAGTGGCTTGTCAACTTCAATTCCTCTAAGACCAAGCTCTTGTCTGTCAACCATTACAGGCAACCTCTTCTTCCTCCCATAAGCATGGACCAGATGATTCTCCCGGAGAGTAATACACTACGCCTCCTCGGACTTACCCTGTCCTCAGACCTCAAATGGAAGCACTATATTGAATCCATAGCAAAATCTACTGCTAAGAAGATCGGGTCACTATGTCGATCCAGGATGTTTTTTCCACCTGAATCCATCCTGCATATATACAAGTCAACCATCCGTCCGTGCATGGAGTACTGCTGCCATTTATGGTCAGGTGCTCCTGCCGTTCTCCTCAGTGTTCTTGACAAGCTCCAAAGGAGAGTCTGTAATGTGATAGGTACTGATCTGGCGACTCGTCTGCAGCCACTTTCCCATCGTCGAAATGTGGCCTCCCTCTGTCTCTTCTATAAATACTTTCATGGCTTCTGCTCGGATGAGCTTAAGTCACTGATGCCTCCTCAACAGGTGTTTACCCGTGCAACCAGACTGGCAACTGGGTCCCACCCATTCACAGTCAGGTTAGCCAAACGCAGACGACAATTCTACTCCTGCAGCTTCCTCTCTCGCACTTTCCGCCTGTGGAACTCACTCCCGTATTCTTGCTTTCCTGACGGCTACGACCTCCAGAAATTTAAAAGCAAAGTTAATACTCACCTACTAACCACTGGACTCTAGCACTCTCCCCTCCCCTGTATAATCTTCACGTTCTCTCCGCCCATGTATCTGTCATTGCACCTGCTTTCTCAGCTTTCTATTGTTCCTTTCTAACTAGCTTGTACTCCTCACTCTTTTCTAATTAATCTTTCTACATTTATGTAACCCCCTGCACATCAGTGGCGTTTCTGCCTTGCTCGGGGTGAAATGATTAAAAAAAAAAAATTCTTTCTAACACTTCGTCGTTGCTTGTATGCTCAGTCCACGATATCCGTAGCATCCTTCTGTAGAACCACATTTCGGCCGCTTCCAGTTTTGTCCTCATTTTCGATGATATTGTCCAGCATTCACAGCCGTATTGAAGAACTGACATCACGTAGCAGTCTAGCACTCTTTTCTTCGTTTCTATTGAGATCTTCCTGTGTGTTAGTATTTTGCTCATCTTCTGGAACGCGTCCTTTGCCATGCCAATTACGTGTCCCAAAAACCTCAGTTGTCTTTTCTTGATGCATAGTATGAGTTTCCTTTTCGTTTGCATTCCCTCGTCGCTGCTCACATGTTCTGTCCGTAGTGTCCTCGGCATCCTTCTTTAGAACCGCATTTCTATTGCTTCAGATTCTATTGCTTCTTCCTTGAGATCGTTCAGCATTCGCTGCCATATAGGACGAGAGATATCACATAACAATCCAGTACTCTTTTCTTTGTCTACAACGAAATTTTCCTATCTCTCAATAATCTGCTAAGCCTTCGAAATGCGTCTTTGTCCAGGCCAACCAATCTTCGGATCACAGTATCGCACTTTCCATCCACTGTTAGAATGCTCCCCAAGTATTTAAACTTCTGTATCTGTTCATTTTTAATGTCCCCGACGTGTAGATGGCATTTTGGGGACCTCTTTTTACTGATGACCATATACTCGTTTTTCTTGAAGTTTATATTTAGCTCTTTCTCATTAATTTTCCTTGTTACATTTTGTAGGAGGTTCTGTATTTTCTTTTCCGTGTCTGCTATCAGCACTGTATCACCTGTGCATCTTATATTCTTAAGATTGTGGCCGCCAATGACGAATCCTGTACAGGTATAGAAACACGAAAAAAACTTTTGTTGTTTTTCAATCAATCAGTATATATATATATATATATATATAGTCATCAGCAGACAGATCTTTTTTGCTGTATCACAGATCATCAGTTCGGCTAGACATCCGATTGCTTTTTACCCAGGATCGAAACCCGACCAAACTGGCATCAGTCGGCGATTCTACCTATGAGCTATGTTCGCTCAGTAAAAGGAGGAAGACTTTTAGCGTGTGGTATATCATGTATACACACGCCATTAGCTGAGAGTGTTCTAATTCATTTCTGAATGAACGATATATATATACTAACGAGTGGATATAGCGATTACTAAATGTTCAGTCTATAAAACTCTGAAGTCGGGTGCATTAGTCATCTAACTGACAATTTTTCATATTTAAATTAACTATGTATATATTGGAGGAAATATAGATGACAAAGTGGAAAAGGTTTTGATGTGATTTGTTTTTTAGAACTTCATCTGACGAGGTTTATTTTAGTTTATGCGACTATATATATACAAACAAACGGAAAACTCTAGGGATTTTAAATTTAAATAAAATAATTTTCAAATGTGTTTTGGGTATAAAATCTATCCGATTTCATTTAGAATCTTGTCCTTTTTCTTTCCAACACCTTTATTATTAAATATCACACATTGTGATAGCAGAAGATCTGTCAAAAACAATGAAACATAGTAAGAACCAGGACGCAAATTTACTGTGGATAAACTAGTGATTAAAGCACTTATACATTTTCGTCTCGACGAATTGTTTGTTCTTTTAATTAGAATAGTATTTTCAAGTCAAAATTGTGATAAGTCTTGTTACGGTGAGCAACTAATGCAGTTAATATCTATAAATTCCGTCTTCAAAGTTATATATGATAAAATATGATTTAAGGTATAAGAGCTCAATATTCAGGACAGAGCGTGTATATATATATATATATATATATATATATATATATATATGGTTAAATAAAGAAGGCAAAATGAAAACTATATTTTTCTTACCTACGCGTTTCGTCCTCTGAGAGACTTTATCAAGAAAAAGAAATTAAATAAATTTTATTTCAAATAAAGTATATATAAGCAAAAAATGTTGGATACTTTTTATCCAGCCTTATGCTAAATGAAAAGTCTTACAAAATTTACCTCAAAGAAAATTATACCCTAAGCTATATTAACGATAATTCCAACCACCATATTACTATTATAAAACAAATACTTAACACTGTTAACATCAGAATAAACCGGTTGCCTTCTGACCTTAAGATTTTCAATGAAAATAAAAAGTTATATAATAAAGCCCTTCAGGAAAGCAGCTTTAGGGACAAATCGTTATATGTAAAACCCATTGTTAAATCTAAGAAACTAAAACTAGGAGTAGTTGTAGCAAAAGAAAAGTTATATGATTTAACCCCCTATTCTGTAGACTATCTAACAGTAACATTAGGAAATATTTTCTGAAACTGGTAAGTAAACATTTTCATACCAATAGACTCCTAAGTAGAATCTTTAATAAAAATACTATTGAAATTAGTTATTCTTGTACGCATAGATAATATCATTAATTCCCACAATCGACAGATTTTAAAAGAATTTAGATAGAACTAATATTAAAATTGGTAAAACACGCTTTTGCGATTGCATGTCCATCAACTTTTGTTCCGTGTAAGGTAAATGTAAGTCTACCCAATTGATCTACCAAGCTAACAACTCCCCCAGAAATAACAAAATTAATCATAAAGTTAATAATAGAATATCAGCGGGAGAATTTAAACAACGTTACTATTCCTACAAACACTTCTTTTCCAAACCCAATCTAAAATTCCAGACTTCACTTTTCCGAAGATTTTGGGAAATGAAAGAGGAAGGACTTAATACAATAAGGAATTATAGATTAATAGCTTCAGCCCGGACCAAAATAACCACTATAATAGATGCTGTCTATGTTTAGGTGAAAAAAATAAAATATTAAAATATTATATTATTGTGACTCTTTTCGCTTCTGCCGCCAAAGTGGCAGACCTACAGGTTCCGTTAGTAAAGATCTGCTCCGTTTTTGTTTTTTTTTCTTTTTCTTTTTCCCTACTCTTACTTCCGTTTTTTACACACATAAACAAATAAATTAATTTTCTCATCATGTTTTATTCTCGCTGATGAGACTGGTGTTAAATTCACTCGTCGAAATGGCCATCCGATTTAAGAAAATTTAAATACATATATATATATAAATTTGAGTATATATATATATATTTTAATTCAGATACTTCAATCCAAGGGAAAAAAGCAGGAAGGTAAATTCCAAAAAACCGGATCCTAATTAATATTACAAATTTATTTTAATATTAAAAAATGATACAGGAAGAGAGCTCCATGTAATAAAATATTACAGAGCAAATATATATTAAAAAAGGATTAATTCAAAGATGTTGAATGGCCATTTCGACATGAAGATCCCCACGGGGGACGACACATCACCTCAGCAACAGAAAAAACCTTATATATATAGAAATGCCGTTGTGAAGCGGTGTACATAGGACGAACGAATCTGAGGTTGGAAACACGAGTAACGCAGCACATACCCGCAAATGTACGTTTGGGTAGTTTTAGACGCTCTATAAGAACAATTCAAGTTGTTCAAAAATCGGTTACTGGACAACATTTACTAGAAAATCAAGACTGTGCCACTTGCTATGAGGACACTTGGTGTTCTTTCTTGCACGGTGCCCACTCGGCCCATCATATATGTGTTTTAGAGGCTGTTTATTTCAAGATTCATCAGCCTAACCTGTGCAGACAGAAAGATCATTTCATCCGCTCCTTACGGTCGTTGTGGGGGGATTGTGAGTTATTCTTTTACCATTTTACTTTTGGAACTGTGTGTTTACACCCCACTTACATTTTAATTATTTTCTTGATTAAAATTATACTTTTAAACGTGTTCCAACTTTCCATTCTGTAAGTTATTTTCATGTCCTTCATATCATTAACATTAATGACAACGAGCACCTTTGATAAAGTGTTGACTTGAAAGGATTCTAAAGTCTACATGATGACGTCTACTCTCTCTCTTTCTTTCTCTCTCTCTCTCTCTCTCTCTCTCTATATATATATATATATATATATAATGTGTGTGTGCGTTAATAGTGTAATAGTGTGTTAAAACTATTACAACAGTGTGCTAAATAAGAGAAAGTCTTCTCTCGCGCCTCTCTTCACTCCAATTGTTCTCTGTTTGGAAATGTATTAGAGGCTATAATTAACTCTGAATTACTTAAACATCATACATAACAGTATCTTCTTCCAGATAAGCAATCTGACTTTCACTTGTCTGTGTCGACTGCTGATGTGTTAACGATTATTGCTGAAACAGTTTATCAAGCTTTAAAAGAGAATGATAATGCTATTGCTGTTGCTGTGGATATCTTGAATGCATTTGACAGAGTTTGATGCATTAATCTTCTTCACAAGTCTAAAGTTTAGGGTATTTCAGAACAATTTTTCAACTGATTCAGTCTTTCTTATCAAATCGCAAAATGGAAGCTTTCTTGATTGACCGCTAAATACAGCTGTTCTCCAGGGCTCTATTCTTCACTGTTTTTCATTTTCATCAACGACCTTCCCGATGTAATCAGTTCTTAACACGGTATATGTGCTGATGACACGACTGTTTACACTTGTCTTAATAGCAATTCCGATCGATTAAGGTCAATTTGAAAGCTGATTTTAAACAAAATTACCTACTATTTGTTAAATGGAACAATGGGTGGCTTGTTAATTTCAACTCTTTATAAACAAAACTGCTTTCTTTTAATCAACTGAGAAAACCCTTTTCAAATTTTATCAGCATGGCAGATGCTAACCTCCATGAGATTGGTCCTTCTCAGATTAACGTTTTAGGTTGACATGAAGTGGAAAGAGCATATTGAATCAATTGTTAAGTCTTCTGCTGAGAATGTTGTTTCATTATTTCGTTCTAGACATTTTTTCTCGTCAGAACCTATCTTACAATTCTACTATTCGTCCTATTCGTTTAGAGATTCTTGATAAACTTCAAAGAAGAATTTGCAATCTTGTTGGTATTCACCTAGCATCTTGGTTTCAGTACCTTTTCTATAAATTCTTTAATTGTAATTGTTTTTTATGAATTTAAGCGCAGTACTAGATTGGCGGCAAGGTCTCACCATTTTACAGTTAAAATGGCAAGATGTAACTATAAGCTTTATGCAAACAGTTTCTTCTTGACTGGGGAACTCTCTTACGGCTCCTCGCTTTCCATCTAACTTTGAACTTTAAAAATTTGAACGCAATCTGAATCGTTATCTTCTGTCCTGTAAATTTTTGATGTTTTATTATTTTATAAAGCAAAAAAAAAAAAAAAAAGACAAAAAAACCCAAAGAAACAAAACGTGACGGTGCTTATAATTTTGCATAAACTGTAAGATACTCGACATTTGCATTCGAAACCGACATCTTTTTTTCAAAGAAATGACGCGATCGTCGGAAAATGTCAGTCGTTTGCGAAATTTTCATAGAATTCCAAGACGCAAAATGAAAGACAAGGACACACACACACACACACACACACACACACACACACACACATATATATATATGAGTGTGTGTGTGTTCAAAAATGGCAACAAAAGCCATTTCATTTGATTTGACGGCATAATGATGTCAGCTTTATTTTGTATGTCAGAAGGTTTCAGATTTGAGGCACGGTTCCTGGGGCTTTCTATCTGATACTGGGTGTGGCGGAAGAAGACATAACACATACACGCGCACGAACACACACACACACACACACACACAAAAGAACACAGATATGCGAACACGCACACACGAACATGCACACACAAACACACATACTCATGCATACACACATCTATACATATATGTGCATGTTTTCATGTGTGTATGTGTGTGCAGTAAGTACGCGTGTGTTTAGAGAATTACCGACAGGCATATGAATACCCACACGCAACAGGTTCTACAAGCACCCATTTACGTCGAAAGAAAAAGCCCATATATGGAAAAATACAAGTTTTATTCTACATAGATATTTAAGTATATTCTAGCCTTTAATATAAAAACATATATGCACGATCATAAAATCATTATCAGTTTGTCACACAGATATTTATATACAGTACACCAAATACACACCTTATAATAATACACACACACACACACACACACACATGCACACGAATATGAGTGCATCATTAATGCTACAGACTGAGATTATATGAATTTTGATCTGAAGTATTCACTGTATAATGTTTGATCTTTCTAATTAATATGTAATCTGAAATGAGCATTAACAGAAAAGGTAATTTTACTGAAAGTACTTATGAAAAACATTAACTTTAGAACTTACTGATGGTATTTTTATGTTTGCAAGCATACATAATAATGGCCAGCGTTTCGTTGTTAGTACAGCTATACAATCCCCATTGCAGACGTTTGCTCAGGCACATTTCTGTTTGTTCAAACCCCACATGAATCACCCACAGCTTATACTGCAACTATGCTGAGTTGATCTTAGTGAAGGTTCATGGGAGAATATCGGTTTGAACAAAAGCTGATATACGCTCAAAGCCTCAGTCACGATGACTTGATACTTCCTGCTAGCACAACCCTCGATGGGCTTCAAACAGCTCTCCGATAACGCAATTTCACTCACATCTCTTAGGTTGTATAGTTGTCACTTTCCAGAGGTGCTGAGCATTGAGATCACCCCATCATGACAATAACATCAAGAAATCACCTTTCTAAAAAAAATCAACCATATTGAGCATTAAATAAGAGTTTCATTATTGGAAAACGAACGTTCTTACCACTCATCCGCGCGCTCATAAATACATGCATACATACGTACATACATGTATCAGTCAGTTGAGTGCATTACGTGATACACACTTGGACGATCATGTCTCTTTCGAGACATGACTGACCGGGCAGAACATTATCCCGCAGTAGGTTGCTATTACTTTCTGCGGTAGACTGTACGCCAATCAATGCTATAGAACCCAATCCGTCCTGTTATTTAACCCATAAGTGGAGGGAAGAGACGAATTAATACCTTTTCCAAGGGTATTTGTGCGTAAGTGAATGCAACGAATTTGACTGAAATTCGAACTCGGCTCTCCAATTTTTCGTTCCGAGTCGATATTCATTGCACCACAACGCACATCTCACATTCAAAGTATACATACATGTACACATTAAATAAAAAAAGACTACAATTAACCGGAAAATTAACCATAAAATTAAGCCAACATCAATAATATTTTATCAGAGCTGCAACCGAAATATGTTTCATTACTATTAAAAAAATCTCAGACATGAAGATGCGACATTTATTATACAAAAATACGATATGTTCATTTAGTCAAAATATTAACAAAAATAATAATATTTGATAATGGCTTCTTAAAGCCGAAAGAATTTGCACTTCAGAGAATACATAATTAGAAAGAAAACTGGAAAAATAATCTGATTTGAACCAACATAATAAACAAATAAAAGAACACTCGCAGAAACTATATATATATATATATATATAGTTTCTGTGTATGTTTTTTATATATATATTTCCCAGTACTTTCGAATGTTGCTACATTTGTTTTCACGGATTTTTGGTGTATACTTACGCAACTCTTTATTCAATTCTACCCACGTTAAATGGAACCAATTTCAAGTTTCTCAAAAAACAAAACAAAATAGAAATAACTTTGACAAATTTGCCTGTAACATTGTGATATTACAAGAAATTCAATTCTGATTTGATAAAGAGAATCTGACAACAGACATGTGTGTGTGTGTGTGTGTGTGTGTGTGTGTGTGTGTGTGTGTGTGTGGAGTCATTAGGACGTCAGCGTTCCGAACATGTGACCCTAGTTCGACTCACAGAATAGTAAATTTGACAGCAAACGACCTTGAATATATTAGCCTATGGAAATGATTCCAGCATGCTGAAGTCTTGTGTAGTACCTGCAAATCATACGACTGTTGAAATTGGGTAGAAGAAACTTTTTAAAATCATTTCACTCAAAATAAGGCAGAGCCGACATTAGTAAGAAGGAGCTTGCACTGAAACTGGGTACAGTGGGTATTGAATCAAGATGAATGGGATTCAATAAGATAGAAGATGGCAATTGACGTTGTATTTAATTTTATGGAGATCGTTTCTATCACAGAAGCAAGTAAACGGGAGATATTTCCACAGGCGGGAAGTGCAAGAAAAGAAACTGTTGGAATGGTAGTGGCAGGTACGTTTAACTATTTCAACGGTAAAAGAATGGGGCCTGGATGCCAGTCTGGCAGCATGCTTCAATTCACATGGTCAAGGCACCGTGAAAAAAGCTTGTCAGAGCAGTTGCCATGAAAAATACTTGTAGAAAAGATTATCACGTTTGTGATAATATGATTGATGTCGAGATGCTAAGTCAGGACGGATTACATTGCAGAACCTTCTTTGGATATTCTCAATAACCTCGAGATGAATAACAGGAATATCCCCGGACTAGATATGGCAAAAGTATTCTGTGCACGGATGAATGGAAGATTTAAAAATGTTCAAGGTGGATTTTGACGAGAAAAATACTTTCTAGCACATCTGTCAATAGCTAGACATAAGTCATCGTAATCTAGGGTGTGAGTGTACTGGCTTCTTCAACCACTGATTACGTCAAATTGTTATCTCTATCTCAGAAACAGTAATAAGATCCGCTCAGCATAGTTGCAGTATAAACTTTAGGTTAGCTCTATGGGTGCTGATTAGAAAGCCGGCTTTACAGATGACATAATCTGAAACGGGTAGCCAGCACCAACTAATTCACACACACACACACACACACACACACACACACACACACACACACACACATGCATAGATATATAAATGCATAGACTTATATATATACACATATATAAATATATATATATATATATAGGCACGCACGCACACAGACATATATATATATATATATATTTATATATATATATATATTCAGTCAGTCAGTTAAGTGCCATACGTGAAACACGATTGGACGATCATGTCTCGAAAGAGACATGACTGACCGGGCAGAACATTATCCCGCAGTAGGTTGCCATTGCTTTCTGCGGTAGACTGGTTGCCAGCCAAGGCTATAGAACCAAATCTGTCCTGCTATTTAACCCATAACTGGAGGGTATAGGCGGATTAATACCTTTCCCAAGGGTATTTGCATGGACAGACGATTATCCCGCAGTAGGTTGCCATTGTTTTCTGCGGTAAACTGGTAGCCAACCAAGGCTTTAGAATCCAATCTGTCTTATTACTTAACCCGTAACTGGAGGGAAGAGACGGATTAATACCTTTTCCAAGGGTATTTGAGCGTATTATTTATGGGTTAAATAATAGAACAGATTGGGTTCTATAGCCTTGGCTGGCAACCAGTCTACCGCAGAAAGTAATGGCAACTTACTGCGGGATAATATTTTGCCCAGTCAGTCATGTCTCTTTTCAGACATGATCGCCCAAAGCGTGTATCACGCATGGTACTTAACTGACTGAATGTATTATACAAACGGCAAGTAATAATAATGACAATAAATCTAAACTTTAATTAAGACGTTCATGGCTTCACACACACACACACACACACACACACACATATACATATATATATATATATATCGTTCATCCTTTTGCAATGTCCAGGTGCGCAGCCTGACGTTTTCAAGGAGGTGGACATATCCGGAGTCAGTTAATTTTTGGTTATAACTAAATTAGACCAGTACTCAGTTGGGTTAAAAAGTATCCAATATATTTATATTGTAGAACTCTTTGTTGTCTATGTGGATTATCTCATTAATTTTATTTCGAATGTATATTCCTATTAATTTTTAACACATGGAATAATCGCAAATCTTCATTTAAACTCGAAAACTTAAAAATTGTGTCTAACAGGCTAGCCACGTCTGGAAATGAAAAATGAAAAATTAAAAAGGCCCTGATACAACATGGGGTGTACTGAAAAAAGCCAAAACATCCAACGGTGGTAAAGTCTGCAAATGGTGACAGGAGGAAAAGTTAACCATTATGTTGCTTCCAGAACAAAAATCAAAAATACTGAATGAAAGATCAAAATTAATGTCCAGATGGAATCACATTTCAATACAAATTAGGTTTATACAAACATAAATGAAAGCGTTTTAAAATCCGTCAGTAACTCCTCCTTAATTTTTGAAAATGGTAGGTTATCTAAAAATTCCAGTCGCGCGTTTGTAAAAAATCCTTGTTCGTATGTCTGAAAAACGGAAAACCAATTATTATAAATCGCCTGAAGATACCGAAATGGTGAAACCTACGTTGCGGAAATAACTCATTTCCAATATATATATATATATATATAAGTGTACATTGAAGTCAACACACATAGGCGACAGGCATTTCATGCTCAACGCAATCGTCAGCCTATGCCATAAACCTTTTTTATCATATATCTATCTTGCTATATTATAAACAAATAAATGTTCACAACTTATCTTCCCAACTTAAAGTACTCACTTATTAGTTTCTTTTTTATTCATGCCGTATGCGATCATAGATCGCCACATATATTTTCTCATTACCAGCTTGATTGTCAAAACTATTATCAGCGTATTGTCAAAAGTGTTTCTGTTGTTTTATCCATGCTTTTGAGTTTTAGAGTTGTTCTTTTATCAGATTGGTTGTCATTCAAGGCTAGACTGCCCCGTCTATCCTATTATTTAACTCATAACTGAGGTGGGGGGAATAGACAAACTCATGTCTTTTCTAAGAGCATTCATGTGAAAGCAAATGCAACAGACTATTCCAGAATTTGAACTCGGCTCACCGATTTCACTGTAAACCACCCGTAACGCCTTCCTTAGGGTGATAGATTGCTAAATTGGCTTAATAATTGCAGTTATCCTATTTATCTTAAAGACGTCGCGTAACTTATATAATAAATGTTAATTTTTTAAGTCAACTTATTTTAAATTTTCTTTTCTAAATGACATTATCGGATTACGCAATCTCATTTAAAATTGATCGGTCATGTCGTATTACATCAACCGTTATATTATCCTCCGTAAAAATAAAAAAAAAAGTAAAAACTTTGAAGACTTGTAAAATCTGCAGAATTTTTGTGAGTTAGCACAGGTGACATATCTTTGGAAAGGACTGGAGGTGGGAAATCAATTGGATTTGTGATGTGACGAAACAGATCTCATCATCGTCATGATATGTAGTTAATTAACTGTCATATTTAATACTTTGTAAATGCCTCCAACTGCATATAAATATTTTACCATCGGAACATTTAATATGACAGGGCTCATGATAAAGAAATAAAAAATCACCGGCTTGGGATGTTGAATTATATAAATGGTGTATGTTGTCTACAAGAAACCAAAATCAAAGAAAAGCGATAATGACAGCTAAATTAATAATGTTGGAAACAGTATGTGCGTTGTGGTGCAATGGATATCGATTCGGAACGAGAAATCAGGGAGCTGAGTTCGAATTCCAGTTGAATTCCTTGCATTCATTTCCGCACAAATACCCTTGAGAAAGGTATTAATCCGTCTCTTGCCTCCACTTATGGCTAAAATAATAGGACAGATTGAGTTCTATAGCCTTGGCCGGCAACCAGTCTACCACAGAAAGCAATGGCAACCTACTGCAGGATAATCTTCTGGCCAGTCAGTCATGTCTTTTTCCAGACATGATCGCCCAAGTGTGCATCACGTATGGCACTTAACTGACTGACTGAAATATTATGGAAATTGTTTTTTCCTCAATTGCAAATGGAAAAATAACAACGACTGACATTGGCGCAATATCTAAGGCAGAACTTTGAACAACGACATTAAAAGAATTAGAAATAAATTTAGTGTATATAATAGTAAAAAAAGATTCGATCCGAATCCAAAAAATAGTAAAGAAATATTTGATTATATAAATTTTAGTTAATTATATAATTCCTTTCACTATCATCAAAGCTATTTCGACTTGAAGGCACATTGCAAATCATTTCATACAAACCTAGATGAAAGTGTTTTAAAATCCTTGAGTAATTTTTCTCTAATTTATATTTTTAATTTCGCGCATGTACATTGTTTGCTTCTTTTTTTTTTTTTTTTTGACTGCACATTATAGTAGAGTCAGTTGGGTACAGTCTGTAACAAAATAACAGCACGACACAATTCACTCGACCAGAGACTTGGAAACGGCTTGCTGTACTGCTTGGCATTCGGGCCGGAATATCTAAACGAACATTTCAGAGTGTTTGAGTGTTTGAGTACAGAGCAGAGGATTTGAAAAGAGTTGGATTAGTCTAATGGGGATTACGAAGGTGTTTGGGTTGATTACTAGCGATTGCGACGTTATACATCCATTCATCTTACCACAGGGCCTACGACTCAATTAAGAGATCTACATCAAGTGCCTTGAGAAAGCAGTGCTGCCGTAGATCAAGAGGGTCGTTGATGGAATACCCTATGTCTGGAAACAGGACTGTGCACCATGCCACATAAGCAGGAGAACCCAGTCATAGATGTCAGACAATTTCAGCGATCACATCACCCTTTACATCTGGCCACCTAACTCTCAGAATGCAAAGCATTGATTATAAACGGTACATCCATTGAAATAGATAAACTTTTTAAAAATATGGAAAGACCATCCCTCTTGAAATATCTATATTTTAAATCTTGACTTTCGAGCGCCAATCTGAAATATGGATCTATATTACATACTTACAAAGCCATATAAGATGATCTCTATTACGAACATAAAAGGCCATATATGAGGATCTATGTTACACTCTTAGAAGGTCATATACGGGGATCTATATTAGGTACTTAGAAGGCTATATACGAGGATGGATAAATAATTTCTTAGTCAGACAAGTAGTTAGTTTTTTAATTCTGATCTGAGATTTTTACGTTATAATGTTCATCACGGAATCAAGTGCCTTGGCAAAGAAAGAGATTATGTTTGAAAAATAAATATTCTGCAAAATAAAAGTTCTTTCAAGCTACGATTTTTTGTACCTACGTCTGTATATATTCAGTTTTATTAGAGACACACTTGCCAAATAAAGCATCCAATCAGATTCGTTTGCACCACATTAAAACCCTGAACCTAAAGTCGAAAAAGTGCCTAGGTACTGATATTTTTGCCACACGCACATCTAAGCAGTTACACATTTGTCCACGTATACGCAAGGATAGACACGCGTTCCTACACACAAGCGGGTCTATAGGCACTGAGTCATAAACCGTTAAGGCATTTGCAGACACAAGCAAATAAGTATGCCCTCTTAAATATATATTAATATATATTTACAAATGTTTGTAAAGCTAAGCTTAGTCAACATTCATAGGGCACACAATGCGAAATTTTCTTAATAACAATATCATATCAGATAAGCGGCGAAAATATCAATAACTATGTATTTTCTATTCATCAGAAATCAGGAAAAAATGGAATATAAAGGTTAATCCATCGTCATCTTCTCTTTAATTTCTATTCTTTTATTAATAATATTTAATACCATTTAATAACAATAATATTTAACATCAATAATATTTAATAACATTTAATAACAATAATATTTAACATCAATAATATTTAATAACATTTAATAACAATAATATTTAACATCAATCATATTTAATAACATTTAATAACAATAATATTTAACATCAATCATATTTAATAACATTTAATAACAATAATATTTAACATCAATCATATTTAATAACATTTAATAACAATAATATTTAACATCAATCATATTTAATAACATTTAATAACAATAATATTTAACATCAATCATATTTAATAACATTTAATAACAATAATATTTAACATCAATCATATTTAATAACATTTAATAACAATAATATTTAACATCAATAATATTTAATAACATTTAATAACAATAATATTTAACATCAATCATATTTAATAACATTTAATAACAATAATATTTAACATCAATCATATTTAATAACATTTTTCATCAGATACTTGATACTCACTAATCCCTTGACTAAGTGGCTTTATCGGCTTTTAGTTTAAAATGATAAAAAAAAATTATTAGCATTTTAAAATTAAAACTTTGGATTGGGATAAAAAAAGAATATTCCAAACACAGAAAAATAAAATAAACTACGAAGTAATGAGAAAGAAAATAAAGATATGTTTAAAAATCTGATCCATTAAACTGACACAATGTTTTACAGCGCAATCATTTTTTATTTATCACTTCAATCAAGGTAATAAAACCACAAAGAAGCAAGAACAATTGAGTGTTAGAGAATATAAGAAAAAAGAAAATGATATTAAGGAGAGAGAAGAATAAATAAAAAGCAATGAAGAAAACAAAACATAATTTACTATCCGCATGCAGGCGGTTTGTTACCACTATAGGTTCTTGATTATTCTCATATCCTCTTAAAATATGTCAATGTTAACGAGCAGTTCAATCAGTTCTTTGTGATGTACTTGGCGTAATCTATAAAACGTCCTTCTGCATTTATATTGCTTTTTCTTATAACATTCTAGGCATAAATATCCCGTCCTTTGTTCCAGTGCATTTTATGAACCCACACTGCTCTTGTCTTATTTCTGCTCTGATTCTGTTTCGCGCTCAATTCATCAGAATTTGAACGATAAGTTTTGTTTTGTGGCTCATTAAGCTGATTATCCGATAGAGTTCACATTCGTCTGCAGCTCGCTTCTTAGACAGTGCTATGAAAATATATCTACTTAGGTCCTCCGGTGTATTGCTAGTGTTGTAGATTCTATTTATTAATGCTTTAATCTTGTCTATGCAGAAATCATCTAAGGCTGTAACTATCTCTATTATAATTCCATCTGGCCCTGCCGTTTTGTTTCTGTTCAATTTAAACTATGCAGATTCTACTTCAGACTTTAATATTTCCAGATTGTCGAAATTTCTATGTATTGCCGATTGTTCTCTTTCGTCGGAGTAAAGTTCGATGTTTTCGTCCCATCTCTGAAGTATATCGGCATTCCGTCCTTAAATTTTATGTGCTGATGACATGTACGTTGTCATGTTGGTTCTCTTATTTTTTTTATTCAGGCCTACATATTTTTTATTCATATCTACGTATTTTTATTTGTATGCCTGCACATTTTTCGTTCAGCCATTCCTCATTAACCAGGTTGCATTTTCCGGATTTATTTCTATAATGTTCTATATTCCGTGTCTTGATATTGTTTTGTCTCCTTTCCATCCCGTCGACAGTTTCATGTCTTCTTCTTCTATGTGCCCTGTCCTTTCAGGATGAGGGCGATCATGGCCTTCCACGTTTCTCTATCCCTGGTGGCTCTGAGCACGCCTTCTCCTGTTACACTATGCAATCCTCGTTCCGTCATCCACCTGATTAGGTCCTTCAAATATGTTATTCGTTGCTTTCCTCTGTCTCTTTTTCCCTCTATTTGACCTGTTAGTATCAGATTCTCCAAGCCCTCCTTCTTAGTTGCATGTCCCAGGAACTTCAGCTGTCTCTTCCTGATGCTCAGTATTAATTTCCTTTTGGTTTCCATCATTTCCAAGACCTCATCATTGCTCACATGCTCGATCCATGATATTCTCAGCATCCTTCTGTAGAACCACATTTCCGTTGCGTCAAGTTTTTCCTTCATCATTGATGATAGTATCTAGCATTCACTGCTATATTGAAGAACTGACATCACATAGCAATCCAGTACACTCTTCTTTGTTTCTAGCGAAATTGTCCGGTTTCTTAAAACTTTACTCAACTTTTGAAATACTTCCTTCGCCATGACTATTTGCCTTCGGATCTCATTGTCGCACTTTCCGTCTTCTGTTAGAACATTTCACAGATATTTAAACTTCTGCACCTGCTTGATTTTAGTATCCCCGACTTGTATTTGGCATTTTGGGCTACCGTTTTTACGGATGACCATACATTCGGTTTTCTTGCAGTTTATTTTTAGTCCTTTCTTGTCATTCTCTTCGGCTACCTTCTGTAGGAGGTCTTGTAGTTTCCTTTCTGTATGTGCTATTAGCACTGTATCAAGTTGAACAGATCCGGTGAAAAAACACATCTTTGTCTTACGTCTCTTTCTATCTTTGTATATCTGCTGAATTCGTTACCTGTCCGTATACAAGAGGTTTGCTACCAGTAAAGATTCTTGATTATTCTTAAGTCTTTCCCAAATATGTCAAGCTGCCGAGCATCTCCATCAATTCTTTGTGGCATATTTTGTCAAACGCCTTCGCATAATCAATAAAGCACAGGTATAAGTCCTTCTTCGTTTGTATAGACCTTTTAGAGAGCATTCTAATCATAAATATGGCGTTCCTTGTTCCAGTGTCTTTGACGAACCCTGCACTGTTCTTCTCCTATCTCTGACCTGAATCTGCTTCTCGCTTTATTCATCAAGATTCGGACGATCAGTTTTGTTATATGGCTCATTTAACTGATGGTTCTGTGGAGTTTGCACTCGTTTACTCCTGACTTCTTAAGCAGCGCTATGAAGATCGACTTTCTGAGGTCATCTGTTATTACACCACTATTATAAACTTCATTTATTATTTATGCAATTTTCTTTGTGCCAAATTCTTCCAGGGATGTCAGCAGCTCTGTGACTATGCCGTCTGGTCCAGCTGCTTTGTTTCTATTCAGTTTGGCTATTGCAGATACATGTCATCCAATCATTTATGATCTCGTTTGCTGATCATACTAAAACTTCTCTTCATCAGTCTCACTTTGAGTTTACACTTTTAACTTGTCTTTCATTGGCTTTTCACACTCTCCATATATTCATCCTTCAACCTAACAAAATAAAAAAAAAGCTTAAGTTATTTCAATTCTAACATTAAAAATTTTCGACATTATGTTTGACTAGTTTACTTCATTTCAATAAATTTTCATCATTTTTTATTGAATTTCAAGTTGAATATTCTCCGACAAGTAAAATAATTAAAGTACACGCGTTTATACACAGTTTTACTTGGAGAATATGATACGGACTGATCAAAAACGTTCATCATCATCATCATCATCAACAGTCGCTTTCTCGGCGTTGTTGCAGACATAAGATATAATTCTTTGAGCCTACTCTTCCGTGGCTCAAGGAATATTAGTAGAGAGCACTTAGAGATTTTCCAGCACTAGATTGCCAGTTCTTTCTTTGCCAACCAAATCTATATAACTCATTATGTCTTATTAACCATCTCTAAACTAGTTTTGAATTTAGTTTCCTTTTCCTAGGCTGGTTGCCACACAAGGTTCCGCTATTTTTCTCATAACTGGAGGAGAACAGATGAATTCATACCTTTCCCTGGGCTTATTAGCACGTAATTGAACGTAATGAATTCGACTGGAATTCGAACTCAACTCTCTGATACCACATCCCGAGCAGCAATGCATTTTGCTCATAACCTTCTGCTGTCTTTCAGGCAATTCTATATTTCCTCGCAGAACATTTTTTCCTCAGCAAAGAACTAGTTAGGGTGCCTTTGGTAGCCTCTCCTAAAAGATATTTCTTCTTTAAGGAAATTCTTTAAAAATCGGAATAAATGATGATTCTTGTGAATACTGCAGATGAGTAAAAAACCTTTCCAGTCAAGTTTAACAATCATTGCCGGTTCAGAAAAGAAGCCTCCTATCTAGCGTTATACTGATTGAAGACTTAAGTCCCCTAGACACCACTTAAGAATATGGGGCCACATCTCTCAACACGCTAGGCGTTGCCGCTGTTGATTACGTAACAAGTAGGTTCTTATGTTCAATCGGTTTTATATTCAGAGTTTTTTATTTTTTCGAATGGTTGCCAAGATTTAAAATCCCAGTTTTCCTTACTATTAAACCCCTAATTAGGGAAAGAAGAGATGAATTCATGTCTTTCCCAAGCATGAAAAGAATGTAACTGACTGGAATCTGAACTCGGCAGACCGATTTCTCATTCTGAGCCGTTAACCATTATATCAATTATATCATTATTATATCATTATATCACTTGAACATTGATTCTGATTAAATATTGATCTTTTTTCTTTGAAATTTTGAAATTTTTTTCACCGATTATTGCCTTCACTGGTTTTAGCTGCAAGTAGTACTTGCAAGGTTTTATTGCAAGGAGTATTTAACTGCAAGGAGTACTTGTTCAAATAAATATTTTGAATGTTCAGAAGCAGCAGGAAAATCATTCCTAATGCCGCTGAATATACATAACGTAGTTCTTTAGATGGAGGCTAGCCTTTGGTACAGTTACTTTGAATCATCGTTGTTTTTCTCATGTTGTTGCAACGTATCCCATTTTTAGTAGCTTTGTGCCATTTGTTTCCAAAATAAAACATTTATAGTTAGTGTGTTACAGACAAAATTAAAGTCGTATAGATATTTTTCCTTTACTTTATGTGGAAGCGACACATTAAATCGACTAAAATAAGCAAACTAGTTTAACTGATTTTTATCGCTTGATTTAAATATTTTGATTACGCTAGCTTGTTTTCTGGTTCTATAATGTAGATTATTCCAAAGAAATGTTTTCATTGATCAATATAAACTTCATCAGATCCACCCGCTGTATGGAAAGATCCACCCGCTGTATGGAAAGATTCAAACCACTTTTGACAAGTTTGATTATTCACAGAACCGTCTCTATAAACTGTACAAATATCTGGTTTTTTTCAGTTTAAGTTTTAATCCCTATTATATTTTTCAAAATGAAAAAGAGACAATGTACAGAAAATAGGGATTATTTCTTTAATTTGCAATGTGAGAATCAATAAACAAAATTTATACCTGGTCCTGGGCATGACGGTAAGCTGCATCCGGCAGCAAAGCCTCTGATTAGGAGGTTGTGAGGAGCATGGAACTACCTCTTAATTGCTGTTGGTCTCAGGTCTACTCTGACCCGGAGTCGTAGCACCTGTTAGGGTCCCAAGTATGGGCAAATAATTTATCCCTAAACTGGGGTCAAAACACTATGAAAGTATAAAAATAGATTTTTATAGAAATATATACATAAAAATACTTTTATAGAAAAATATACATTTTTGAAGGAAAGTATCACCAACAATACATTTTTTAAGGAAAAAAAATATTGCCATAATATAATTTTGAGGTAAAAAATTATTAACAGGAGGATATTCTTCAGTTTTCTAAAATAAAAAAATAATCATAATGAAAAATTTAATCAAAATCTGACTAAATCACCCTTTTCGCTATAACTGAATATTAAAAAAAAATCTCTTAAAACCCTATATTTGGCATTAAATAACCCACAGATGTGTTGATATGCCGTTAAACAAAAGCCAAACTCGAACTCAAACAATATACACCAATTTCGAGAATTAAATAGTGAACACTGATTTGAAAACCATTATCAGCGAACTTATTTATTTTAAAGATTTTACCTCATATTAAACAATTAAAATAAAACTAAACAGACTTTAACTGTCCATTATATACTCCCGTTCATAGACTTGTCTGTAGATACCCATCCACACACTATTACATAATGGTGCGCACGTATAAACATTCACATCTACACATTCAGCATACGCACAAACCGAACGAACACACACCAGCACACGCATACATATATATGTATTTACATATGCAATATGCACGTGCCTACCATCGCGTGTTAATATGTCTGATTATATATATATATATATATATATATATATATATATATATGTGTGTGTATATATATATATATATATTTACAGAAGCACATATAATTTTTTAATCAAATGAAATGAAAAAATGTTATTAAACCGGAAATGCAAAACAAACAATTTTATGTAATAAAATATTGAAAATAAGTATAATTCGCTGACTGAAAAAAATATATAAATAAAAATAAAAAAAAGGCATTTGACTCGAGTTGAAATAAAAAAGAGAAAGACACAATTTTTTTGTTGTTTATTTTCAAATTTCACATTCGTTCTCGACCTCCTACGCATACACGCAAACACACGAGTATAAAATATTTAAAATACGTATAAAATAGTTAATATATTATTTCTTTTGTACTGTTAAGCACTGTGAAAGCTTTTTAAACATAATATTATAAAAAACCAGGCATCCAATGTAGATTAGAAGAGTTAATCCTTTTTGAAAACGTACACCCAGGCACATTCCTGTTTCTTCAACATTGACATTTCACAGTGTAACTATACTGAACGGTCTCAATTTACAAAATGTGGGAGAAATCCCATAATCCGGCGTGATCATTGGCTGAAGAAGGTCAGTACATTCAAACCCTCAATCACGATGACTGGCAATTTCTGGCTAGTACAACCATCAATGGATTACGAACACTTTCGTCTACCCTATGTCACTGATATAGATTCAGTCAACATCGGGTATAATTAACAGGAATTTACCAGTGTTGCCGCACGCTGAGACCTTCGAAGTTATCATCTTATGAAATCGATCGGCCATGGTGAAATTCAATCCGGGGTTTTGTGGTCGGAACGTTACCATTTTAACCACTTAGCTAAGCGCTCACATCACTTATAGAGATTTACTAAGCGTAATTAGAACCGAACTAACTATTCTTATGTAACTGATCGAGCCCGATAAATTTGCTAATCATTCTACCACGCGTGATTCTCCGCACGTTGCTTATATAACACAAGCATGAATTTAAAACGTAGTGTTTTTAAAAATATTGATAAGACTTTCTTCCCTGACACAGGCGACATTAACGTTTCTTATTGTCTGCCCAGATGGTCGATACTATTTGAATAAAAACTCTCAACGGTTATCCACAAATATCCGACAATTTATTTGCTAATTTGGTAAAATATGAACAGATATAGTTTTTCAATTGAATTTAATAAAACTTCAACGTTTATATTTCTGAGATGAGGTATTATAGCCATTTACATCGTTCTGGCTGTTGTCTTAGTTGTTAAAATCATTGGTTGAGCAATCCAGTAAGTGACGTAACCCAGAGTATTGTGAGTTCAATACCTGGTCACAGCAGAGGGAACAAAAACTTGGCGAGGGATTTAACTGAAACTGAGATATCTAGAAAAGGCATGACACGTGGAACTAGAACTAAATAAAGGGTTTGGTTCGAAATTTCAGCGTATATCACCTGAAGAACGTAAGCGCATACAACGGCCGAAACGTCATGGGTACGGCAATAAAGAAGAAGAAAGCAGTCCGAACGATATCAAACGTGTAGATAAAATGTGTTTGATTTTTGCTGCACAGGCACATAAACGCACACATGCGTGCGCACACACAGAAACACACACACTGCACATATATAAATCTACCATCCATTCGTGCACTGAATACTGCTGCCATATCTGGTCGGGTGCCCCTGCTATCCACGTAGAGACCCTTGACAAAATCCAACGGAGAATCTGTAATGTAATAGATCCCGACTTGGCAGCTCAGATACAGTCACTTTCTCACCGGCGCAATGTGGCTTCCCTGTATCTCTTCTACAAATACTTTCATGGCTTCTGCTCCGATGAACTTAGCTCTCTGGTGCCCCAACGTATGAATTTACTCGAGTCACAAAATTAGCAACTAGGTCCCACACATTTACTGTGAAACCAATAAAATGTAAACGCATATTCTACTCCATCAGCTTCTTTCTCGCACTTCCCGCCTGTGGAATTCCCTTCCGTTTACTTGATTTCCCAACTGCTACAATCTTCAAGAGTTTAAATGTAAAGTCAATAGTCATTTCCTATTTGGCTGATTGCATCCTCTCTTTCATGCTCCTTTCTCCGTCCATTTCACTCTCACTATTCTCATCTTTGTCTTACCCACTCCCTGAGACTCTCTGTAACCTGTCACTCTTTCTCATAATTTTTCTCCCATGCAACCCTATTCGCACCAGTGGCAGTAGACTGCCTTGCTTTGGGCGATATGATTATATAAAAAAAGTAACCTATCTAGGGCAATGGAGATTTCGTTCACCTCGAATAATTCTCCTTAGGATCCTATTCACTTCTACAAATCTGTCTGTAAAGCACCTTGTTCTCAGTCGCCTCGTTCATCTCATTCACGGTTTGAATTCTCCTTTTGACATCGATTTTAGCTTGGGGAAGGAACTGAATCACAGTAAATCAAATCTGTCCTGTCAAAGACAGTTTGACAGACAAGTGCAATGTGATGTTTTACAAAAAAAAAAAAGAACATGGAAGACCTAAAAAAATAGTCAATTGTGATAACTGTTTGGATAGTATGTGGAAGAATCCTCGCCTTGTCACGAATTTCCTTTATTTTTTCAGTGCAATCCTCATGTATTCAATATTTCTATATGTTTATGCTCTTCCATATTGTGGATTACTTTGAACGGTCTTCTCGAGAATAATATATCCATGTTAATCTTTCAAATACTTACCTCCGATGAATGGCCAAGTTTCAAGCAAAACTTTAGGCATATTCGTGAAACTTGACGTATATTTGGAAATTCAACACTAACACATGACACAAGTTTATTCGGTGACCTCTCACTCTCGACCGATTATTCCAATGTAAGACCATGTATGCATACGCTGTCAGATCCCCTCTGATTGCCGTGTTATGTTCAAACCTCACAACCGGTTTTGTGATGCACGGAATGAGGTAGAAAAATGTCACCAATATGTATAAAATGATATCCATGCGGAAGACGAAATCCACTTCGGTCAGTCAGTCAGTTAGGCGATCATGTCTCGAAACAGACATGACTGACTGGGCAGAACATTACCCCGCAGTAGGTTACCATTACTTTCTGCGGTAGACTGTTTGCCACCCAAGGCTATAGAACCCAATCAGTCCTGTTTTTTTAACCCATAACTGGAGAGAAGAGACGGATTAATACCTTTCCCAAGGGTATTTATGCGTAAGTGAATGTGAGGATTTCAACTGGAATTCGAATTCGGTCCTCCGATTTGTCGTCCCGAGCCGATATCCACTGCACCACAACGCGCATCATTTAGTGAGTAACTTTGCGTAAAAATCGATTTTTCCAAAAAAATATGCGTGTGAAACCTACACAGCAATTGTTGTGGTGGTTGGCTTGTAGAACGAAAAATCTAAGAAAGTTTAGCGTTATCTCCACTGATCATTCAATGAATTTGGCCGTGTGCCAAAATTGAATTATTCAAACGAATGTCTGCACGCATACTCACGCATGCAGTAGTATCATCAGAAAATAAAGTTTAGTTTAGTTTAGTAGTTTGTTTTAACAGCATATCTACCCTTTGGGGACATTTAATACTGAAGAATTTGTTTGTTTTTTGTTTACTCCTTGTTGATCTTTCGTGTGTCTATTGCTGTCGAGATGTAAGTAGAGGTGTTGTGATTTGACGTGTGATGGTTATATGCTATCTCCTCTTGCAACTATATTTTGTTATATAATTTTGTTGCTTTTAGAAATCCTAAAAAGGTCATTTACGTCAATTTTGTTGAAGATGTCTTTCAGATTGTTTTCTTGATAGTATCTTAATCGCATTTGTTCAAGATCTATGCAGCTTGTTAGTATATGTTTCACTGTGTAGAGATCCTGACATGGAATGCAAATTGGTGCCTCATCACCGTTTAGTAAGTGTGAACAGGTGACAGCGATGTGGCCTATTTGATGTTTAGACATTACTACTTCTTTTCTTGATATTTTTCTATTGGAAATTTTAACTTCTATCCATTCTTTGAGGATGGGTTTAATTTTGTAGAGTTTGTTATGTTTTCAGGAGTTCCATAACTCTTGCCATTTGGTCGTAATAAAATTGTTGATTAGAAGTTTGTAATCTGTGTGGGGTACTTTTATATCACTAATGTTGATGTTTAATGATCCTTTAGCTGCTATGTCTACTTTTTCGTTTCCTCTGAGACCAATGTGGCTGGGAATCCAGCGTAAAATAATATTTTTGTTTTGGGTGATAAGGTTGATTTTTTGTAGGAGATTGATGATCAGAGGGTAATTTAGATTTTTGTTTTTTTAGTACCATGAGCACTGATAATGAATCTGAAAATATTATATAATTATTGAGGTTAAGTTCGAGGATGAAGTCTAAAACTAAGTTTATGGCTGTAGCTTCAGCACTGGAAACTGATGTATTGTCTGGTAGGCGTTTTTGGAGTGTGATCTTGTTAGAGATAGCTGCACAGAAAAGAAAGTGCGGAAATTTTTAAAAGTCGAAGTTATTTAATCACTTTCCATTGACTTGTCGGATTCCAGAAAACCGAAACAAATGTCCTCGCTTTGCTTCTTCGGGCATTAAAGGCCAAACGGTGGAAAGAACGAACCGGGGCAGAATTTAATCTTAGTGGACCTCGCAAAAAAATCGTAACATTATACAGAAAGAAAAGCTAATATTATGCAAATTTTGGTATACAGTCTTTAAGTTGTGTGCTGACAATCAAGATGAAAGAAATTGTAAGTAAATTTTTACCCACTAGCAAGATAATTTTGCAATTTTTATATTTTTCACGCGAATAATCTAGGAATTTTATATATAACTATTGTCGCATGTAACAAACATTTAAAAACAATTATTAAAAAGAAAAAATATCACAAAACAAAAGAAATAAAAAGCAATGTATTAGCATCCTGGCCTCTTTTAAGCAGATTAAATACGCCACTGTACATATAACTAAGATGGCTGTATTTTTTGTATGAAAAATATCTTGAATCAAGTAATTGTTTCTTTGATGGTTTGTATCTCTATTATTTTCTATTCTTTTCTTTTCTTTTCTTTTCTTTTCTTTTTCTGAAGCTTCAATTGTTCTCCTTTTTTCAGAAGCGGGTTGACTCAAAATTGTCAGATTAATTCTTTGGTCAGATTAATCTAGAAAGACAAACGGAAAGAAAAACAATTAATGAGGTGCTTGGAAATCGAGACTAATTCCAGTTTCCAATTCTCCATTATGGGCATTAGTATATACATGATATCCTAACACCTTAATACAAACAAATGGTATAGCTGAAAGAAATAATATTAAATACACATTGTTCCCAAATAGACTTTATATCGGCATGTTTTCAATAAATTATATACAAATAAGTATATGCCTGTCATTATTTGACCCACACAGAAAAACAAATATATGTATATGTAGAAATGATGTCTACGGACTTTTCATCTCACTATCTCCTCTCTCTCTCTCTCTCACACACACATATGTACACCTATTAACTAAAGTTACCGTCCAACATACACCTAGACAGACAAGTGTTTCATCAAAGACGCACACATATACAATTGCATATTTTACCATCCAGAATATTCTTTACACATAAATTAGAAATTATCTATTGCTTTAATACACGTGACGTGTATATTAATACACACACACATACACACACACACGCGCGCATATATACACATATATTAAATAACGTTACCGTCCAACACACATCTAGACAGACAAACGTTTCTTTACAAACACACTCACTGTTACACACTTTACTGTCCAAAATATTCCACAGCTTACTTTTATTTATTATCTGTGAATCGCTATAATTTCTTGGAAAAGATACTTGCGTAATGTTCCGGTTTTCAATTCACAATAACCTTTTCCTTAGTCTAGTAGCTACTTAATGCTAGAGAGCTCGGTTTACCTGATATTTTACCCATGACTGGGTCGTGGGGGTAACTGTTTGATTCTGCCCAAAACCATCAGAGCAAATGTGGACGAAATAGACTACGCTAGATTTTAACCTCACTTTTCCGATTCGTCCTTTTGCGCCGATAGCCATTACGCTACCCGCATAACCAATACTACCATTACTACCATAATTAAATTGGCTAAAACTGGTTATATCAACATGTTTTGCCTTCTCTGCATCCTCTTCTCATGGACTCGACATTGCAAGTCTCCTCCTAGTTTATCGCTTATTTTTATTTGAAATGCTCAGATGAACTACATTCTTTTTTTACAGACCCTAACAGCAAGTACACGCCATGCGACTTTCTGTACTTCAAATGTAAAAAAGAAAATTCCACCCAAACAGATTTTTCCTACGAACTGCCACTTTATAGAATAGTCTCTCGCGGATATGCTTCCCTGGACACTGCAATTTTAAACTCTTTAAATCAAGCAGCAATATTTACCTGTCTTCCGTATTCGTATAATCTTCATTCCTTATCACGTTCCCTTTCATTCATATCACTCGCCCGTTCATTATTACAATTTTGACGTTAACCGTCCATCTTTCAGTGACTCTAGAATCTTTTAATGGGTGAATTTTGGATAAAGAAAGAAAAATAGCTACATTTCGCCATAGAGCATTGCGTAAAAGTTGGTCTCGCCGTCCATTATTATTTCAATGAATTCGAGTTTCTTTCCACATTTGTAATTACATGACAAACTTTTAATCTGTTAATCTACAATTTAATCGCTTAATCCGAAACTGAGATTCAGTTTTAGAATAACTTTAGAGGTAAGCAGTGATAAGTTTAACATGTTGTGTTCTATAGATGTTGTCAAAAATACTTATTTATCAGATTTGGAGAGCGTTTGAAGATGGTTTTATCGAATGATTTGGGTATTAGAACAAACCCTTAAATGAAGTAATCAGTGGTTGCAGCGTTTATTATAGAGCAGTGGTTCTCAGATATCCAGGTTAAATTTCTTCTCTTGCGATCCCACACTTCTTCAGTCACGATATATTTTGAATTATCATATTTTTCGCGATTGTACTATTGAAGAAGTAATTTTCATTTATATAAATGTGTTATTTAAACTTAAAAACGAAGTTAATCGATTTAATAACCCAGGACTTTTTAAAATTCAATAATAATAATAATATATAACATCAGCTTGTACTACGAAATGTTAATTCATGATCGCTAGTATGGTTTTGTATATTAGAATTTAATTCGATATACACTCACGGGGGGCTTAATTAAATAAACGTGAACACATGATCTAATCACCTAATAATATAACAGCAATTTAATTATATACGTATTTCAATTTCTGTCATGGCATTGGCTGAATTTCATTTCATGCTTTAGTTTGGTAAAAAGGGTAATTTAAGTAACTGTGTAGTATAGTCGTTAGTGACAATTGGGTGGGATTGTCAGTTTCGAAAACTATTGATCGACTAAGACTTTCTTCTTCTTCTATGTGCCCTGTCCCTTCAGAACGTAGGCGATCATGGATCTCCACCTCTCCCTATCCCTTGTGGCTCTTAGTATGTTTGCTCCTGTTGCTCCTGGCAACCCCCGTTCCGTCATCCACCTGATCAGACTCTGCAGATATGTTATCCGCTGCCTTCCTCTGTCTCTCCTTCCTTCTATCTGACCAGTCAGTATCAGGTTCTCCAGGCCCTCCTTCCTCATTGCATGTCCCAGGAAATTCGCTTGTCTCTTCCTGATGCTCAGCATCAATTTCCTTTTTGTTGCCATTCTTTCTAACACTTCGTCGTTGCTTGTATGCTCAGTCCACGATATCCGTAGCATCCTTCTGTAGAACCACATTTCGGCCGCTTCCAGTTTTTTTCTAAAGGTCATATTTTAGGTCAGGTAAAGAAAGAAAATTTCCAGTGAACATCAGCTGTGTGGTCGGGAGGTTTTTCTTGGTGGAAGAAGCTGGATCAGAATGAGTCGACTGGTTTACTCTTTACAGCAAAGGCATATAGAAAAGAAACTGAGCACTCAATACGTCGAACGTTGAAGCAGATGGGCTACAACAGAAGGCCACACAGTTTGCCACTCTTGATCAGACAAGAACGAGAAACAGTGGTTACCCCTTTCTGACTTCCATCAGCATGGCTGATGCTGACCCCCAGGAGAGTGACTCTCGGGCTAACTTTCTCAGTTGACATGAAATGAAAAGATTACATTGAATGCATTGTTGGATTGCCAAAAGTCTATCTTACATATCTGTGAGTATATCATTTGTCAAAGCTTAGAATATTACTACCACATATGGTTTAGAGATCCTGCTTATGTATCTAAAGATCCTTGATAATATCAAATGAAGAATCAGCAATATTATTGGTCCTGCTCTTGTGTCTCGGCTTTCACTTTCCCCATTGCCGCAAGGTTGCCTTTATGTGTCTTTTCCATAAATACGTTCATGGTAATTGTTCGGATGAGCTCTTTGCTCTTTCCTAGCTTTGGCATGAAAAAGCTTTATGAATTTAAGCGCTGTATTAGACTGGTGACGAGATCCCATCAATTTACAGTTGAGCTGACTAGATTTAGTCGTAAGTTCTATGATAACAGTTTTTTCTTCTCGATTGCGGAACTCTCTTTCGGCTCCAATTTTTTCCATCCAACTTTAATCTTTAAAAATTCAAATAAATGCCAATGACTATCTTTTGTCCTCTTGATTACTTTTCCTTCGTTCCTGCTCCTTAGTAATATTTCTGTTTTCAAATTCTGCCACGCCCACTAACCCATTGTAGCTTTACTGCCTTGCTTGGAGCGAACTTGGTAAAATAATTAAATAAAAAGAAAACAATGCTTTAAGGATTTAAAACAAATGGATAATAGAAAATTGGTAAATATATTTCCTTCTGAGTGTTTCGATTTCTGCCACACCATTTGTATGTCAGAATCGGGTGTAAACACTGTGAATGCATAGATCCACCTTGTCAAATATCAATGGTTCCTGCTGCTGCTGGTGGTGTAATGGTATAGCGAATAATTACCTTGAGATCCTTGAGATGGTTTATATACTGCGACCTTTGTAGATTGACCCCGTGTCTCAATTTATGAGAACGGTTCACCCATCCTTTAGTGTTCACCTTTAGCTGTACAACGGATTATCGCACAAATCATAAATCGTGGCAGATAACACATATACACGAATTATTTATTATTTGAAATATGGGCTCTTTGATATTCTATAGCCTTCATCAATCTTTCAATCATTGATTTTTCTATATTTTTCTACGCTTTCGATTACTTTCGGATTACGTGCAGTAATTTTATTGCTTCCCATATATCTTCATTGGGTGAATATTGTTTTCGATTCTTATATTCATCGTTTATAATTTTCTATATTATCTGGAGAGGCTTGGATTCATTCAAATAAATTAGTAAACTTTTCTTGGCAAAATGAGAGACAGACAAGAATTCATAAACAAAATTATGCTGTTTTTTTGTTTTTTACATATAGGGGATTTTTGAGGTCCTGTATTATTGGTGGAAATGTGAAAGTGTAATAAAAATTAAATCTGAAGGGTTTATTACAATCATTATTGACAAGGAAAAAAGAAGAAGAAGAAGAAGAAGAAGAAGAAGAAGAAGAAGAAGAAGAAGAAGAAGAAGAAAAAGAAGAAGAAGAAGAAAATAAAATCATTTTAGCACCGTCAATGATATTCTATATAAAGTCTATTTAAATATGTGTGTGTCTATTCATTTTGACATTTAATTTTTTTCTGTTTTCCATGGAAATTGTGACGAAAAGAATAAAATGTTGAGCAAAACATATTCTAACACATCACTTAATAAATCCCGGGCATAACTAATAAAACAACACCTTTTAGGCAAAATTCGACTTTATTCATAAACATTGTCTCCTTCTAGGGTGAGGCACTGATTCCAACGCTTCTCTAACCATTCAATGCTTTTTTCCTTGACCTCAAAATACGCCTAAGGTTCCGTTATCACTTCTTCATTGGACCCAAATCTCTTTCCCTGGAGCATTTTTTGGGGATCTGCATACAGGCAGTAGTCGCCAAGAACGAGACCTGGAGAATAAGGTGGATACAGAAGTAATTCCTAGTACAATTCATGTAGTTTTGCCATCGTTGCGATCGACTTGTGACACGGTACGTTGTCTTGGCGAAAGATCATTATTTTTCTTCTTAATTTTGACCGTTTTTTGGCGATTTTTTCCTTCAAACGTACCAATAATGCGATATAATATTCGCTATTGATGGTTCTTTCTTTCTCAAGGTGATCGATGAACAAATTACCTTACGCATCCCGAAATACAGAAGCCAAAACCTTGTCTGCTGACGTTTGCATCTTTGGTCACTTTGGACGGTTTCATCTGCTGCTGTTCACTCAGCTGATTGCCGATTTAATTTCGGAGTGAAGTGGTGGATCCATGTTTCATCCATTGGCACATATTTATGCAAAAACCTTTTCTTGTTGGATTGAAACAGTTACAAACAACGCTCTGAATCGTCGACGTATTTTTTGATCGACTGTGAGCAAACGCGGCACCTATGAACACAGCTTTCTCATTGACAATTGTTCAAGCAAAATGGTGAATACACTGCCTTCTGATATGTTCAACTCCTTTGCTATCTCACTCAAATTCAATTTACGATCGGTAAAAACGAGTTTGTGAATTTTTTGTGTGCTTTCCAAGAAAACTACCGATTTGGGCGTTCTGAGCGTTCAGCATCATTTGTGTCTGTACGACCGCGTTTAAAGTCAGCGTACCACCACTTAACTGTTGTTTCCGACGAAGCAGAGTCAGAATATTACTTATCAAGCCATTGCTTTGCTTGAACATTATTTTTTCTAATCAGAAAGCAATGATTCATCAACACACGAAATTCAGATTTTTCCATTGTTTTCAATATTTGCAACAGTAGCTTTACTTAAATAACTGTAATTTGTAAACTAATAATCTGATTGGGCTCAAATTTTGTCAAATGCTACTTGAGTATTAGTCCTTCATAATGATCATATGGATTTTTTTATTAGTAGCGTCATCTGTATGTCAGACCCGAGACTTATTGAATGATGTGTTATTACATATGTTAAGCTCATAAATATAGTGTACAGTAGAAATTTCTATAAAAATATCTCTAATATGCTTATTAATTCTGTATTTTTTCAAAATTAATAATTCATCTATTACTCGAGCGTATAACATAAGATAAAATTGTTAACGATTCTATTTTCTAAAAGACCAATGCTGAAACTAAAGTTGAACCAAGAGGCGAACCCATAATCATGCCGTCGATCGTTATGTAAATGTTACCATACTGATCATAAGAAACACTTGTATCAAATTAATCATATATATCGACCAACTGAGCATTTCGACGCGATGTAATAGTTAGCAAACCTGTCTGGCAGACTAATTACGACTAAGTAGTGACTTCGGCCCTGTGTCACATGAAAGCTACGCCTTGTAAATCGCTATATACTGACGAGTTATATTTTTAATGTATTTTATTTTTGCAATAGAGTAAGTTAATGTTGCTTTAAGTTTGTGCTTATTATAAGAACTTCTAATGAGTCTGCATTGGAATTATTAAGATTTTGAGTGAAGCAGTAGAAGTTAGTTTGTAAAACGAACGATAAATTAATTTGGAGATTACGGTAAGAATTAAAATGTGTTTATTTTTGTCACTTATTTTAGACTAATTAAAAAATACTCATGATGTCACTTGCATAAGATAACCGTATATTTCGAAATGTAGTGTTTTTAATGGAAACGAAAAGGAAATTAATATTGAGCATCAGGAAGAGACGAAGGAAGTTCCTGGGACATGTAATGAGGAAGGAGGACTGGGATAATCTTATACTAACAGGTCAGATAGTAGAAAAAGAGACAGGGGGAAAGCAGCGGATAATATATTCAAAGGGCCTGAGCAGGTGGATGACAGAACGGGGGTTGCGAGATGTTATAGGAAAAAGCGTGCTAAGAGCCACCAGGGATAGGGAGACGTGGAAAGCCATGATCGCCTACTTTCTGAAGAAGAAGAGGAAAAAGTCTTTTCAAAACGCCAGGATGAAGCTAATCAAAATTTTCTCTATGTCAAGATAATGACTAGAGCCAGTCGATAAATACTCGAACAAAATACTTATTCTGTACAGGCGCTAGTAGTCATTGTTTTGAGTCGACTAAAAAAATAGATTTTGAAAATCGATTTTCAAGGCACAGAGAACCTTTCTTTAATTTTGACAGATTATCACAGAGACAATATATTCTGACTAATTTTTTTCTATTGGCATTGATCCACACTAGAAGTCGTAACTTTAGTTTCTCCACTGATTTTATCCGGATGTGCAACAATCTATTCTTAAATTGAAAAGTCATAAAAAAAAAATTATGCAGACTTTCATATAAATACGACAAACTTATTTCAATTAATTATGGCATATATATATATATATATATATATATATATATATATTAATAGTCCCTTTCATCCAACATCTCATAAGGGGAAAATTGTTGAAAAAAAGATAATCATCATAAGTTATATTTTAACGTGTTTCCCTATTTTTTTGCTCTTCATTTTCATTGCTGTTCTTTTCGTTTAATTCATTATTCCAATGATTTTCTCCTGATGAGATGTTGAACGAAAGGGCCTTAGAGACTATTAATAAATTCCTCGTTTTTAAAGTAGTATACACATTTTGTACCTCCAAACGTTTGTTTATATATATATATATATATATATATATATATATATATATATATATATATATATATAGTCCGGTTTCACGGCTCATCAGTATGGATAGGGATCCGGTTGATTCAAGCAGAGATTTAAACCCAACCGATTTGACATGGGTCAGAGATTCTACCCTTAAGCTATCGGCGCACGGTGGAGAATGCAGATTTTAGCGTATTATATGCGCAATGTAAACAAACGACAGTAGCCAAGAGTGTTCAATTCATTGGTGAAAAACGATGAGTAAATGTGTGTATGTATGTGTCCTTAAGAAACTTTGAAGTCGGCATAAATCTGCTCAGTTAAAGAGACAAAATTATTGTACTTATCAGCGTTTTTCCTCCCCCTCACCGGATATCGAGCACTTTACGATAAAGAAACCTGACGATTGAAAAGGTCACAAAGGTGTCCTCACTAAACTTTGAATTCGGCAGAAATCTGCTCAGTTCAAGAATCAAATTCTTTCTACTTACCAAGGCTCTATCTTCATCTTGATATCGAGCACTTTATAATAAGAAAACTGCTTGCGAATATACATTTTATCAGTAAAACCACTGAAAAAAAACATTGGCGCTAAATAACATAACTAAATAATATATAGTCATCCGCAGACAGATCTGTCCCGCTGCATCACAGTTCATCACGACGGTTAGACATCCGATTGCTCTATACATAGGATTGAAACCCAACCGAATTGGCGTCAGTCGGCGATTCTACCTCTGAGCTATGGGCGCTCGGTAAAAGGAGGCAGTTCTAATTCATTACTGAATAAGCGATGCGTGCGTAGATGCTAGAGTAGCAACTGTTTTTTCAAAGTATATATATATATATATATATATATATATATATATATATAGTGATGATCATCCACGTATACTGTCTTAATATGTATAGGAAAGAATATTAATAAAAAGTTTTGAATTTAAAAACGTACTTTTTTAAACAGTATTTGTTTATTTTTATAGTGTTTTATATTTCAGACCGCCCTCGGTCCTTCATCAGAAACAAGTGATTTTTAAATTAGAATTGGAAACGTATTTTTACGATGGCGTCCTAATACTTTTTTGTTTACATCACGTGGTGTCGATAAACCAATCAGCATGCGGCACGTCCGTTTGTTTATTTTCGGTAAACCAATCAACACGCGGCACGTCCGTGGAGAGAGTCTGTTTGTTTTAGACAAAAAATCTCTTGGAATATCTATTTTTTTGTTTATATCGCGTGGTGTCGATAAACCAATCAGCATGCGGCACGTCCGTTTGTTTATTTTCGGTCAACCAATCAACACGCGACACCTCCGTGGAGAAAGTCTGTTTGTTTTAGATAAAAAATTCCTTGGAATATCTGAAAGAACATTCTTTTTACCTATTGAAATATTTGTAGAGATTCAACACACCTAAGTCCCTGTTTAACCCTAGCTTGTGTGTGTTTAATTTTAAAATCCAGTATTTTTCTTTCTTTCTGCGTGTGTATGTAGAACTAAAATTGGAGTCTATTAGTAAACATTTGCAATTTTCTAAAGTGTGATCGGGTTGATTAAAATGTGCTGCAATTGGGGAGTATACATTTTTTTGTCGTATATTTAGTTTGTGATTATTGAAGCGAAATCTAAAGCTATTACCGGATTCGCCGATATATCCACTGTTGGGGCAAATTGAGCAGAAGAGATAGTAGATGATGTCTTTGCTATCACAAGTAAGGTTTGGTGGGTGTAATTTTATTTTTGTGTTGGGTACAGAGAATGTTTTGTCTGTTATTAGATGTTTACAGATTAAACAACGGGGCTTTCCACATTTTAAATTCCCTGATAGGTTTGTATTATTTAAATATTTGTTAGAAGTGAGGATAGTTGATAGGTTGGGTGTTTGTTTCTTTGCATTTATGGGTGGCCTATCGAAAATGTCTTTGATGTTTTTGTTTGATTGGAGGTTCCTGTAATCATTTTTTAAATTTTTGATGAGTGTGTGGGAATATTGATTATGGTTAAAAACCATGGGAATTCGGTTATTGTCTTTTCGTTTTTTGTATGTGAGAAGTGTATGCAGTCTATGTGGATGGTTTTATGTAGTGCTTCCTTTATTATTTTTATTGGGTATTTGCATTTTAGAAACTGTTTTGTTAGGTTGTTAATGTTGTTTAGAAAACATCTAATAACAGACAAAACATTCTCTGTACCCAACACAAAAATAAAATTACATGTTTTCTAAACAACATTAACAACCTAACAAAACAGTTTCTAAAATGCAAATACCCAATAAAAATAATAAAGGAAGCACTACATAAAACCATCCACATAGACCGCAGCACACTTCTCACATACAAAAAACGAAAAGACAATAACCGAATTCCCATGGTTTTTAACCATAATCAATATTCCCACACACTCATCAAAAATTTAAAAAATGATTACAGGAACCTCCAATCAAACAAAAACATCAAAGACATTTTCGATAGGCCACCCATAAATGCAAAGAAACAAACACCCAACCTATCAACTATCCTCACTTCTAACAAATATTTAAATAATACAAACCTATCAGGGAATTTAAAATGTGGAAAGCCCCGTTGTTTAATCTGTAAACATCTAATAACAGACAAAACATTCTCTGTACCCAACACAAAAATAAAATTACACCCACCAAACCTTACTTGTGATAGCAAAGACATCATCTACTATCTCTTCTGCTCAATTTGCCCCAACAGTGGATATATCGGCGAATCCGGTAATAGCTTTAGATTTCGCTTCAATAATCACAAACTAAATATACGACAAAAAAATGTATACTCCCCAATTGCAGCACATTTTAATCAACCCGATCACACTTTAGAAAATTGCAAATGTTTACTAATAGACTCCAATTTTAGTTCTACATACACACGCAGAAAGAAAGAAAAATACTGGATTTTAAAATTAAACACACACAAGCTAGGGTTAAACAGGGACTTAGGTGTGTTGAATCTCTACAAATATTTCAATAGGTAAAAAGAATGTTCTTTCAGATATTCCAAGGAATTTTTTATCTAAAACAAACAGACTTTCTCCACGGAGGTGTCGCGTGTTGATTGGTTGACCGAAAATAAACAAACGGACGTGCCGCATGCTGATTGGTTTATCGACACCACGCGATATAAACAAAAAAATAGATATTCCAAGAGATTTTTTGTCTAAAACAAACAGACTCTCTCCACGGACGTGCCGCGTGTTGATTGGTTTACCGAAAATAAACAAACGGACGTGCCGCATGCTGATTGGTTTATCGACACCACGTGATGTAAACAAAAAAGTATTAGGACGCCATCGTAAAAATACGTTTCCAATTCTAATTTAAAAATCACTTGTTTCTGATGAAGGACCGAGGGCGGTCTGAAATATAAAACACTATAAAAATAAACAAATACTGTTTAAAAAAGTACGTTTTTAAATTCAAAACTTTTTATTAATATTCTTTCCTATATATATATATATATATATATATATATATCTGTGTGTGTGAGGGGAGGGGAAGAAAGAGAGAATGAAAGCTCATTGCTTAGAATAGCAGTTTTCTAAAAAAAAGCACACTATCCACGCATACAAAGAAGATATTCATAAATTAATGTCAATGAATTTAATAGATTAAAGTTAATGTTTTAAAAAATCAGCCATTAAAATATCCCAACGATTGATACTTGTGACATCCTTCCCGCCGTACTTGAAAAAATGACACTCCACGAGACGAGTACTTCTTTTAAAAGATAAATATTAAAAAACGTTCAAATTTAAAAAAAAAATATTAAAAATAAGAAATGGTTAAATATTTTTAAATAATAATAATAATAATAATAATAATAATAATAATGCTGAAGACGAAAATGAGCGATGAAGAGAAAGAGGAGAAAAATACTACCAGTGGAAAGAGAGAAAGAAAGTGATTGTGTGAATAGAAGTGTGGGAGGAAGTGCTATGTACCTCGCCTGTACCCTAAACGCCATCTGATAAACTGAGAAGCAGGGGTGCATTTTGAAAATGCTATAACAGAGGCTCGCCTCAGGGATGACACGCCTCTTTTCTTATCTGAAGCGTCGTTGGACAATCGCATGACTTATAAATCACTGGCTGCTTTTCTGATTCGTCACAAATCAACTTACGGGGTGGAGTTATATAACTCAACTTATGGCTCGAGCCGGACTTGTTCTTTCCAGTGAACGAATCTCTATTAACATTTTAGATTCAAAGTCTGTCAGTGGGTCGTAGCTGGCCGCGCCCAGTTGATTAAATCACCGCCTTTAAAATCGACTGATCAAGTGTTTTTTGGCGCCTCTTTTCGTTGCTACTAGCTATTTTGCATTTCTTCGCTTTTATATGTATATTTTTTGTTCATTATATTTTCAGAATGTCTTAATGCATGCATGTATGCAGTTGCTAATGCACATTATATTCAAGTAATAAATAATCTCTCTCTCTCTCTCTTTATATATATAAATGAGTAATGTAAAATAAATTTACGTGATCAATTCCAAAACAGAAAAAACAAAAACAAAAAAAAAACTAAGGCAAGGATGTTACCACGGTAACCAGCAACCATGGTGCATAAAACTCTTTGGTCAATTTGCAAAATTTCAAACTTAATCAAAATTCAAACAAATATTTTTTGTACATGGGATATATTCATTTTTATATTTAGGCAATATTAGGGATATGTGTCAGTGTGTATATATATATGTGTGTGTGAGAGAGAAAGAGAGAGTATATATATATATATATATATATATAGTAAGAGGAAAATAAAATTGTGAAGATAAAAAATACTGAGAGAAAATCAATTTGATCATTTCATTATTATATATCTATTCAAATATATATATATATATATATATATATATATATATATATATATATATATATAGGCACCTCCAATAAATCACGAAAAAACTGCATAGTTACTTTTAAACTGAATTTTTCAAAAATGAAAGTTTTGTCTTGACACTTTTATTTTAGTTTTAATTGAAAGCTAAATGATTACAATTACTATTTCTCGTAAGCAAAATTCTCTCTGGTTTATTTTTTAAAACATTATATTGATTGGAATATAAAAGTTTGATTTTTTTTCAATTTTGCCGCTAATTTTGATCTACACGTTTTTTAAAAAAAAGTTATTTCTCAGTTTTTAAAACATTTGCAAAAATAAAATATACTTCTGTGACATATTATTTTTGGAAAATTAACAAATTTTACGTTAAATTAATCTGATTTACACAAGTATTACTTATTTATAGCGTGAAATTTAGAACATAACAATTTCTTAATCACAGATTGACACGTACGCGCCGTAAATCAAGAACTTGTTGACAGGTACTTGATTAGAGATAAAAAGTGTATGGCGTATATAAGTGACAAAATTGTACAATTTATTTTTCGGGTGAGGGAGGAAACTCTGACCTTGCACATAGAAATTACCATACAAAAAAAAACCCCAAAAAACAAACAAAAGAACATGAAATGCACAAAAAGTTTAAATTATTTTAAATATATGGGTGCCGAACGGTTTTTATTAAACTTTTCAATTTTCGATAAGCAATACAATCATCATTCTTAACTACAAGATTTAATCGCGACAGTTCTTTTATAAATTATTATAACAAAAAAAAAAAAATTAAAACAATTTTTAAAAAATTTCATTAGCTATCGAATTTTTTTTTCTTCAGACCACAATGTCCTTAAGTTTTATTATTTATTCAAGCAATTGAAAGCTTACCAAATTAAATAATATCAGAGTTTTATTGTATCTTTTGTTTTACTCTTCGGAGCAGATTTTCGGATAGAGGAGAAAAATTTTAAATCACAAAAACAGATGATTTATATTCCCCAATGAGTCCTGCATTAACTAACAAGATTATCAACCACGACACTTCGAAATTTATTAAACTTTCGTGGATTTACCTGGAGGCGGGTAACAGAGATAAAAAAAAATGACCAAGATTTTTAAAAAAATAATAATTTCAAAAATAATGTAATTCATTTGTGAATGAGTACTGAAAGTTTCATTAAAATCCGACAATTATTTGATTTTTGAAAAATTTTCCAAATTAATGTGTTTGTCAACCAAAAAAGTGGGTGATGTAATCATTACATTTTTCATTGTAAACAGTCGTAACGTTTTGGTTACCCGCTAACTCAAATCAAAACAAGATTTTCTGTTAAAATTTAGAAAATGTTAAAAGGGATTAAATTTTTTTAAAAAATAGTTAAAAATTACTTTGATCTTTCTTCTTAATAATAATATAAAAATTTTGATGGAAAAAGTTTGTTTTATTAAGTTTGGGAGTTTTTTTATTCATACCATACTGTTTTTTAGCGTGTGTGTGTGTGTGTGTGTGTGTGTGTGTGTGTGTGTGTGTGTGTGTGTGTGTGTGTGTGTGTGTAATCTGTATTTAGGCAACAATGTTCTTTAAGGCAAATGTTATTCATGAGATCGACTTTTGCATATTAGGTATAATCCTTATCAAACAAGCAGGAAAATCCGTTAGAAATTCTGTCCTTCTTTGTCTAAGGATAATTTGTAATTTGAAAAAGTCGATCGATAAAATTATTTGAAACAAAACGTTTGTTCTTTTTTAAAATATATATAATGAAGGCATCCTAACGGTGTTGTCTTCACGTAACTTCGAAGTCGACATGGCTCTGTTCATTTATGTGACAGACTTCTCAGTATTGATCCTACTTATGGTCTAACGCCACCCCGATACCGGCGTACCTCGAGGTGGTGTAATGGTTAGCAAGCTTATCTCGCTAATGCCATTACAATTGAGTAGTGAGTTCGATCCTTAGGGGGTTTCTCATATTTTCAGCCTTGTACCACATCTAAATTACGCTTAGAAAATCGACTATTTCTGCGCTGATACCAAGCACTCTACGATTAAAAAACCTGCTTGCAAGAAGAACTTTTTTTATCAGTAAATCACTGTAAAAATAACAATCTTAGCACAAGTATTATTACAAATCAATGATTTTTATTTATATATATATATATATATATATATATATATATATATATAGTCATCCGCAACCAGATCTGTTTCGCTGTATCACAGCTCATCAGTACTGTTAGACATTCGAGTCCTTTTAACCCAGGATTGAAACCCGACCGAATTGGCGTCAGTCGGCGATTGTTCTAATTGTTCTAATTGTTCTAATTGTTCTAATTCATTGCTGAATAAACGATGCGTATATGTGTGTGTGTGTGTGCGTGCGTGCGTTTGTGTGTGTGCGCACGTATGTGTGGGTGTCTGCTTATCTGTGTGCCCGTGTGCGTGTCGGGTGCGATGGATAAATTGTCGCTAGTTTATTTTTAATTTTGTGCATACGCCTTGTTGGTTTTTAATTTTGTCGACAGCACAGAATAGTTGGGCCAGTTGGGCCACGTCTGTGAAAAAAGAAGCACCATGACGGAAAGCTCCAATACGCACATTTCAGTGTGTTCGAGTCTCAATCTGATGACAGGGCAGAGAATTCGGAAATACTTCAAGGAGTTTAATGGGATGTATAATGTGCGCGGCGCAATTCTTTGTAACACCAAAGATTAACTGAAGGCAAGGATTACGGTAGCATTCATTCACCAACTTAAACAAGGTGACCGCCCAGAAGAGTTGCAGGAGATTCCAAAGTCCCCTGGAAGCCGTGGTGGACGCCAATAACGATTTTATTGAATAAATTTAATCTTTAGTGTTTCAAGTTATTTTGGTGTAATTTTTGTTAATATAATTGCTTAAATAAGACATCTGTGTTATTTTCATTTTTACATAATTTTGAAGACAGTTCATCCATCGCATCCTGATGAAGTGCTGAATGTAGCACCGAAACGCGACAGATTCGCGTATAGTGTCTTGTGTATGTTAAGTTCCGAACATGGTAAACACATTGTTACCGTGTTCATAATTGTTGTCATTAAGTGTAGGATTTCTCCTTTTTATGAGTAATGCCTCGATTGTTTTTAATCTTCTTTTGCATGTGAATGATGCTATTATGTATGTATTATCAACGAGGATATCACGGATAGGTCCTGTAAGATCTCGATGTTTATTTAAATGTGATCGAATGGAACTGCTGTGAGAAAGTTGTAAGACCGTGTTCGGAACTCAACATAAGACTTTATATGCATAAAATTTCCACATGTTTATTTCTAAGTAAAAACAAAATTAATTCTTGATAATGGCTAAAATCATAGCCGAAAGCGCTCGAAAGTACAAAACCTTTGAACAATTTTTACATCATTTGAGTTCCGAAAAGAAAAATGTGTGAAAAAAACATGTGAAAATTCACACCGAAACCTTAATGATAACACCATGTCTGTCATTTTTAACGAAACCTGAATACATACATATACATTAGTTAAATTTCTAATCAACTTAAATTGATTAAATTGATAAATTGTCTTCTAAATTACGCAAAAATGAAAATGACACTGAAATTTACACAAAAATATCTTGAAATACAACACAGTAAACTTATTCAATAAAATTTGTTTCACAGTAGACGTTTTTTTTTATGTGATCATGTTTTGAGAATGAGACTAGGTCGTGAACTTTTTACCTTTGTCGTCTGTTTTTTTAAATGCATATTCGGGAACAATAAGATAATGCGCACATCGCATTATACATGCGATGTTCCATAATGGTTCTAGAGTGTAGAAATTACACTAGCAGGATGTGAAAAATGAGCATACCATTATGAAAACATACTCCAAAGCTAATAAAAACCTAATAAAAAAAGTTTCATCGTCACAATATTTACGTTAAGAGCAATGACGAAAGGATCATTTTATGATTAAATTATATTTTTAAGCCTTTTTAGAATTTTGGTTAAATATCTTTTTTTCGTCAACCTGAGGAACAAATATAGATATAGAATATTTTGGTGTTTTTTTTTTTTGTTTTTTGTTTTTTTTTTTTTTTTTTTTTAAAAAAATAAAACTAAAATAAATGCTACAAATAAGACCTTTTATTTCTAAAAATACATTTTAAGTCAGATATTGCGTTTATGTTTTTTTTAATCATTTCACCCCGAGCAAGGCGGGAAATGCCACTGATGTGCGATGGTGGGGGGGCTACATAACTGAAAGAAAATTAATTAGAAGAGAGAGAAGAGGAGTACAAACCAATTAGAAAAGTGCAATAGAAAGATGAGAATGCAGGTGAGATGACAGTTTCAAGGGAGGAGAGAAAGGGGTGGGGGAAGGGCTAGAGTCAAGTGGTTAGTAGGTGAGTATTGACATTGCATTTAAACTTCTGGGGGTTGTAGCCGTCAGAAAAGCATGAATATGGGAGCGAGTTCCACAGGCGGGAAGTGCGAGAGAAGAAGCTGCAGGAGTAGAATTGTCGTTTGCATTTGGTTAACCTAACTGTGAATGGGTGGGACCCGGTTGCCAATCTGGTGGAGATAGCAATATATATATTATCGAAGATTAACGAAATGGTCTTTAACCAACCGACAATTTGAAATGATTTGTTTGAACATTATTTTTGATCAATACTCGTATTTAAGTAGATATTCTGTTTTATAATCAAACAGTATATATATATTTATTTCTACCGGCCTGATTATTTACGATAATGGCAAATTTCTTGAAAATCTACTGTCAAATATAAAAAAAAATCAATAGAACTATGACATTTTCTTATTAGAAAAGCTTTTAATTGTTTTAATAAATAAAATTTATTAAGGACACTGTTGTCTTGAGAAAAAAATTTGATGAATAATAGATTTTTTACAAGAAATTTTTCATTTTTTTAAAAAATTAATTATAATAATTTGTAACATATAAATCTTTTAAAATTCTGCATCCAGTTAGGTGATATTGTTATTAAGTGAAAACTATATTTACTAAAGAAAAATTTAAAAGCTTAAAATAATTTTTTTTAATTATTTATATAAAATATTATGTAACGTCCATATTTTGGAGGTATGGTCGACCA
>JBBBDQ010000851.1:10447500-10495000 GCA_037127315.1 Ascarosepion bandense
AGATTTAATATTTTCGATTTTATTTTTATCTTCATCAAAAATAAAAAAAAATATCATTTATATCGCGGCTTTACATTAACATTTTAGGTTTTGTAACTTTTTCAAATACTTTGATTTCGACGTCAGCGATGTACTAATTAGAAATGCTTGGTCCGAGTGGATTCCCCATGATAACACCATTAGTTTGAAATCTCACCAGTTTGGTTATAGAGAGGGAAATTAGTTCTGCAGGTGTGCATTGATTTCCTGAGTATATTAGGTTCATTAGATGTAGGTGAAATGGAATTATAAATAAAGTTTCAGATTATATCGATGGCTTCAAAAGGAACGCTTGTGAATACATTGTATACATCCAGTGACTTTGTTTGATTGTGTTGCCTTAAGAATTAGGAGAAAAGGATATGTTGATATGATACTATAATTGGTGGTTAGATATGCGGTAATAATATAATGACGGAATTTTCATAACTGATAACTGATTTTCATATTTATATGCCCGGAAATTCATGATAATTACATTTGGCATACGACTACATGCCTATCAAGAAGACTTACTTGTATCTCTGGTACCATAGCATCATTAGTCATTACGTCCCACTTAAATACACACCGAGACCTACCAACCTCTATTGATTTAAATCTGCATAAAAGTGTGATTTCTGCCCAATTCACAATATATTCGGTTTACACTTTATAACAATTGAGGATAAAGTGACAAATATTATATATTATTAATTATATATATAGTGCATTTGGGCAGTAATCAAGACATTTATCTTTTGAACTTACAGTATGTAAGAAGTGTCTAAAGGTTCTATGCCTATCTATTAGCCATTATCAAGGATAATTTTTGTCAGAATATATATACATACTTACATATATATATATATATATATATATATATATATATATATATATTAGTAGTTAACATGTTGCGGTTGTGTTCATATAATTGATATCATTGAGAGTTTGCTTCTTTTTTTAATTGTTAATATTGTTAGGAGGATGCATTTATAGATAAAAATAATATTAATAATGTATAAAAAATATAGTAACGAATTCTGTTGAGTTCTGATTGTTATTCCAATAAAGTTTTAATTCATGAAATAGCCGTGAAAATAAAGAAATTAGAAATAGAATGTTTGGAAAATGGCAGAATGTTCCAGTAAAATCTAGAGAGTTCTAAAAGTTCTAGAAATATACAAATTAGGTGTTAACCCCTGTAAAAATAAGTTTTGGGCAGTGAGTAGACAGTTGTTATCAGGGTTTGCTGATGTTATCAACTCCGGTTTGATTCAAGGATTTATATTCAGCCGAAAAAATCTATAAAAAGTTGCCGACCAACTCAAAACTGAAAGAGAACCTCATGGGTAAATACATATTTTTAAATCTTTCATTGACCATACTTAAAATTACTCTTTATAAACTCATTCAAAGATTTCCAAAAAGTATAGCACTTAACTTCTTTGCCAACTTAACTGGGTAAAGATACTTGACACTTTACCTTTCCTTTCTCTCCTCGTAACACTCGCCAGTAGTAAATTCTATGTTTCTTGTTTTGAATGCAACAAAAATTGTATATTTGTAAATATTTTATTTGGTATGTTTTGTAAATTAAATATTTGTCTGTGATTTTTATCTCTGAGTTTTGGTCAATCATTTGTTTTCCTTTTACACCTAACACGTAACAATATCTATCTATCTATCTATCTATCTATCTATCTATCTATCTATCTATCTATCTATCTAACAGGTAGTTAAATGAACTACTTGATTAGACATTGTTCTTTCAATGTCGAAACAAAATGTACAATTTTGTAGTAGTCTGTAGTTTGCACATGTTCCATCGTAATAATTAATGATAAATATTCATTGCTCTATTTTTATATTCAGCCCTGTTTTAAATTAACGTTTTGAACATTGAATTATTTTCTTCGTTATTATTAATTTGTATATATATATATATATATATATATGCATAAATATACATTAGTATATACATTTATATTATTTATCAGTGTACATTTGGTTTTTTGGAATAAATTTAATACACACTGTTTGATAAATGGAAATGAAGTACCTATTTCAAATACGAAGTGGCCAGTTTAATAATGATTGAATTAGTATACATGCATATCCATATTAATAGACATATGCACACACACACACACACACACATATATATATATATATAAATATATTCATAGTCGTATATATATACACACACAAACGCACACACTCACATATGATATGATTTGAAACAGCGATATATATTTTTTAATATATCAAGAGGCCGTATTGAGTATGTTTTAAGACCATATAGAAAAAAAAAAGAATGTTATTATTTTAAATAATTCTTTTGAAATGTTGGAACTACTATCATCTCTCATGCATGTAAATGTGTAGTCATAACAACGTCAAAAAACCCAAACCCAGTCTGATGAAATTCTAACGGATGAAACGCACCACAAGGAAGCATTTTCCATTTTATCTTAAAAATATATATATATATATATATATATATATATATATATATGTCTACATCTATCTATCTATCTATCTATCTATCTATCTATATATATATATATATATATATATATATATATATTGTTTTCAAACAGATGGTGTTCCCAGTACTGCGTACGTGTACTTTCAGATGGTAAGGCATCTATAAAGAAATCCTATGAGCAACCTTGAAATTCAGTGTATGTCATTTCGCCAAAGTGTAAGCAATTTTGTTTTCCATAATGTTAAACATGTCGGATTTCGTGTCAAAGAAGTGCATTTGCGGGGAATTTTACTGCACAACTTTATTCAAAAGAAATCTGCAGCTTGATACTTACGGCGACTATGTTTTACCGGAAACAACATGCAGAGATTGATACAGATGCTTCAAAAATAACGATTTTGAAGATAAAGAACGCCCTGGCGCACCGAAAAAATTTAAAAACGAAGAATTGGAGGCATTAATTCTTGAGGATTTATGTAAAGCGCAAGCTAAACTTGCAGAATCATTATGAATTGATGACACAGCAGATTAGAAACGTTTGAAAACGTTAGGAATGACTCAAAAGCAAGGGCATTGGGTGCCGTACAAGTTGAAACCGAGAAGCATAGAACGGTGCCTTGTTACGCGTGAACAGCTGTTTCAATGGCAGAAATGGGAATATATTTTTCACTTTATCGTTACTTGCGATGAAAAATGGATACATTACAAAAACTCTAAGAGTAGAAGATCGTGGGGTAAGCCTGACCATGCATTAACATCGGTGACAAAGCTGAATATCTTTAGTTCAAGGCTTCTGCTGTGCTTTGCAGCTGGATGCAGTTTATTATGAGCTGCTTAAACTGATTGTAACATTTATGGGTAATCGCTATTAATTTTTCTTATATATATATATATATATATATATATATATATAATAGTGTGCAGTAGTGACACTATTTAAAAAATAATGAGAGCCAACTAACTTTATTTGCTCATATTTTACTTAATATTTGATGTACACAAGTGCGCACACATATAAGTGGCTGGCATTTTACACATGAATCAACACTGCATTTTATACATATAATCAATACTGCATTGTTCACACAAGAATCAACATTGCATTTTGCACTTGTGAATCTACACTGCATTGTGCACGTAAAGATCAACTCCTCATTGTACACATATGAATCAACACTGCATTCTGCACATATTAATTAACACTGCATTTTCAGAAAAACATTGACGTCATCTAGGATTGAAGAGGCATTTCAACTTTGGGTGGAGAGGTATTGACCCATTCTGATGTAAGATACCAGTCAGCGAGTTCGTTTACCGTGTAACCGTCGCATTTACAATGACTTAGTGAGCAGTTCAGTCAAATAGAGGGCAAAAGACAACGCATACTGAGCACCGAGTGAACGAGCGTCGAAATAATGTTTGCTTGCAGGTTTCTAAATATCGCATAAATATTGGAACCTGCTTAAATTGAATTGTCCGCTCGTAAAAAAAAGGGAATAGTTTGCAGGGGGATAATTTGTTCTCGAGTAACCCTAGACAATTTTCAAGCAACGGCATTTGTCAAAATAAATTTAAAAATTTAATAATCTTAAATATGAAACTGTACTTACATCATTTATAACTGCCTACTACTAATGTTTTTTTTATCTTAAATCTTAATGAGATGCGGTTATCAATGGCGTAAATATAGTTTTTAACTTGACATTTGTAAATAAAAACAAATTATAGGGTGTAAGCCTCTCGCCACACTATCGCTATTGCAATAGAAAATGTTCTGATAAGTTACATGCCTTAGTTCCACTAACTCTAATCCTCACACATAAGATCTGCTATGGCACATACACTGAGGCGAACCATCCTCACCCGCTTCGTATTCCATTAGCAAAAAGAACGTCACACCTGAACAGCTACCTGTCAAGAATCGTTACTGTTGTAGGATCTCCTCTTTTTCTATGATAATGGAGTCGACGTGAGTATACATATACTCCTGCCATAGTAAGATACGTCATTTATCGGAGAGTACTGGTCTGATTCGTAAGTTACCGAACGATACCGAAGTTACACAGAGAATACCGCGTCAGTAGTCAGAGTAGCTCTGAGCTCCACTCAGCCAGAATAGTATTAAACGGACATACTATTTCCAGCACGGCTTCACTTCAAAGAATTGTATACATATATTCCTTACTAATCATATTCCTGGATGATTAACCTGCGTTCAAGTTTGTATCTTTACTTTTAATATAACCTATTTTTCTATCTCAAATATCTGTTTTGGTGTTCATTATTTTGTGCGGTTTCTCACCCGGAGTCCACAACAGTTACTTTACGGAACCAGCTCTAATAAGTTCGCTTTCTCGAGCGCAACAATCTTGAAATCTAAGGCTAACCATTATTTTTCCCCATATCCTCACCCCCAATTGCACTTCTTACTCTTAATACTCATACAACAATCTCATTTAGTAACTCTTTATCTTACGTGGCTTTTGGCCTTGTATAGGGTGAATGGTAGTAAAAAATACAAAAATCTCTTAATGAAGGTATGGATAGATTTCATATTATATTTATTTTCTTTATGTGCCATCGCAGGTCTTATGTGTGAGGATTAGATTTAGTGGAACTAAGGCATGTAGCTTATCAGAAAATTTTCCATGGTAATAGCGATAGGTGTAGCGAGAGGCTTACACCCTATAATTTGTTTTAATTTCACAAATGGCAAGGTTAGAAACTGTATTTACGCCATTGATAACCGCATCTCATTAAGATTTAAGATTAAAAAAAACAACATTAGTAGTAGGCAGTTATTTTATGAACAGAATCCCCCACCGTTTTTTTATCGTATCACCCCACGCAAGGGGACGTGTAGGGACTACATAGGAGTAAAAAAAATAGGTAGGGGGAGAGTTAAGAGAAAGACGAACCAGTTAAGGATGTAAATACAGGTGTGATGACAGTTGCAAAGGTGGAAAGAAAGGAAAAGATATACAGGTTGGTGTAGAAGGAACTAGAGTCAAGTGGTTAAGAGATGGGTATTGACATTGCATTTAAATTCCTGGAGGTTGTAGTGAACGTTTGGTTTTCTTTTCTTTAACTTTTCAGAAATTTCTCTGGTTGTTGGGTTCTTTGTTTCTCTCTTTCTTTTTCCTCTTCGGCTGTTGGGTTCTTTGTTTCTCTCTTTCTTTTTCCTCTTCGGCTGTTGGGTTCTTTGTTTCTCTCTTTCTTTTTCCTCTTCGGCTGTTGGGTTCTTTGTTTCACTCTTTCTTTTTCCTCTTCGGCTGTTGGACTCTTTGTTTCTCTCTTTCTTTTTCCTCTTCGGCTGTTGGATTCTGTCTTTCTTTCTCTCCTTCCCAGTCCACAGGTCACATAAAATGAAAAAAAGATTAATATTTTTCGATTTTGAAAACTAGTTCGAGGAAGATAATAGATAACAATCTACAAAAATAGTTTTAGAAAATTACTTATATTTTAAGACCCGACCAATCCATTTAAGTAATTCCCAAGATTGGTTAGAGTATGAACACTCAAATTTCGTAGATATTTTTACAGAAGGACAGGAATGAATTAGATGGGTTGCCTCCAGGCCCCATCCTGTTATTTAACCCATAACTGGAGGGAAGTGATGGATTAATACCTTTCCCAAGGGTACTAGTGCTTAAGTGAATGCACGTTATTCAACTCATATTGAAGGAAACGTCACACAACAGTCCAGTACTCTGTTCTTTGTTTCCAGCTAAATCTTTCTGTCTCTCAATACTCTATTCATCATATGGAATGCATTCTTGGTCATACCAATACGCCTTGGATCTCAGTGTCGCATTTTCCGTCCTTTTAAATTTCTGTACCTGCGTGATTTTAGCATCCTCAACTTGGATTTGGTATTTTGGGCAATTTTTACTGATTACTATGCATTCAATTTTCTTGTAGTTTATATGTTGTCCTTTCTTTCCACTTTCTGTAACTACTTCCTGTATAAGCTTGGTTGCCAACCAGGCGTCCATGGACCCTAGAGGTCCATGAAAGAATTTTAAGAAGTCCAAAAGATTCTAATTAAAATCAGAACATTGAATTTCGCCTTGCTTATCTGGTGAACATTTTTTTAAATCTTCAACCAGCTGAATTTGAGACTCCAAGGAAAAGATTCAAATTTGCTCAGCCACTGTGACACAATCCATGCATTTCTGGCCAAATTGGTGCTGTATAAGAAGAGAATGTAGGGAAATTCATAATGTTTTTGTTTTTTAATAGAACTTATTGCTGATAGCCAGATTTCAAACACCTTGTCCAAGGAAATCATGGATCACTTGTCTCAACTACATGATGAATTTCACCGTTATTTTTCCTGACTTAGGCCTTCAGCATGCAGGATTGGCAAAACATCCCTTCTTATGTCAGACTGATGATGTGTTAGAGGACACACAAGAAGAGTTCATTGAGATTATCAATGATTCAACAGCCAAGAATATGTTTCAATGAAAGTCATTGTTTAGCTTCTGGTGTTCAATGATGGAATTATATCCAAAAGTAAGTGATCTGGCAGTTCAAGTTCTTTTGCCTTTTGATTCAAGTTACCTGTGTGAAAGTGGGTTTTCTGCGTTACTCGAGATAAAAACAAAATCAAGGAACAAGCTGTCTGTAGAAGATGATTTGAGATGTGCACTGGCGGCTACTGACCAAAGATTCATGAGCTGATTGTTCAAAAGCAACCACAAAATTCCCATTAAGAAGTATAGAGTATAACTTTTTTCAATAAATAAAAAGTTCAATTTTTTTTTTTCGTACATACACTCCCGATCAAAAATTTAAGACCACTTAAAAATCTTTAAAAAGAAATTTTTTTTACGGATAGATTTTAAACCCCTCCCACTTAAGGTTACCAATACTACAATCTAAAAGGTTATAGAAACAAAAAGCTACATTCCAAACATTTTATTTAGAAATTTACATTTTTATAAAATGAGGCGATTTACACATGATCAAAATTATAAGACCAGAGACAAAAATTCTACGAAATTGTACAAAAAGTGTATGAAAATATTCAACAACCAAATTTAATAATGAAGTCTACCTTCACTGTTTTAATGAGCTCAAGAATTCTGTCGGGCATGCTAGAAATAAGCGTTTCCATTATGGTGCGGGGGATGTTGCTCCAGCTTCTGAAGATGGCTTCACGAAGTTTATTTTTTGTTGAATATTGTTTGCCATTTCGATAAACATCTCTTGTCATTCCATCCCCAAACATTTTCAATTGGGTTCAAGTCCAGTGAGCATGCAGGATGTCCCAAGAGATGGACCCCATTTTCTTGTAGAAAGATCAAGGTCCGTCTTGCAGCGTGGATTGCAGCATTATCCTGTTGGAATAACCATCCATCTCCAAACAAACAATGGCCCTCCATCATCAAAGATGCTTTTTGTAGCATGTTAACACAACCAGCCACTGTTTGACGACCCTGCATCACCTGGAGCTCCATCGTCCCTCTGTAAGAAAAGGCACCCCATACCATTAGGGACCCTCCACCACTATGATGTGTGGAGAAAATTTCAAGAGGCATATTTTGTTATACCAATATCGTTGGAAGCCATCAGGATCATCGAGATTGAATTTTTTCTCATCAGAAAACACGACTTCCACTTCTCAACGTCCCATCTCTGGTATTCACGACCAAACTTTAAGCGGTCCACCTTTTGACGTGGAAGCAGCCGAGGAATTTGTTTACGCTTTTTATTTACCATGCCTTTTTGTCTTAAGTGTTGTGTGATGTTTACGGGACTGCAATCAGCATCTGTGACTGCCTTAATTTGACTAGAAGAAAGTCCCCCGTCTTTCATAACAACCCGTCTTATTCTCCTCCTCAATGCAGGAGAAATTTTTGGGGGCCTACCAGAGGATTTTGCTTTTCCATAATTCTCACTCTTCTTTAGAAAGTTGCCAAATCACAGTTTTACTGCGATTTACCTTAGCTGCGATCGCCCGCTGTGACAAACCTTGCTTATGGAATTTTAGAATTAGAGAACGTTCAAATTTGGTAAGTTTGCTTGCTTTAGGCATGGTTAACACCTTTACGCAGTGATTGCTAATCTCTAACTGAACTAAAAACATTGGAAATTACCATAGATCTAACAATTTATACCCCTGGTCTTATAATTTTGATCATGTGTAAATTGCCTCATTTTATAAAAATGTAAATTTCGAAATAAAATGTTTGGAATATAGCTTTTTGTTTCCATAACCTTTTAGATTGTACTATTGGTAACCTTAAGTGGGAGGAGTTTAAAATCTATCCGTAAAAAAAAAATTCTTTTCAAAGATTTTTAAGTGGTCTTAAATTTTTGATCAGGAGTGTATGTTTCATTTATGCAGGTTTTATGATTTCTTTTATTCATACATTCGCTCGTAAGCTCAAAGATAAAGCCAGTTTTATGAAGATAGAATCTCACTACTGATATTAAATGGTTAAAACAGTTTTAATGATGAATATTTTTCTAATAATTTTGTAGTGTGATTGACCAATAGGCAAAAATCTTCAATCTTCATGTTACAGAATTTTTCATAGATAATAATAATAATAATAATAATAATAATAATAATAATAATAATAATAATAGCCTTGCAATCCCAGTTGTCCAATATAGCTTCAACATCTTAAACTGGACTCTAAACGACATCAGGCGAATAATGGATTCTAAAACAAGAAAGCTTCTTTCTAAGCATAAGATGCATCATCCAAAGGCTGATGTAGACCGTCTATACATACCCCATAAAGAAGGTGGAAGAGGTCTTATTCAGCTGGAATTGTCATACAAGACAACAACTATTGGCTTACTAACATACATAGAAACAACAAAGGATTGGATGATACAATTAGTAAGGCAACATGAAGAAAGAAAGAAAAAGTATTCAATAATAAAAGAAGGCAGGTAAATACAAACAAGATTTACAGTTAGTAGATTCTGTAGAAAAGCAAAACAGAAGCCAAGAACTAACTCTTGTGGCAAAAAATATGAAAATGAAAGCCAAAGATAAAGCTCTTGAACAGATGAAACAGCGCTGGCAAGACAAACCTCTGCATGTCCAATATCCAGAACGTGCCAATAAATCCAATGTTGACAAAGTTAATACTCATCGATGGTTACGTGCATCTGGATTAAAGTCTGAAACTGAAGGCTTTATTCTTGCAGCACAAACCAAAGTCTTTTCACTAGAAACTTTCAGGCAAATATTATGCATAATAATATGGATCCAAAATGCAGGTTTTGTGATAAACACCAAGAAACAATAGACCAGCTAATCCCAGGCTGTTCTGTGCTTGCTCCAAATGAATATAAAAATCGCCACGATAGAGTTGGGCAATATTTACATTGGGCAATATGCAAACATTATGGAAAAGCTGTAAACAAACACTGGTATGAACATCACCCAGCACCGGTTACAGAAATAGAAGATGTAACCATTCTATGGGATTACACCATCTACACAGACAGAAAAATTGAAGCAAACAGGTCAGATATTATTGTAAAAACCAGGAGAAAACTTGTCTATTAATTGATATGGCTTGTCCAGCGGATTGTAACATAGCAATCAAGGAATTTGAAAAACTGTCAAAATATAAAGACCTGGAAATTGAAATAGAAAAAATTTGGAAATTGAAAACAAGAGTTGTGCCAGTGATAGTAGGTGCACTTGGAATGATAAAAAATGGAACAAAACAACACATGAAAGAATCCCTGGAAACCCCAGCTTAAGAGATATACAAAAAATTGTCTTATTAAGTACAGCCCACACACTAAGGAAAACTTTATCTATGTAATGCTAGGGATGATAGGGAAGATAGGAAAACATGAAATGGAGTCATAACAACACGCCACGACCTGCCTTAGGTCTCCCCGCAGACTTGGTTGGTAGTGAGACCAAAGCAGAAATCGAAATATGATGAAAAATGACATAATAATAATTTTTTTATATTGAAAATATCCGATGAAAGTAAAATTACAGTTGTATAATCTTTCCTTGGTCTTCATAGATCTCAGTACAGCTGTTAGCAGGAATCCTTTGATTAGAAACTGATGAATTCTTGGTTGTTTCCTACTAAAAACGATAACTAGAACAGTTTCCATAACATTATACTACATGTCATAAAATACTCTTACTCTTTACTCTGCAAGATGTCTGAAGTTGGTTGCTTTGCGTATTCAGTTGGTCATTGTTTGCTGAAAACCAAGTTTCATTCAGTAATATTACTGAATGAAGTTTGTTTTTCACCAAAGAAAGATAGACACACGCTATACTGTAGTACTGTCACAATAAACTACATCAAAGTCTTCTGATCAAGAAATTTTGAGGAGCGTCGATCTGAATCTATAGGGAGATGGTTAATGTTTAATGATTCGGCCTTGTGTCATACATAACCGAACTCCCTACAACACAACTTACTATTTGTTCGGTGTCATCATCAGAAGGTTGTCAGCAGGTTGGAATGCATGAATTTGCGTGGAATAGCGTGGAAGAGTGGAATAATAAAAATATACATTTGGCATGTTAAAATAGAAATTTATTAGAAGAAAAGAATAACAAGAATTCGTAGAAGGTTAGTGTTCAATGAAAAAGAAACAAGTAATGTGTTAAGGATATTACGGGTTGCAGATATGTAGTAATTTGTTGGAAAGTGTTTATGCGTATGTATGTATATATGTATATATGAAAGTTTGTTCAGTAGGAGCGTCTTTGATGGAGAAGAAGGAAGTAAAAGGAATTGGCACACGAGAAAGAAGAAGAAAGAGAACGATGTGCGACACGATCTTACGTCCGGGTCGACTTGAAGTTTTATAACGTTATATTTTAGTTGTGTATCTCTCTCGCTGCTCCCATCTGGCTGTCTGGCTGGTACTGATCGAAGCCTTTTATAGTCATTTAGATTTTCCCACTGTATCGCTAAGTCTTTTTGGTCTTGCAAATCGCTTCCATTGGTCAGAAAATCAATTTAACTTTTACTCGCGAAATCCGGTTTCGACTTTTTCTTTATGCACATGGTCAATCATTTTTCTCTTTGGCAAATTCAGGATTTCATACGTTATTGGGAAGAGTGAAGAAGAGAGTTGTTTTTAATTCTTAATCCTCTTAAACCACAGACCCAACTCTTGATAGATGTTATTTTCAGATCTATTCTGACCCGAGCTGGTAGCACCTGTTAACATAGAATCCCAACTCTGGGTAAATAGTGAAACCCAAATTGGAGTCAAAGCATTATGAAAGTGTAGAAATACATTTTTATAGTGAAGGTGCAAGCAATACACTTTCATTCAAAAAAGAAAAAAAAACGATTTTGCAAAAAATAAAAATAGATATAAATATTAACAGCAATAAATTTTACTAAGAAAGAAATTAGCAACAATGCGACGAGAACACTTCTACAATGTATCCAGCCTTAGAGCCCTAAAACCCTTCTCGAATTCTTAAAAATAACAAAGCTGTATCTCAGAATATAAAATTATAAAAAGGAAACCGAATAAACACCCGGCTACAAAAACGAATTACATCCCTACCCTTATATAATAAAGATTTTAAAAGAATCTGTATAAAAAATAGACACAAATAAAAACAAACCTCGAAAGTAGACGATTTGGCGCGAAATGACCCTTAGAGTTGGTGTGCCAGTAAAATAAGCTATCTAAATCTAAATCTTTACAATGACTACTTTTAGCCATTTAGGTTGACATGAATTCAAAGTCATTTGACAGAATTATTGTAAAAACATTATTCGCGAGCACATTCTTACAAAAAAGTTTACTCTTCCTGAAAGTATCCATTTTAAGATATTCTAATTTTTGCCTGGATGGTTAAGATAGAGTTATGGTTAACAAGCTCATCTCATTAATCCAGTGAGTTTTAAACTTATTGTGTCCCAGTTTCTCTGACCTAGTAGCTGACGAAGTTTAGCTTAATAAACGTTGCTTCAGTTGACATAGATCTGGTTGACAGAAGAATTAAAGATTATGTATGTAGACATAGGTTTAGTTTACCCAAGAGTCTAAAAGGTCGATTGATTTGATTTGATTTGTTTGTTTAACCGCATATGAATTCTTCATGGGTCATTTAATGCCGGAATCTAATTTTCTTGGGGGCTTTGAAAAAAAATGCTATATATGTTATTCTACTTTCACAGTTGAGTACATGATAGATAATACTCAGCTTTTGTGCATATACATGTTTGTGTGGACATAATTACAATATGTGTGTTTTATGTTGTAGTTTTGTTGAAGTTATATTTTTGAAAACAGTTTGATTTATTTCAGAAATTGTAGGATATTATATGAATTAATGTTCTGAAAGAGTTCTTTCATGTTGGCCGTTTAGCTGATTTTCTTTAACGGCATATCAACACCTCTGTGAGTTATTTAATGCAGAAATCTAAATATTTTGAATAATTTTATGTCTACTACTAAATATATTTTGAAGGCTAAAGATAAAATGTATTGTTGATAATGTTATTACAGTAATTTGTTAGTAATTTTGTATATAAAAGTGAATTGCTGTATATTTACCATTATATATTTTTTTATACTTTCATAGTGTTTGTTTTCACTATTTGCCCATAGCTAGTACCCTAACAGGTGCTACCGTTTGAGTCATAGTGGACCCGGGAAAAACCGCAATTAAAAGCCGGTTTTGTGCTCCCCCAATCCCCCAATCTCCCGATTAGAGGCCTTGCTGCCGGATGTAGTTTATTGTCATACCCAGGACATATTTTTAATCGGCATCATCCTATTCAAGGCAGTAAAGTTACTTAGATACATGAGGCTACAATGTGTGGAAGAATTAGTAATAGAAACATTATTACTAAGCGGGAAGAGGAAAGAGTAATCAAGAGGAATGTATATCGCGATTGACATTGCATTTAATTTTTTGCACATTAAAGTTGACTGGAATATATGTGAGAAGTGCGAGAAAAGTAACTGTTAGCATAGAACTTGTGTCTATATCTAGCCAGCTCAACTATAATTAGATGAGATTTCGACACCAGTCTACTACTGCACTTAAATTCAAAAAGTCTAGGCTTCATAATGAAATGCTCATAGCATGGACCAGGCTTGCCTCCCAGAGAGTTAAACACTACGCCTCCTTGGTCTCAAACTTTCAGCGGACCTCAAGTGGAATGACTATATCGAATCCATTGCTAAATCCGCTGCTATGAAAGCCGGTTCTCTGTGCAGGGCCCGGAGGTTTTTTCCGTCTGAATCTGTCCTGAACATTTATAAATCTAGCAATCGCCCGTGCATTGAATACTGTTGCCATATCTGGTCGGGTGCCCCTGCTATTCTCCTTGGGCTTCTCGACAAGGTACAGCGGAGGGTCTGTAATGTGATCGATACTGACTTGACAGACCGCCTGCAGTCTCTCTCTCACCGGCGTGACGTGGCTTCCCTGTGTCTCTTCTATAAATACTTCCATGGCTTCTGCTCCGATGAACTTAGATCACTGGTTCCCCTAGGTTTGAATTTGCACGAGAAACTAGATTAGCAACTAAATCCCACCCTTTTACGGTGAAACCGATAAAATGCAACCGCAACTTCTACTCCAACAGTTTGGAATTCCCTTCCACATGACTGCTTTCCCCGACGGCTACAATCTCAACGAGTTTAAATGTAACGTGAATAGACACCTCCTAACACAATAACTCGCTTCCATTCTTTCAAATACTCTTCCCATCCTCCCAACTATCTATCACCCACATTCTGACATTTCCTATATCTAACCACTCTTTCTATTTACCTTCCCCTATGTAGCCCCAAGCGCATTAGTGGCAGTGGAATGCCTTGCTTGGGTTGAAACGATTATAAAAAAAAGACACAGAGAAGCAACCTTACAGCGGTGGAAAAGTGACTGAAGACGAGTCGCCAGATCAGGACCAAAAATATTGCTGATTCTTCCTTGGATTTTATCAATGAGCTCAAGGGGCACCGGGCCATATGTGGCAGAAATATTCTAAGCAAGGATGAATGATAAACAAAAGTAAACAAAAGAAAAAATTGACTTCCGGCATGAAAGATATAAAGGTAGAAATCGTTACGTTTATACGAGAATAAACAGTTAGACAATGGTGCGGTACAAGAAAAATTGTTGTGGGATCTCCCTCTTTTTATATATGATAATAGACTTGATTGAGTGTACATATAATACTGCCATAGAGAGAATAGCTCATCTGGAAGCTCAGTTGCAGTTTACAGTGGAGTAATCGTAGAGATCCGTTACAGTTATCGAAGAGTTCCGACAGATAGTGAAGTTACTCAGAGACCAGACTAGCTCTGAGCTCCATTCAGCTAGAATAATTTACCCGGACATACTATTGCCAACGACTTCAGTTCAAGATTTGTACATAGTTATTTCTACTAATAATATTCTTGAATTGACTAACCCGCCTAGCAGTTTGTATATTACGTTCAATACAACCTATTTTTCTATCTTCATACCTGTTTTTGTGTTCATTATTTTGGCGGTTCCTCATCCGGAATCCACAACAAATTGGCGACGAAGACTCGAACTCCCGTATACCCCAAGTGGCCACAACAAATTGGCGAAGAATATTTCGAACCCGAGTCGCCACAATAAATTGGCGACGGAAGATTCAAACTTACGTCCACCACACAACAACAGAACTTATACAGAACAACGTAAAAACTATAGTGCCACACAAGTCGACAAAAAACATTTGGCGACACTATCGCAGATAATCTGCTGGTATTACAACGTTTGAACAAAAAGAGATAGAATGAAAAAACTGTAAAAAGGGGAATTGAAAGCCAATATTTTTCTCCTTCAACAGAAAAATTTTCCATAAAATTTTCTACGATATTAATTGCCAGAAAGCAATAGTTAAATAATCCAACCCCTCACGGAATCAAAGCAGCAAACCATAGATGACTTTCAGAAAGGAATACTAGAAATCATAAAAAGAAGTGAAGAAAGACAATATAAATTATAAGAAAGAAAAATGGAGATGAAAAAGGCAAAATGAAGAAAGACAATAACAACGACAAGAACTATTACTAAAATTAACAAGCAATACACTAGAAAGGAACACTAAAAAAGCGGAGACTTTTCACAAGATGCTTTGTTAAACGCAATAGAAACCTTTAAGTACTCGATTGATGAAGACAAAAATTTTGGAGAATATTACAGGCGATATGAAGATATTTTTAATATCGATTGTGAGAACTGGACTGAAAAGAAAAAGTTAAGGCTTTTGCTCAGAAAATTAGGTAAGGAGGAATACACTAAATTTGTAGATTATATTTTACAAAAGAAGACGAAAGACTTAACGTTCGAAGAGGCAGTGACAGGCCTCACTGAGCTATTTAGCCCAAAAATTTCTTTGTTTCACAAAAGGTCGATATGCCTTAATCTCGTGAAAGACGAAAACGAGGACTATTCAACATTCCCAGCCATCGTCAACAAACATTGTGACGACTTTAAATTAGCTGAGCTAACTCCAGACAACTTTAAATACCTCATATTTGTCCAAGGACTAGTCGCTGCTACAGACAGCGAAATGTGGAAACGAATGCTGACCAAATTCCAAAATGAACCAAGTTTAACGCTGCAAAACCTATCAGAGGGTTGCCAAAAATGCCTAAGTATTAAAAAAGACAGCAAAGATATTGAAGTATCAGGAGTCGCGCATATTCGTTTTTCACCCTCCCCAAAAGTAAAACAAGATTTTAACGACAAAAAAAACAAAAGCAACTAGTGACAGAAATCAAATAAAAACAAGCCCCCACCCCTTCTGCATGTTACAGATGTGGTGGATTGCATTGGTTTAGAGATTGTCGGTTTAAATACAAAAATTGCCTAGCGTGTGGAAAGATGGGACACAAGGCAGTTGTATGCAGAAATAAAATCCAGCCTAGTATGTTAAGATCTACTAGAGTGGAATATGAAAACAAAGAAAACTCGAGGAAGTCTGTAGAACTTGAAATATTGAGGAAGAAGATCAAATTACAACTGGATTCAGTTTCGCACTTAACAATAATCAATCTACAGACATGGCAGAAGCTGAATAGGCCGACCACGTTACGCACACAAAACATTTCTAAATCGATAATAGGAAAAGGGATCAAATTCGAAGATGAAATAATCGTGAATGTAAAATTACAGAGAAAAACCAAAAAGTTAAAAATATATGTTATGAAAAACACATATAACCTGGTAGGAACGGACTGGATGCAGAAGTTTCATATATGAGATTTACCCATTAGATCTTATGATAAACAAATAAAGAGCGCGTCAACAGAAACTACGACATTGAAAAGAGAATTGACACAAACAAATTCCAGAGGTAATCTCAAGCAGTATAGGACGAGGTAACAAGTTTGCAACAAAAATCGAGCAAAAGAAGAATGTGCAACCAGTATTTATTACACCCATAGTTACGGAAAAAACATTCAAATCAGGTGAACCAGTTTACCTCAGAATGTTAAAAAATAATATGGCACATTGAGAACCTGGAACAATAATAAACGGACTATGAAATGCGATATACACAATACAGGGAGAAAACTCTACCCATAAGAGACATACAAACCAAATACGGAAAAGAAGTGAGGAGCCAAGCTTGTCACCCTCAAATGATGTCGCGATGGAAGAAATTTTTAAAGCCGTTAAGAATAATAGAAAACAAATGGAAAAAATATTAACTCCTCCCAAAAAAGAAGCTAGGGAGGAAGTGTTGTGGAATCTTCCCCTTTTTTTTTTATATGATACTGGACTCACTAAATGTACATATTATACTGCCATAGAGAGAACAGCTGATATGAAATCTCAGTTGAAGTTGCAGTTTACAGTGGAGAGTAATCGTACAGATCCGTTACAGTTATCGAAGAGTTCCGACAGATACTGAAGTTACTCAGAGACCAGACTAGCACTGAGCTACACTCAGTTAGAATAATTTACCCGGACATACTATTTATTGCCAACGAATTCAGTTTAAGAATTGTGTATAGTTATTTCTACTAATAGTATTCCTGAATTGAATAACCCGCATTCCAGTTTGTATATTACGTTCAATATGATTTACTTTTCTATCTTCATACCTATTTTTGTTGTTCATTATTTTGGCGGTTCCTCATCCGGAATCCACAACAAAAATGAAAGAATTAAAATAATTTAAAGGACTGTTTTACAATGTATTAATCAGCTGAACAAAATCCGAACTGCAAATTGAAGAGTTAAATATATAAATATACTATCTGGGAAGTCTTTTAAAAGACGATGAAAAAAGTACCATAGATACGAGAAGGTACATTTGCGGAGCGAAATATACCTTCCAAAATCTAAACAAAGAATTAAGAATCAGACAATTCTGTTAAAAGCAAGGAATATATTACTGAACTGTTATGTTTAATTGGGAAAAATATATTAGAATTTCAGGAAATAATATGAAAATATAGTAAAAAGCACATGAAGAAATCTCATATTTCTAAGGAGATCAAAATCATAGATACCTAGTTGTTGGATACTGTTTATTGAGGTTAGTCTAGTTGGCTATTCCTAGTGATCATGTTTCTTACTGGCTGCCCCTTGCATAGTTTAACATTAAATAACTCAATAGATTTTGATATATAGTGTATTTCACCAGTTCACGGGATTTAAAATATGAATATCTGAGTAACTGCAAGTTCCAGACAAACAATAAAAGATTTATTTATCAAAATTCGGACAAGACATTCAAAGGGATGTAGATTCTGTAACTGATTTTACAAAGCTTCCCAAATGTTCAATATACGCACCGCTTGTGACACGACACACGTCAAGTCAGTAGTCGAGCTCCTGCTAAACACGGTGTAGCATGCTTTGTGTAACATTCGCCTCAGTGATTCTCTGCTTAAGTTCTGCTAAGGTTTAAGAAGAAGGAATATAGATCTGTCCTTTCACATAGAAAGAACAACACAAGATGTCAGGTTAAGTGAACGCGGCTATTTCAACAGGACATTGTCATTATCACTGACACGCCTGATCCATATTTCCTGTCGATTATCATTGAGACAATCCGTTCAGTCAGCTTAGTTAAGTTTTACACATTTTGTTAAAATTTGAGATCATTTGAGCTAGAATTGATAATGCTATTAGATTATTAACTAATATTATTATTCTTTTCATAGGGGTATACCGTGTATATAAAAGCAAACAAACTATAACAGGCGTGTGGTTAATGATGAACGAGATTACTGTTTGTCTATTTCCTATGAGCTCATTCCTCATTGCATGGCTCATACAAAATTTGACATTAAATAACCCGACAAAGGCTGACTTGTAAAATCGATCAACCAAATAATAAAAACATGGTGTCAAGAATGATGGCATAGCTAAACAGGTGAGTCGAGATGCAAACTTTTCTCTAATCTTGTAATCTAATAAAGTTATCACAGGTACTGCAACTATAGCAGCAGTGATGAGTCTAGAACTGAATATACTGACAGTAAACATCTTCCCTCAGGCTGGGTTTTAATACCTATTTTTCCTTTTTCCATGGGTTACAAGAGACAATCTGCCCTGATATTTAACACATTTCTCGTTAAGAAGATTGATCGGGGCCTTTTTCAGTGGCACTAACGCCAAGTAAAAATTAAGCAAGAATTCAATTAAGCAAGACAAATGTTTACTTTCTACACCGTTAACCATAGCACTATCTCCAGCTCCAGAACGCTAACTGGCCACTGTTTATTTTCCAAACAAACTATATACAAAGATTTTTGTTATTCAGATGTAAATGAACTGTTTCTTCGAATGAATGTCGAAAACATGACGTGTGAGAATTATTGGTGACGGGGAAACCAAATCCTTAGAATGTGATTAAATTTCTTTCTTTCAAGACGGAAACAATCAATTTTGTTTAAGTATTCGTTGCATATGTAACAATAAGTGTAAATGTTTATTTAATTTTCTCTTCTACAAACATCCCAACAGTAATTTTTCCTGGCCTCGCTTTTAGCATTTCCCACGGAGCAGCGTAATATTAAAAAGTTCAACTAAAACACTGAAATACCGCAGAGGAAAAAACAACTAACCTCTGCCCTACGGTAGGTATTAACTAACAAGCGTTAACCGATGAATGTCTTAAGTGTTAATGAAGCAAGTTATCTTCATGAAGGGTTAAAGCAAATGTTTCTAGCAGTTTTTAACAGATTCTTTTATTTATGTAAATCCATCGTATTATTATTATTATTATTATCACCTCATCGAAATATTTTCCTTGTTTCATTTGTTGTTGAACGCCCTTTCAGCTAGATTGTGCATTCCATCAAGAAAGAACGATTTTAGAATTGTCTTAATGAATTCGTTCAGAAATCTTTGGATATTTTATAAGAAGCACTAGATGCATCGTGTCGTTTGGCTTGTTTTGCAGCGTACTAAGCTTTTTATGTTATTTAATGTTGATTTCTGTCATTTTAATAAACAATAGAAAAAAAAAACATGGGGTTGGGGTAAATGTTCGTTTTAGGTGCCGACGGCTTTTCCCCCTTCAAATTTATCAAAAAAGGCATTATTTCTGTGCAAATGTATATGCTGAACTCAAATCAACAATTAGTTATTGAAGAAGCTTACCTTTTTTGCTTTGAAAGTTCATAAAAAAAACGAACTATAACTCGCACTTTTTCTCTCCCGTAACTCTCACGGAGTCATGTAATTAACTGCAGAATGACGTTCTATGTAGGCAGCAATTTTTTGTCAAATCTTGGTCGATTTTCTTCCTTTACTGAAACTTCCGGCGATGTACTTCCTGTTATGAAAATAATAAGCGTAGAAATACAATAGCGCATTACTTTCATTACCGGAATTACATCGCCGGAAGTATGATTAAATGAAGAAAAATCGACCCAAAATCTACCAAAATTCGTTCACATACGCAGTACGTCATTCTACAGTTAATTACATGACTTCGTGAGAGTTACGGGAGAGAAAAAGTACAAGATATAGTTCGTTTTTTTATGGACATTTAGATAAAAAAAAAGGTAAGTTTCTTCAATAACTAACAGTTGATTGGAGTTCAGCATATACATCTGCACAGAGATAATGCTATTTTGGATAAATTTGAAGGGGAAAAGCGTCGGGACTTACAACGAAAATTTACCGGGGTTGGTTTTTACGAAAGTTAAAAGATTTAGACATGAATTTGGTTTGCAGGAAATTTAAAAAGATAAACATGGTATTGATTTGCATGAGAGTTAAAAAAAAAAAAGCAAAGCAAGAAAAGACAGATATATCGATTTGCAGGAGTATTGATTTGCAAAAGAGAAAGATGGTAGACATTGGTTTTGTTTATTTGATTTTGGTTTTGAGTCAAAAAATGGTAGATGTCAGTACAGTAAACAGGTAGTCCCTTTTTGGAATTTTTACCCATCTGCACGGGATTTCATCAAAATCTGACAAAATCAACCTTCTCACTATAAAATATACCTTAAAACCTTACCTTTTTGGCATTAAATAACCGACAGAGGTTAATATGGCGTTAAACAAAACTCAAACTCAAGGTCTTCCTCATGCGGCATATTCTATAAACATATCACCTTGTTTATATAACTTGTTTTACTACATGCACTGTCCTGTCAGTTGAGGTTAAAACTACGCTAATACACACACACACACACACACACACACACACACACACACACACACACACACACACACACACACATATATATATATATATAGGAAAGAATATTAATAAAAAGTTTTGAATTTAAAAATGTACTTTTTTTGAACAGTATTTGTTTATTTTTATTATATTTTATATTTCAGACCGCCCTCGGTCCTTCATCGAATATATATATATATATATATATATATATATATATATATATATATATATATATATATATACACTAACGGCCATAATTATTAGGCTACCCCAGTTTTAAAAAATGATATATTTCATATTATTTTTAGTATTTATCCAAGTTGATAATTCTGAAAATAGAATGGTTCTTTTGTTATTATTACTTTGCAAAATTTTACAAGTTAGCCAGGAAGCCTTTGCTTCGTCCAGTCAATAAGAAGAAGAGACTAACATGAGGAAGAGAGCACAGAAACAGAACACCAGAACAGTTCATTTGATGCACATATTATTGTACTGTATTAAAAAAGAACCATTCTATTTTCAATTAGTATTATCCACATGGCAATAAATACTAAAATAATATGAAATACATCATTTCTTTTAAAAAACTGGGGTTTCCTAATAATTATGGCCGGTAGTGTATATTTAATATATATATATATATATATATATATATATATATATATATATTTTAATCATATCACCCCAAGCAAGGCATTCCACTGCCACTATTGCGCATGGGGCTACATAGGGGAAGGTAAAGAAAAGGAGTGGTTAGACATAGAGAATGTCAGGAGGAAGGTGACAGATGAGTAAGGATAGCGAGGATGAGGGTTGGGCAGATGGGAAGAGTGTTTGATAGAATGGGAGCAGGTTAGTGTGTTAGGAGGTGTCTATTGACCATACATTTAAACTCCTGGAGATTGTAGCCGTCGGGGAAGCAATCGTTTGGAAGAGAATTCCACAGTCGGGAAGTGCGAGGAAAGAAACTGTTGGAGTAGAAGATACGGCTGCATTTTATCGGTTTCACTGTAAAAGGGTGGGATCTAGTTGCTAATCTAGTATCTCGTTCAAATTCGTATTTAGGGGGCACCAGTGATCTAAGTTCATCGGTGCAGAAGCCGTGAAAGTATTTACAGAAATATATATATGTGTGTGTGTGTGTGTGTGTGTGTGTGTGTGTGTGTGTGTGTGTGTGTGAGTCTCTGTGTGTGTGTGTGTGTGAGAGAGAGAGAGAGAGTGCGAGAGAGAGGGTGTGTGTGTGTGTGGGGGGGGCGTGTGTGTGCCCTTATGTGAAAAAAATGATATAATGTGCAATGCACTGAGGTGAAATGCGATATTCATTCGTTGCTGTGCCAAACAAGGCTAACTCTAACACTGATAGTTATTCTCACGTTTTAGCAGTTGTAATCTTCGGCCTTCTTCAGGTGTCTGTCGTCTTATTCTCCTTATAATTTAGGACTGAATATGTTATTCAATCCACGGCAGTTGTGAATTCAAGGCGTGGATATGGCAAATCTTAAATATCAAAAACTCTGCTTCAGTGGAAGAAACGGCCGAGCGACTCTAAGATGAATAGGATTAATGAGGATTAACTGATGCGAAATATCAGTAAAACATAGCAAACAATCTACTCCACTTCATGGACTGAATTAAGAAGATACGAAGAAAAGTATCTGCAGAAGGTTTGAGCGTATAACAGATGAAATGTTGTGAGTATAATAAACAAAATTAACACTTATTTTTTTATTTATTTATTCATTTTTTTTATTTCTGTATATATCTGTATTTTTCGATTCCCCCCCCCCCTTTTTGGAGTTCATGCTTCATTTGTGAGGAAAAAAAAAAGTTTGAAATTTTTTTATTTATTATGTTATGCGAAGCTACACTGGCCAAGGTATCAGCAGCCATTAGTCCCCCCCCCCCCCACGCCATGTTCTGTTCTTTGAATGAGAATTCACCAAGCAGGTTAACTTGATGTTGATTTTTGGGAAAAGCAAGAATTGAAGAATGAAACTTTAATTCAAATTTCCTGTGTTAAACTGTGAGGTATTTTTCGCTTATTTTTTTATTCGTTTTTGCCCAATATTATTGCTTAATTTTAGAACTTTTCATGTCTAACTGTACGTTTGATTTTATTTTTAGAAGAAATTTTTGACTGGACTTTAACTAAGTTAAAACTTAATAAGTCACATTTTTTTTTTCTTTTTTTTGAAATCTTACTGTTTTTTTTTTTGTTTTTTTTTTTAAATTGGAGTAGATAGACTAAACTATCGCCCGGTTCACACTCCACCCACGTCTATTGAACAGGTGAAGAGGCTTATCCCTTGTTTCCTGTTTAGGATGCGGTTTCCGGTTTTTCTTTTCTAATCTTCTCACTGTTTTTTCAATTGGAGTAGATAGACTAAACTATCGCCCGGTTCACACTCCACCCACGTCTATTGAACAGGTGAAGAGGCTCATCCCTTGTTTCCTGTTTAGGATGCGGTTTCCTGTTTTTCTCTTTTCTAATCTTCTCACTCTTATGTAGCCCCCTGCACATCAGTGGCGTTACCGCCTTGCTTGGGGTGATATGATTAAAAAAAAAAAAACTCTGGTCCTATTAGCAAATCATTGTTGTTATAGCCATTTTTCCTTATGGTACTTTAGGTTTTGTTTCTGGGTATTTTTGTTGTTTAGTCTACGGCCCACACAAATATAAGTGAAGATATTTAATTTTATAGCTGACGAAATCCTTTAAATACGGTGTTTTTTTTTTTTTTAATTGTTTTTTTTTTTTCGGGTGTAGTCCTGGTTTGGATATGGATTTCCGTTTCTAAGTACGTGCTAACCGTCACTTTTGCTGGATGAAGAACTCGCTCTTCATCAACGATAGTGATTCTACCTAGAAAAGTTTCAGTTGCAATTTTACTCTTCATTGGTGGGCAGAAAGTGCCTCATTAGTTAAGACAAGTAGCAGTATAATGATGAGGGAGTCACATGCAGTTTTGGAAGTTTTATCAAATCTTGTTTGCAGTAGCACAATACTGAAAGAATTTAATAGAATATATCGAGTAGTAGCTTCTAAAAAAAAAAAGAAATTAGCAGTTGACACTTGCAAAACAATCTTTGGCATGTCCGGAGACGTGAAGCCTCCTTTTTCATAGACAGACCGGATATTTCTGGCACTCCCGTTGATGAAGAGTACTTCCGGAATTCATAAGAGCATGAAGTGGCTGGAAATCAGTCTGATTTAAACTTATTTTAAAAGCATGAAATCGTTACATAATATATTCACTCGGATATTATGTAATCGGTAAAGAAGGTACAGAGAGAGAACGTGGTTATTTTACTTTAAAAACGTATTGAAAAATAAAAAAGAAGTACCTTCAAAGGGATCATTTAAAAAATATGCCAGGGTTTTCTTTCCAATCTAACAGATATATAAAGGGTGCGATGGGGAAATTGTCGCCATTTTATGCTTTTAATTTAGCACATGCGTGTGGTTTGTTTTTTACTTTGTTTACTGCACAGTGTAGCAGGATCAGTTGGAAACCGTGTGTAAAGTCGTGGACCGAGCATGTAAGCAATAATGAGGTTCTGGAAAGAATGGAAACGAAAAGGAAATTAAAGTTCCTGGGACATGCAAGGAGGAAGAAGGGCTTGGAGAACCTGATACTAACAGGCCAGATAGAGGGAAAAAGAGACAGTGGAAAGCAATGGATAACATATCTGAAGGACCTGAACAGGTGAATTACAGAACGGGGGTTGCGTAGTATTACAGGAGAAAGTGTGCTCAGAGCCACCAGTGATAGGGAGACGTGGAAGTCCATGATCGCCTACGTCCTGAAAGAACAAGGCACATAGAAGAAGAAGACATGATGAACACTACCATCGTTTTCGACGGCTGAGGGCTTAGCAGCTTAGTTCTTGTAAACAGAAAGTCAGACGAACTGTACATATAGTTTGAATATAGAAGTGAAGAGATGTTCAGAATCAACCACACTTTTCGGGAGTACTGAATATGGAGAATTGGAGCACATGGTGTGCCACAAGTTCTGCAAATGATTTTATGTGGGTTTTGAATTCAGAATTATCTTTCTCATTCAAGAAAGGCAACATGGCCAGGTCTACTTCAATCTTTAATATATTTGGGCAGCAACTTTTCTTTCATTAAATACGTAGGACAAAGAAGAATTGATTCATATTAAATTAGTTTTTTCCAACAACCTAACGTATTTCCATTTTGTATGAGTTAAGGAATATAATAATTTTCCATAATAGAAATATAATAATTTTCCATAATAAAAATATAAAAGTTTTTCATAACTATTCTATAGCCATTTTCAATGGTGTTTTTTCTATAGTTTTGTTATTGTTCCTCGTGTTTTGACTGTAGTTTTCTTTTCGTGTTGTATTTAGTATTTATATAAATATCTATGTGTGTGTGCGTATGTGTGTGTGTGATGATCGGTTACTATGCAATGTTAATTTTTATGTCCATATTTTTTATTTCTGCATCTCTGTACATCTCTTTGTCTCTACTCTCTCTCTGTGTCTCTCTGTCTCTGTCTCTCTCTCTCTCTCTCTATATATATATATATATATATATAAACTACTATAAACTAATTTTCATATGCATACTGGTACTTTATCTTCGTTTCTTTCTCTCTTTCTCTCCATATATATATATATATATATATATATATGTATATATATCCGAGTATAAGGTACGTATGGATTGAATAATATTCCTTATCAAAAGAAACACTATTCTTAAAAAAGTACTCAATACAAAGTAGAGCTAATAATATTTATTCAGAAATTAATTATAACATGGATATGTTCTAATATCACTATCTTGTGACTTGTCAAGTGATGTGTTTCATTTTAATTTGAAATGAACCACATCACTTGACAAGACAAAAGAAGTGTCGAAACAAAATAGCTACTTATTTGGTGATATTATAACATATCCATGTTATAATTTCTGAATAAATGCACACACACACACACACACACACACACACACACACACATATATATATATATATATATATATAGCATAATGATGATCCACGTATACTGTCTTAATATGTATAAGAAAAACTACTAAAAAGTTGTAAGTTTAAAAATGTATTTTTTGACAGTATTTATTTATTTCTATTACTATATATATATATATATATATATTTGATATTTCAGAGTGACCTCGGCCTTTCATCAGAAACAAATGATTTTACAATTTAAACTAGAAGCGTCCGTCGCGAGAGCGTTCCTCGAGAGATGTTTACATCACGTGACGTAGAAAGGTGATAGAGTTTTTTAATATTTGTAAATGTAAACCTATCTCTAATCATACTTATAAATATTGTTTTAAAGAAAAAAAATTTAAGTGTATCTAAAAATTGTTTAACTATTGAAATATTTATAAAGATTTAAAACACCTAAGTCTCTATTTAACCCTAGCCTATATGTATTTAATTTTAAAATCCAGTGTTTTTCTTTCTTTCTGCGTGAGTATGTGGAACTAAAATCGGAATCGATCAGTAAACATTTGCAGTTTTCTAATGTGTGTCCTGGTTGATTGAAGTGTTGATTGAAGTATATATATATATATATATATATACAGGTAATAAGAAATAACAGGTTTAGAATCCAGAGTTTTCTGGCATTTATTTTGATAAACAGTGCTCACTACAACATAAATCGTAGAGCATAAAATAATTACATTAGTTTTTATTTAAATTTTATTTAATTTACACTGTGACACGGAAATTTGTTTCGAGATTTTAGCTCGTCATTATGTAAATCATTTTCACAGCAATAAGTAAAAATTGCCTGATGACGAGGTAAAATCTCAAAACATACAAATTTCCATGATGCACTGTAAATTAAAAAGATTTTAAATAAAGACTCTCTCTCTCTCTCTCTCTCTCTCTATATATATATATATATATATATATATACCGTTTATATTTCTCTCTGAAGTATGTATGTAGATATGTATATGAGTATGTGTGTGTATGCATATGTGTGTGATAAAATATATCTGTAAGAATGTTATATATAAAAGAAAAGACAAAAAGATAACTTTTCTGTGCCAACAAGTTTCGCTTCTTCAGGAGCTTTGTCATGCTAAATGTGGATAATTTATTTCGTTGCTTGTATTTCTACACAAGATTGACTTAAAGGAAAAATATTGATACGTTCTCAGATTTTGACTTTCTTTTCCCATATATGTGTGCTTGTAAGTGTGTGTGCGCGTGTTATGCAGCTTGCCAAAATTAATCTCCCATAAATTACTTTTTATGAATTTATTTTTCCCCAACTGTTAATAAACCTGAACGCTTGAAAATCGCCAGTACCGATAATTTCTACTTGTGGGAACCGGAAAATCTATATTCGACACAATTTGGATAAAACAATGTTGTGCTATTTCGAAATGCTAACATGACACATAGTCAACAGCTAAGCTATTATTTGGGCGTTGCAAGATTAATGTGTTAAATACGAATCCCTGTAAAAATGAATAAGATTTGACAGGATTGATATTAATTTAGAACATCCATCTTTCCTGCTGTCTGTCTTGAAATAACTAATTAATATGAGTAAATAATTTCACTTGTATTCAAGTCCCGGATTTACTTCGCGGATAAATCATTAGAGAGAAAAACATTTGTAAATTCATTTTTTTTATTTACAATTTTATAAAGAAGTGTCAGTTGTCATGAGAAAGGATTCGAAAATAGCTGTTTGGAAAAAATACCACATTTCAAAGTATTCAAAAGTATTTAGTTTCCAGACCTAAACGTAATCAACATCAGGAGCAATGACAAAAAATCAGTGTTCGAAACTAATTCTTTTTTAAAGAATCAGAAATTTTAGACAAAAGGAACTCGTTTAATACTTTACAGATTTTAAATTTTGAAACTAAAATAAAAAAAAAATAGAAATATCAGAGACTAAATGGGATTCCACTCAAGGCTTTTTCGGTAACTTGACGGGTATCGGGAATAAAAGAAAACTTATCACAAGGCGGATGAAAATTCCTTGGCACCAGAGGTATATATGCTGACACTGACTCGATGATTCTAGATCGATGGGTGAAAAACTTGCTAGGGTGAAGACATCCCGGGCAGATAGCTCACTGAATGGAATTAACAGTCGCGAGTCCGTGAGCAAGATTAGCCTTCAACTTGAAAGAAACCGGGCGTGTTTTTACCAATAGAGGGATACGTTACTCATGAATAAATACCTCTTCGACTTCCAACCCAGATATGTGATGGCAATGTGGTCAGTCGGAGTTTTTCAACCGCCGTTTCTCGGACCTCTCTGATTCTGCAAAAGGTGGCTAGGGGTTCTGCGAGAAACGGTAATAAATAGTCTAATGCTATTTGAGTATTTTTGTTTAATTTTATATTCGTAATTTTATTTCACACTGTTGGAAAATCCTTAATTATTATAATAAATTCTTCAACCACTTATATTATTTAAAATTGTAATAATCATAGGGAATCTATTTAGCCATGTCTCTATGGTGTCAGTGTGAAAGCGCCTTGATTAGTGAGTAAGCAGGACCGCAGGTGACGTGTTCGTGTATCACTGGGTGACTCACTCGAGTAAAGGACGCATGTACGGTATCTACATATTACATTTAACACGTAAACTACAATAAAAATATATAAGTAATAGATACTAATCTTAGCTATTATAATAAAAACCGTGGGGGTATATATATATATATATATATATATATATATATATATATATATATCAGCAGCCATTTGTTACCACCCCGCTATGTCCTGTTCTTAGAATCGAAATTCACCTAGCAGCTTAACTTGATGGTGATTTTTTGGAAAAGCAAGAATTGAAGAATGAAACTTTCTTAATTCAAATTTCCTGTGTTTAAACTGTGAGGTATATTATGATTTTTTTATTTTTTTATATATCTGTATTTTTTTTTTTTCCTTTTTGGCCTTCATGCTTCATTTGGACTATACCTAAGTTAAAACTTAGTGAATTCTCCTGTTTTGGAAATCTGTGTTTTTTGCAGTTTTTTTTTTTTAATTGGAGTAGATAGGTCACACTATCGCCCGGTTAATACTCCTCCCACGTCTATTGAACTGGAGTAGAGGCTCACCCCTTGTTTCCTGTTTAGGATGTGGTTTCCGGTTTTCTGTTCTCTTCTCTCTCTTCAGACCTTGGTATTGGTGCTTCCGTGAGTTTCCTGCGATCTGGCCGGTTGGTGGCAACGGCTCATCATTGTGAGGGTAACGGGTTGGCAGTTTCCTGGTTGCTGCTTCCGACTGGTAGTTAGGAGCCCTAACTCTTGCGTAGCGTCAAGAGCGGCTGCTCTGATCAACAGTTGTATAATATCGGGGTTCTTGTAGTGCCATGTCACGCATGGATAGGTGTCCCTGCAAGCGCTTTCGGTGGGCAACCCCGAGGCCACACCTAGTTGCAGCCCTAGCCAGATTCCCTCCCAGCACAGATCGTGGATAATGACCGCTTGTATCCTCTACCCTAGGTCCCTTTCTACAAACAGAATGATGACTAAACAAATCAGAAATGACCCTAAACCAATTAAATCCAAACCACCTAAACCCATTAACATTTCTTTCACTAATATCCGAGGTATTCGTACTAACTTTCCTAGTGTAGAAGCGTTCCTGCATGAAAAGTCCCCTGACATCCTTGCACTCTGCGAAAATAACCTCAACTCAGCTATTCCCTCCTCTGACCTCTTCATCCCTGGTTATCTTCCCCTTTTAAGGAAGGATTCCACTGTCCCCATGCATGGGCTGGGTGTTTATGTCAGCGAACACCTCCCCATAGCTAGGGTAACTTCACTCGAATCTACTGACCACCAATATATATGTCTCTGCCTGTCTCTCCTCAGTTCGGTTAGCTACCTATTCTTTCTTTACCGTTCTCCCTCCTCTCCTGATTGCTCCCTACTAGATAGCATCGCTGACGACATAGATAAGGCTATTTCCTATCACCCATTCGCCCAGATATTTGTATTTGGAGACCTCAATGCCCATCACTCTGAGTGGCTTGAAAACGCCGTTACTGATCTGGCGGGCATTCACGCCATGAACTTTGCTATTTCCCAATCCCTTACGCAAGTGGTGGACTTCCCCACTCGCTTCCCAAGCACTCCCTTGGGTCATTCCTCACTGCTAGATATATGTTTCACCTCTGCGCCTGACGCCTGTCAAGTTTCGCAGCTTTGTCCTCTCGGCAACTCTGACCACGCTGTAGTCTCTCTCAGTATTTCTTTCCAATCTCACTCCCCCCCAGGAGCCCCATACTTATAGAACCTCCTACCTCTACCAAAAAGCTGACTGGGATGCCTTTCGCGATTTCCTCTGCGACGTCCCTTGGGGAAAAGTGTTTGACCTATCAGTTGATGACTGTGCCTCTGAGGTCTCCTCATGTGTGAAAGCTGGCATTGATGCCTTCATACCCACCAGGAAGTATTGCTTAAAACCTCATTCCTCTCCGTGGTTCTCTCCTGCCTGCTCAGCCGCCATTGCCCACAGGAACCATTACTTCCATCTATTCCGGAGACAGCCAACTGATCACAATAGGCGCCTGTTCACATCTGCTCGCAATGAGTGCAAGAGAACTCTAAATGACGCCAAACAGTTGTTTGCTGAGAGAATGCGACAGCATATAGCTGACTGCAAGTTCGGCTCCAAGGACTATTGGAGGATTTGTAAACGAGTGCTCAACAACAGGAAATCCTCAATACCTCCTTTAATCCATGGATTTGAAGTTCTCACGTCATCTGCGGACAAAGCAGAGTGCTTTGCCCACAGATTCTCATCCAACTCCACATTCGACTCCTCCGGAGTGCACCCACCCGACTTCCCTATTAGAACTGAAGCCAAACTGCACGACGTATATATTACCCCAACAGTAGTATCCAGAGTAATTTCAAAATTTCCTCGATGTGGAGACGATGGAATCCAGGTGATAATCCTTAAGAGGTGTGCTCCTGAACTCTCCCCTGTCCTCTCTAAACTATTTAACTATTGCCTTTCTGCTTCCTGCTTTCCTGCATGCTGGAAATTCTCTTCAGTGGTTCCTGTCTTCAAGAATTGTGGTGAACCCTCGGACCAATCCAACTATCGCCCTATCAGTCTTCTACCGATATTCGGGAAAGTATTCGAGGCTATAATCAATACTGAAATAGTTCATCATCTCACCGCCCACAAACTGTTCTCCGACAGGCAATATGGATTCCGCTTTGACAGGTCCACAGCCGACCTGTTAACATCCGTAACGGAGTACATGCTACAGGCCCTTGATGAGTCTGACGAGGCTCGCGCGGTTGCTCTGGACATCTCCAAGGCTTTCGACAGGGTTTGGCACTCTAGCCTCCTATGCAAACTACGGTATGGTATTACCAGTCGGCTGCTTGACCTAATCCAGTCTTTCTTAAATAACCGCAAAATGAAGGTCGTTCTGAATGGGCGTGCCTCTTCGTCCTACAGCACGAATGCTGGTGTCCCACAGGGCTCTATCCTGGGCTCGACGCTCTTCCTTATTTTCATCAACGACCTCCCAGATGAGATCAAGCCCCAAGTAGGCATCTACGCATATGACACTACAATATACTCCCGCACCAGTAAGAAACCTGTCGTGGCGGACAGTCATAATCTCGCTGCTGACCTTGAGCGGGATCTACACTCTGTGGTGAACTGGGGCAAGAAGTGGTTTTGTCAACTTCAATTCATCTAAGACCAAGCTGCTGTCTGTCAACCATTACAGGCAACCTCTTCTGCCTCTCATAAGCATGGACCAAGTGATTCTTCCGGAGAGTAATACACTACGCCTCCTCGGACTTACCCTGTCCTCAGACCTCAAATGGAACCACTATATTGAATCCATAGCAAAATCTACTGCTAAGAAGATTGGGTCACTATGTCGATCCAGGATGTTTTTTCCACTTGAATCCATCCTGTATATATACAAGTCAACCATCCGTCCGTGCATGGAGTACTGCTGCCATTTATGGTCAGGTGCCCCTGCCGTTCTCCTCAGTGTTCTTGACAAGCTCCAAAGGAGAGTCTGTAATGTGATAGGTACTGATCTGGCGACTCGACTGCAGCCACTTTACCATCGTCGAATTGTGGCCTCCCTTTGTCTCTTCTACAAATACTTTCATGGCTTCTGCTCGGATCAGCTTAAGTCACTGATGCCTCCTCAACAGGTGTTTACTCGTGCTACCAGACTGGCAACTGGGTCCCACCCATTCACAGTCAGGTTAGCCAAATGCAGACGACAATTCTACTCCTGCAGCTTACCTCTCTCGCACTCCCCGCCTGTGGAACTCACTCCCGTATTCTTGCTTTCCTGACGGCTACAACCACCAGAAATTTAAATGCAAAGTTAATACTCATCTACTAACCACTGGCCTCTAGCTCTCTCCCCTCCTCTGTATAACGTTCCCTTTCTCTCCACCTGTGTATCTGTCGTCGCACCTGCTTTCTCAGCTTTCTATTGTTCCTTTCTAGCTGGCTTGTACTCCTCACTCTTCTCTAATTAATCTTTTTACATTTATGTAACCCCCTGCACATCAGTGGTGTATCCGCCTTGCTCGGCGTGAAATGATTAAAATATATATATATATATATATATATATATATATATATATATAATTTCCCTTCTATCACTCACACTTATAGAGAGAGACAATAGCAATACAGCGTCGGCTCAATTAATTCCCTTTACTACCAGTTATTAAACTTTACTAACAGTTATGAAAGCTCTTACCGCATGCTCGCTCTTTAACAGTGCCCTATATTTTTTTACTTTTTTGCAATAATTATGTTGTCGAGTAATGAATAATATTTGTGTATATATATATATATATATATACCCCTACTATATAACTACTTTTATATCAAGTTCACCCCAAGCAAGACAGGAAAGCCACTAAGACACAAGTGGTTGGAATAATTAGAAAACAAACATTACTAAGGAGCGAGAACAGTAGAAGGATAATCAAGAAATAGCGATTGACATACCTTCACTCATCAAGCTGGAACCAGTTCTTATTGCATGAATTGAGTGTAAGTCAAATATTTAAATACTAAGCTTACTATGATCAGGCAGAATAGAACTCCCTACATTTGTTAATCTTTTGGGATAATAGAGTTGTTACAAATTGAATTTCGGTAGATCCACATTGCATGCACAAACACATGTACGTAATATGTGCACATTGATAGACGGCAGCTGGTTCTCCCTGTCATTACTGTTATATGACAATAGAATGTTAATTGTAATAGTAAATAATTGTTCCCATAGATGAAATATTCGATATTAATTGACCGAACAGTTATCGTTACTGTCAACTGATATTCTTTTCTTTAAAGAATTTTTTCAAGACATTAAACTTCTCAAGTCCACAAACTATTATCGCACTTTCTAGTAATGATGGGAATTTCCTTCCAACTTTTTGTTTACAGTAGTGTGGTAGGTTAGGGATATACGTTGTGGTACTGTGAATATTGGCTGGGAACGAGAAATCGGAGAGCCGAGTTCGAATTCCAGTTAAATTCGTTGTATTCACTTACGCACAAATACCCTTTGAAAAAGTATTAATCCGTCGCTTCTCCTTCTAGGTATGGGTTAAATAGCAGGGCAGATCGAAACTGTTGAAATAGTTTAAATGACGCTTTTTTGTCATTTGATACAAATATTTGTGATGCTGTAGCGCCAATCTATCAAGCCTGATAATCTTTAATAATTATAAGACTAATTAGTTTGATGTTATTTTAGCCGCTGAAAAGTTTAGTTTTCACTACAACCTAAACATACGCTTTTTATTTTTGACATAGCATTGATTTCTAAAATAGGTGTGTTTATTAGAGGAATCCTGCTGCTGGAATTACGTGACGTTTTAAAATAATATATATATATATATATATATATATATATATATATATATATATATATATATATGGGCACATAATAATCCTTGGAGTCAGAAAAAGAAGAAGGTCTGACAGTATTCTTCGAAGGCGTTATTTCTACTATAGGTGGCTTTATTGTAAAGTAGCGACGAGTATTCGTTTGAACTTACGCGAGGAAATAAAAACTTATCCAACACGTCGTAATAGGATATTAAGTTAATATTTACCACTTCACCAAAAAGACGTCATATTCGCAGGACTGCAGAGAAATCACCCGGTGTAGTTATTCAAAAATAATCTACGAAATATTCAGCGGAGGACAGGAAAAAGGAAGAACTAAAATCTATCATGTTTCAAATGTTGGCGCCACAAAAGCAACAATAATTACAACAGCAAAAACAACAACATGAACATTAATTTCAATTACAGCAACAACAACAGAAGTTTTTTGAATTATTATTGAATACAACTACAGAAGAAAAAACATCAGATTTTTCTCATTTAGATGATGTTGCTAATCCAATTAGCGAATTTTTATGCAATATAGACACAGATAACTTTCCAGCTTATTATAGAAAATACAATGTGATCTTCAAAAGGGGTTGTTTGCATTGGAATGATGAAAAGAAAGTTCGTTATTATTAAAAAAATTGTTTCCTACTACACATGAAAAGTATGTAAATACTATTTTGTAAAAGAAAAAAAAACACAGGGGAGACAAATTTTGATGAAACTAGTAATTCGATCGGAAATTTTCAGGGATAGGAGCTCATTATTCAATACACGTCAGCAATGTTTTAACTTTGTAAAGTGACGATAAAGACTTTTGCTGGAATCGTGAATCGAGAATACAAGAAGTTCAAGTTAAATGAATTAACTCCGGATTTATTCAAATGCGTAATAGTCGTACAGGGCTTAAGTTCTAACAAGGTCACAGAAATAAAATCCAGGATATTTACTAAATTAGAAATGAATCCCAAATTAACTCTCAAGAAAATAGCGGAAGAGTTTCAACGTATTATAAAACTAAAACTCGATATCGCAAGAAGTGAAAAAAGAGACATTTCACAAGAATATGGCGTTCGACCATATAAGAAAAAAGACTATAGACATTTTTCAACTCCTAATAAAACATTAAAAAAAAAAAAAACGACAAATATCACTCAATATCTTATACTTGCGACGGTTGTGGAGGTAAGCATTTCAAAAGTAATTGTTTTTTGAAGAACAAAAAAATGCTACGAATTTGGGGGGCGTAGGACACAAAAGTACTTATTGTAAATACAAAAAATGGAAGAAAAATAAGAGGTATCTGAACATGGTAAATACACGGTGTAAAGTAAAAAAGCATAAAGAAAAAATTAAGAATACTTAACTAAGTTAGAAACAGCTAAGACTTTAACTAAGTTAGAAACATCTCAAAATAGGAAATTTGTTCTTGTTGAAATTAATAAAGTAAAACTAAAACTACGACTAGATACTAGACGTGATATCACTATTATAAATAAACAGACATGGAGAAAAATGGGCAAACCCAGTTTATTAACATCTTCAGGAAAGAAATTGAACTTAATGAGTGAATTTATGGCGGGTAGGAAATTAAGAATTAAAATCAACCTTCTTCATCACCTTTACAAAAATTCACAATGACGTGTGAAATCCTGGTTTTTCTCAAATAGAAATAGGATTGATCATGTGCTTAAAGAAAAAGTCGAAACCGGATTTCGCAAGTAGATGTTAAATTGATATTCTGATCAATGGAAGCGATTTGCAAGACTAAAAATGACTTATCGATCAAGTGCAAAAAATCTAAATGACTATAAATGACTTCAATCAGCGTCAGTCAGTTAGACGAAACAACTAAAATGTAACGGGAGAAACTCCACCCCTGACCTGGACATAAGGTCGCGTCACACATTGTCTTCTTTCTCCTTCTTTCTCGTGTGCTGATTCATTTTACTTGTTCTTCTCCATCTAAAGACATTCCTACGAAACAAATGCTTATACATACATACGTACGCATAAACACTTTCCAACAAATTACTACTACGAACATTTCTTCAACTCTTGGTACCCTTAACTCATTACCTATTTCTCATTGAACATTAACTACTACCTATTGTTGTTATTCTTTTCTTTTAAAAATTTCTATTTTAACATGAAAAATGTATATTTTATTATTCCACAATCTCCATTCAACCAGTTTTCACCTTCTGATAATAACCTGATAATTCTGATAATGATAATTCTGGATAAAAACTTGTAAGCTGTAGGGTGTTCGGTTAGGTATGACACAAGGCCGAATCAAATAAACATTAACCATCTCCCTATAGCTACAAATTCACCAGTACCATTTTTTTTTGGCATAAATAAAAAAGCGGTGATGCTTCTATTGAAGAATACAGCTAATTTATTGGGAACAGATTGGACTACATTATTTGATCTTTGGAACCTTCCAATTAACTCTTTCTGCAACAAAATAAGTATTGTTACCTCCAATGGTTAATACGGCAACTGAAAAATTAAAGAATGAATTAAAAAAGACTTTTCCAGAATTTTTCGCAGAATATGCACAAAGACAAAAGACAAATTTGAAGTAAAAGAGAATGTAACACCGATATTTAAGCTAACAAGAAGTGTACCTTTTGCTGCTTTCGAACCAATTAATAAGGAATTAGAGACACTAGAAAGATTATCTGTGATATCAGAAATAAACTATTCCGAATGAACATCACCAACAGTTTTCGTAAAAAAGAAGAAATAATAAAATCCGCGTATGTGCTGATGTTTCAATGGGGTTAAATGAAAGTTTGAAGCAATACAACTACCCTTTACCAAGTCCAGAGTAAATTTTTGCCAAATTAAATAGTGATATTTTTCCTAACTTAGATTTTTCAGACGTTTACCTACAAGTACTAGTGAATAAAGAGTGCTTAAAACTGTTAACAGTTAACACTCATAGAAGGCAATACAAATTTAACCGGCTTTCTTCCCGTATAAATGTAGCACCAAGCATATTTCAGCAAATTAGGGATACAATGCTTGCCGGTTTTGATTGTCTACAAGCATACTTAGACGATGTACTTATTAAAATTGAGACCCGAAATCAACATATGGAAGATGTAAAAAAACCATTCGAGAGACTTAAAGAGTCCGGTTTTAAGATTAGTGAAAGAAAATCTGAATTGTTTATGTCTAGGATTAAATATCTAGAACACGTTTTCGATACGAACGGTAGACCACCGGTTTCTTCACGGTCCAGCGCAATAAAAGACATGACCGCCCCAACAAATTTAAGAAAGCTACATGCATTTTAGGGTTTGCTAATTACTATCATGTATATATGCCAAACATACATGAATTAAGAGGATCCTTAAATAACCTGGGTATGAAATATATTAAATGGAATTGGTCAGATAAATGTCAAAGTGCTTTCAAAGAGATTAAGAAATTCTTAACGTCGGACTTTTCACTAGTTCATTTTGACCCTAAATTAAAGATTATTGTTGCATTAGATACAAGTGATTCAGGTATTGGAGCGGTGATACAACACAAATGTGGGGACGGAAAAACTAAACCAAGATCATTAATGGCAGCTGAAAAAAAAGCTACAACAGAAAGGAAGCATTGGCCGTCATATTTTCTTTGAAAAATTTAATAAATTCGTATATGATAGAGAATTCATACTGCAGACAGACTATCGTCCATTATTGTCCATATATGGATCAAAAAATGATGTTCCCACACATGCAGTGAATAAACTGCAGCACTAGGGAACGATCCTACTAAACTATTATCATAAAATAGAGTTTCTACTATCCTCATGCGGACGGACTATTTTGGTTATTAGTAACCAATCTAATGTGTAAAAAGTTCTTTACATTTAGAAAAAAATGTATCGAATGATGAAAAGTGGACAGTTTACAACAACGTGGTGGGTAAGTGATCCTTGTACATGAAAAATGAATCCACGTTCACCATGCTAAATGTAGATTTTCATCTAATGATAGTGGTAGGACCGGAAATGAGTCCTTTACTGTATTCCCCTTCCTAAGAAACAAACAACAGATTCAAAGAACTACTGCTTCAAACAACTGAATGCGGTAATTAGGTAAAAGGTTCAGGAATATGTTTTAAAAAAGGGTGCCGTTCTGACAAGACTACAATAGACCACATATTTCTTTACCGACTAAGAAAAAATGGTATAACCCGGCTAAGAAATATTCAATATATTCAGCATATATTACCTTATTTTTAATGTTTTCACAGAAACCTAAAGATGGAAAGGTATTTAAAGATGGAAAACCAAAAACAGCATCTATAGCAGTTGTTTGCATAAAGAATTGTTAGAACATTCTGGGAGGATGGAATTATTAAGATGCCTAAAAACATTCTGCGAGATTGGAATTGTGAAGATGCCTAAAAAACATTGTGAGGGGATGGAATTATGACAATGCCTAAAATTATTCTGAGAAAATGGAATTATGAAGGTGCATTCTGGGAGATTGGAATTTTGAAGATGCCGAAAAAAGATACTGGGAGGTTGGAATTATGAAGATGCCTAAAAACATTTTAAAGATGTCTAAAAAATTTCTGGTAAGATGAAATTATGAAGATGCCTAAAACATTCTGGTAAAATGAAATTATGAAGATACCTAAAAACATTCTATCTGGGACGATAGAATTATGAAGATGCCTAAAAATATTCTGAGAGGATGGAATTATGAAGATGCCTGAAAAAAAATCCAGAAATGTGTGGAACAAAATTGTGCATATATTTCTTCATATCTGCTAAGTTTCGGCCTGAATAACTGAGAAATCTTATCAAAGAAAGATATGCGCTTTCTGACGGGATTCGAATTTGCCTCCCTCTCCTCCAGGAGAATCCGTAATTGGAACTCAAAGAAGAGAGTACTGCATTGCTATGCGATGTCTCTTCTTCAATATGGCAGTAAATTCAGGACAATCTCATCAAAGCTGAAGGGAAAACTTGAAACCACTGAAATGTGGTTCTACAGAATGATGCTATGGACATTATGGATCGAGCATGTGAGCAACGATGAGGTATTGGAAAGGATGGAAACGAAAAGGAAATAAATATTGAACATCAGGAAAAGACAGCTAAAATTCCTGGGATATGTAATGAGTGGGCTTGGAGAATTTGATACTCACAGGTCAGATAGAGGGAAAGAGAGACAGAGGAAAGCAGCGTGTGATATACTTGACGGGTCTGAGCAAGTGGATTTCAGAGCAGGGTTTGGGTGGGGTAACAAGAGAAAGCGTGCAAAGAGCCAGCAGTAATAGGGAGACGTTGAAGACTATGATTGCCTACATCCTGAAGTAACATGGCACATAGAAGAATAAGTGCATTAGACCGACTTGTTCATGGAGAATGTTATCGATCAAGCAAGGCCCAATAGTTTTTGTTTTTTTTATAAACGAAAATCAAATATTTTATTGGACAGCCATATTTGAGTAGATACTCTATTTATTAAACAGTATGCTTATTTATTTTCATCTACTGGCCTGAATATTTCAAAAATCTTATAAATGGTTATCCACTAAAATTAACGTTCCAAGTAATAAAATCTGTTGAATTAATAAATAAAAAATCCATTGCTTCTTCAGAACTGAACTTTCGGAATCTAAGAAGAAATTGCGTTTTTAGACGCTATTCGGCCTTACTTGGTTGACAATACCTTCCGTGGCCGAGTCGATCTTAACCACGTCGAATCTAACAACAGTTTCTCATGCAAAGGAGGAAGCATGTTCAAAACTTGCACGTTTTTCTTTCTCAGGTTGGTAGACGAAAATAAATAAATATACTTTTTAATAAATAAACAGTGTATCTACTTAAAAATGCATATCCTCTAAAAGTAAAGTTTAAGTGATGAATTCTGTCGGATTAATAAATAAAAATATCCATTTAGATGTTACTTTGCTTACATTAGGATACAAAATTGAGCAGATATGAATGTTTCAAAAAACTTTGAAGAAATTTACTTTCAAAAGTTCTATTTGATATCGATTGACTGGCGGGACCCTTCGTGACCGATTCGGAACTGACAATAGTTTCTTCTGGTAGGGGGACTCAGGTTAATAAACGGAACGTCTACTCAAATAGAGACATCCACTAAAATTAACTTTGGAGAATCTAGGAAGGAATTGCGTTTATAAGGCGCTTTTCGGCCTTACTTGGTTGGCGATACCTTCCGTGGCCGAGTCGGTCTAAACCACGTCGAATCTAACAACTGTTTATCCTGTAAAGGGAGAAGCATGTTGAAAACGTGTTGTATTGTGCGTGTTTTATTATTATTATTATTATTATTATTATTTTGTTTTTCTTGGCCGGTAAACCAAAATAAAAAATATCTACAGTTTATTAAATAACCGAAGCGACTATTTAAATATGGGTATCCACAAAAAAAAATTAAAATTAAAATAAAATAAAATAAACAAAAAAAAATTCTTAAATCCTTTTTAGAGATAAAATCTGTTGGATTAATCAATGTAAAAGAATCCATTACTTCTTTAGGAATTGGTTGGGATACGAAACTAAACAGATATTTATTTATGAGAATCTGGGAAGGATTTGCATTTTTTTCAATAAAGTGAAAGCGGCCGAAATGTGGTTCTACAGAAGGATGCTACGGATATCGTGGATGAGGTGTTCGAAAGAATGGCAACGATGAGGTGTTCGAAAGAATGGCAACAAAAAGGAAATTGATACTGAGCATCAGAAAGAGACAACTGAAGTTTCTGGGACACACAATGAGGAAGGAGAGCCTGGAGAACCTGATACTGACTGGTCAGATAGAAGGAAAGAGAGACAGAGGAAGGCAGCGGATAACATATTTGCAGGGTTTGATCAGGTGGACGACGGAACGGGGGTCGCCAGGAGCAACAGGAGCAAACATACTAAGAGCCACAAGGAATAGGGAGACATGGAGAACCACGATCGCCTACGTCCTGAAGGGACAGGGCACATAGAAGAAGAAGAAGAAGAAGAAGAAGAAGAAGAAGAAGAAATATTGAAAAAAAATATGTAAATCCTGTGGTTAATATTAAAAAGAAAATATTTTGATTTCTACAGCTGAATACTTATTTTTGTCACCCAATCAATGTCATTGACATTCACAGTTATCGTTTACTATTCAAATCAATTGTTTTTTTTCCTATTTGTTGTACTAAATTCGAAAATAATCGCTTAAACCTGTTTATAAATACACAGACTCACACAGACTCTCGTTTTCACCCTCACTACTTCGTTCTACCAAATAAAAGACAATTCCCGAAAATTCTAAGCGAGAAGAAAACATTTCGAAATTAGTCTCACGGAAATCCTCCAAATAGTCACGTAAACCCGAAGGAAGTTCATTCCAATGGCTCACCGCATTTTCCCGCACCGCTCCACCTCCATTTGTTACTATTGGGGTGTTGGGGTGTTGGAGTGACAGCGAGCCCACTCGACATATATTGGAAATTTGAGGGTGGGGGCAACTGAGTTTCCCAATTATGCTTGGGGTTAGAGAGGAATTTCTAAATTATCAAGACTGCGCATATGTGTGTGTTTCTTTTATCTAAACTTCAAGAAGCCGTCAATTATTTATTAATATTTATTAAATAGATTTGCGTTGATCTGCGGTTGTACACACACACACACACACACACACACACACACACACACACCATCAGGATTATTCAAATGTTATGTGTTTTTATAAACGGTTTTTCAAGATTAAAATTGTGATCACGAAGCTTTTGATAGCATGTAAGAGCAATTTTTATTTTTAAAAATCGTTTTAGATATTTACAGTTCTCTTGGCTTTTCCTCCAACTTTACTGTTTCTTTCAGTTCCTCGATTGTAATATGCAATTAAAGGCATTTACAAAATGTTTAATAAGATGTTGCCAACTTTTAACGGTTGACAATCGGTGACGTCATTACCTTCTCCGCCAAAAAAAAAAATAATATAGAGTAGAATAATTATAGATTGAATACATATAAATTCAAAGTTAAGAGTTGCCATCGAATAACTAAATTTGAATTTTGCGTTTAGAGTTTAAAATATTAAGTTAAATTAAAATAAAAATAATATACAATATAAACATATGAAATACATTATTAAATAATTTCGAATAAGATAAAATAAAGCAAAAAACCAGTACATTTATATTACGAGAAATGTTTTTTGGTAATATTTACCGAGTTATTCTTAATACAGGGTGATAAAATGTAGACACAGTTTCATCTAAAGATATGGTATTTGCTCAAAGTGGTAGATTTCGGATCGGAACGAGAAATCGGAGCCAAGTTCAAAATTCTGTCGAGTTCTTTGCATTCACTTACGCGCAAATACCCTTGAGAAAAGCATTAATCCGTCGTTTCTCTCTGCAACTATGTGTCAAATAGCAGGACAGATTGGGTTCTATTGCCTTGGTTTCTAATCCGTTTACCGCAGAAAGTAATGGCAACCCACTGCAAGATATCTTCTTTCGAGACATGATCGCTCAAGCGTGTATCACGTATGACACTTAATTGACTGACTGATTTAAAAACAATAATCTTGTCGCTAAACATTATTGTAACTCAAAACTTATATATATGTGTGTGTGTGTGTATTTATGTATGTATATATGATGTATGTATCTGTGTGAGTCCGTGTGCGTTTACATATATATGTTGTATATCGACAAACAACAAACACGCATATATATAAAAATATAAGTTATATTTTTATTAATGACGATGAACCGTGTAGCATAGGGGACAGAGAATTGAGAGAGCGCGCCTCTAATGGGTTGACGGGAGTGTCGTCGTATCTGTTGTGTCTCTCTTCACCGGCCGATCTCTGTCGCTCCTCTCTACTGCTACTCTACTGGCGAATCCGTGCGCCGAGGTCTTTTTATAATCTCCAGAACCGGGACTTTTTCTTCCGGTTTTGCCTCGCCCACGCACGCACACGTAATTCTCAGAGACACCTGTTCTGTTTGCCTCTGTAGCCATTTCCGCTACTGCCGGAAATAAGGTCAAACAAACATCCGTTCCTTTCAACGACCGGAAACACCCCCGCTTGCATCAGCCTTCCTCGGGTGGGGCCAGATTGTTATATTACATTCCTCGCCCTCCCATTTTCCAAAATGTTCACCTAAGAACATTTTAAGCGCAACACCCTCACACTCCTCCCCATGCCACACAAGCCCGACAATTGTATAAAACATGTGCACGCCAAAACAACAAAACATGTGCATGCCGAAACAAAAAAAAACAAAAAAAAAATATATAGGGGAGCCTACATCGGCAACCCAACAATGTTCGTGTCCATCTTGAAAATTGTTCTACCAGCTCGATGTTTCATTGTTCTTTTTTTTTTTTTTTTTTTAATATCCATTTTCACAGAATTGGGCAAAGTTCTTAAAAATGTTCATTTTCTTTCTCGACTCTGTCCATAAGCGTAGACGCCTCGATGCATAACCACATGATTATAGGCGGTAACCGCGCCCCAGTTTCTAAACTGACATCGAGTAAATGACCTTTGACCAACACCATGCGTGCTTCTGCTCGAGTTTATTGCTACACATGTAACTTCATTTAATTTAATTTAATTTCAAACATACTATGTTTGAACACAGAAAAATGGCCATTATCTGCCGTACATATCATTCATAGTCTGACCGAGAAATGTTCAATAGAAAATGAAGAAAATTACCCTGATTCCAACGTTAATCCGCATGCAATTTACTTGTGGAGGATTAGAGGTTTCATCTATATTAATTTAGTCTAAAACAATGGACCCGTGACTCGTAGTTCCTTAGTTTGTACAATGTTTTCCATTACCTGAACTACTTCCTCTGGATTCGAATCCAAGCATATCTGAGTTGTTGACATCTCTCTGTTTAACGCAGAGACATTTGAGTGTTGAACACCTGTCACCCCGGAGTACTATTCACAACGGATAACTCCCTTTCCTTTCCCGAAGCACTGTTGCTTCTTTCACACTTAAAAATCCGCTTCCTAGCTATTATTCCAAGGATTATCATAACGCCGACTATGCCAGCAATGACTCCTATCGTCAACTTCTTCGGGAGTTCTTCATATCCTTCACTAAATCTTTCCATATCTATCTGTTCCAAGGTATTTACTAGTTTGCGCATAGGAATCTCCTCCATATCGCGCAATTCTACCGGCATGGTGTCCACTGAAAAATTGGGAAATTTCTGCGTAATTGGGGACCAAACCACTGAACCAGAGACGTAAACTTCACAAACATAGAAATGTAAATCATTTTGTAGTGTACAGTCATTGAAAAGAAATCCAAAAAAAAAAGAAAACCTAACACTGCACAACCCAACGAAAACACTGTTATCAACAAGTTAATCCAATTATCCACTTTAAAGAGTAGAAGAAACTTCCTTTACATGATTTTACATTTCACTTACTCAATAAAAGTAGGATTAATTAAGCAACATACCAGTAAACTCACTTCACATATATGGTAAAATATTAACAAAAAAAATAAATCATTAACTCAGATGTTTTATACTTACAGATAGGTAATATCTCAACTTTCTTCCTCCCGTCAACCCCCCTATGCGCTCTCCGCTAAGCGTACTACTCTCTATATGTAGTCCTGCACCCCCTCCGTTCTACCCTTAATGTGTTCGACACCGAACAATCCATATGTCTCAACTCTAGGGCCAGATCAGCAAAAGCACGCTGTTCCATTTTTTTTTTCTAACTAGACTTATAAACACGAGTAGAAAACACACACACTATCAAATCAAAGAGTCACCTACCTTGGCTGATGTCTATAGTCGTGCGGCTGCTATATATTTTCGTCTTCTTTTTTCTTTCTATCTGGTAGTTTTAAGTCCGTTGAATTTTCAATCGTCGCCGTGGCAACCAGCTCGCATCTAACTGTTTTGTTGTCTCAAAACAGCAAGTCACTTAGGCACCAATTTGAATGTCTCAAAACAGCAAGCATATATATATCGCCAAACAACGACAAACATATATATATATATATATATATATATATATATATATATATATATATAAGTTATATTTTTATTAATGACGATGAACCGTGTAGCATAGGGGACAGAGAATTGAGATAGCGCGCCTCTAATGGGTTGACGGGAGTGTCGTCGTATCTGTTGTGTCTCTCTTCACCGGCCGATCTCTGTCGCTCCTCTCTACTGCTACTCTACTGGCGAATCCGTGCGCCGAGGTCTTTTTATAATCTCCAGAACTGGGACGTTTTCTTCCGGTTTTGCCTCGCCCACGCACGCCCACGTAATTCTCAGAGACACCTGTTCTATTTGCCTCTGTAGCCATTTCCGCTACTGCCGGAAATAAGGTCAAACAAACATCCGTTCCTTTCAACGACCGGAAACACCCCCGCTTGCATCAGCCTTCCTCGGGTGGGGCCAGATTGTTATATTACATATATACTGAGACGATGAATTACATAAGTACCGTTCACATTTTATTCATTTACTGAATATATATATATATATATATATATATATATATATATATATATATTTACTGGCGTTTGATACATTATACGGTAAAAAGTCTGCATCTTCTAGCAAGCGCCCATAGCTCAGAGGTAGAATCGCCCACCTACGCCAGTTCGGTTGGGTTTCATTCCTGGGTTGAAAGTAATCGTGTATATATATATATATATATATATATATATATATATATATATTGCATTACTCTTCAGAGATGAATTGAGTTCTTTCGGTGACTGGTGGGTGGGTATACACTGCTTATATACAACACGTTAAAATTTCCCTTCTGTGATTCCGTGCGCCTATGGCTTAGTGGGTAGCGACTCCGACTGACACCATATCGGTCGAGTTTGGATCCCAGAAGCAAGTGGGTGTGTCTAGTCACACTGATAAGCTGTGATACAGTGAAACAGGTTTGTATGTGCATGACTAATATATATAAAAATCCTTAAGGAAATTAGTTGCAGTAAAACAGTTATTCTTAGGCGCAATATCTCTTGAATACAACAGATGGGTTAAAGCTTCCCAGAGAATCTCTAATACTTTTGCCTATTCACAAAATCAACATGCTGTCTCGCTTTACACCCTTTGCATTATGCACTATGCTTTTCGTCGAGTGTTGTTCAAATCAATCGTTAAAGAGAAGAACTGCCTTTATATCTCACTGTACACACATCAACATTTTCTCTGGATGAAAAGGGGTCTTTGATATGGTTAATGGTGGTTTATTTCACTTGTCCCACAATGTATTGCCTGCCATGTTGTTGTAAAGAATTCACTTTTCATCACTTTTCACAAGCTTTCCTCTTTGGTAACTCGACTTTTCGAATTTAATCTCAGTTCTAGATTGGCAATTAGGTCTCATTATTCTACAGATAAAATTACTAGATGTAAGCATAAGTTCTATACTATCAATTGCTTCTTTCGCGTTTCCTATTCCAACATGATGCTTTCTAGCCAACTTTTATTTTCAAAAATTTCAATGCAGTGTCAAATGTTACTTTCCGGACTGCACGCATAAAAAGTGTAGTTGTTTTCGTTCTTTTTTCGTCTAAATTATGAGGACGCCATAAATCAAAGTGACTAACAATCATAAATAAGCCTATAAATTTTCAGTTTTTGTTTTACTTTCAGGCCGATGTTTCTTAGATTAATCTGTTCACTAAAATTCCAGTACTTCTATTAGACAATCAAGATCAGTGGCCGTAGATGAATTGATACTAACACATGCTCACTTTTTTTTAATCATTTCACCCCATGCAAGGCGTTAACGCCACTGATGTGCTGGGGCTACATAGGATTAAAAGATTAAATAAAAGGAGAGTAAAGAGAAAGATGAACCTGTTACAGGGGGTGTCAGAGAAAGGAGCAAGAGAAGGATGGGAATGCAGGTGTGATGACAGTTGCAAAGGTAGAGAGAAAGGAAATGATATACAGCGTGATGTAGAAAGAACTAGAGTCAAGTGTAGACCTCAGGAAAGCAAGACTATGGAAGAGAGTGTAAACACTTCATGCTTTTTCTAAGTTTCGGTTGCTCTATTTTTGTTTACTTTTGTCAAATAAGGACTAAATTCACAATTATCAACATTCTAACAGTTTCTATCCTTCAGGTGTTTCAGAATATAAAAATTATCCATATATTTTATTTTACCGAGTGTTTCCGGCCAGTGCTCTAGATATTCTCAAGGGTGTTGTATTAGGTAATATCTATTCTCCGTGTGTTGTACAACATAGTAGATATTAATTACTTTGCATAACCGTCGACATCTTATTATTAGAGAAGCCCGATTGATTAAACACCGTTCACACTCTATCAAACTTACACTGTTCAGTAGAGAGGAATGGCGTATTTTCTAAAAATACAAATGACTCATGTATCAACCCAGCCACGCATGGCACGTGACTGCTCCAAACGGTTATTCTTCTACTAAAAAACTATTATGTAGTACAGCACA
>JBBBDQ010000851.1:10497500-10510000 GCA_037127315.1 Ascarosepion bandense
ATCAGAAGAGAATGTACACCGTTTCGGGGCCTTCCTCTCAGCGGTTTCACTTGCACACTGGCACCCCATCTCTAATGTGAAGCCCCATTATAACGATATACAAGTGTTGTAGATGTATTAGCTCAAATGTCTAACGGCGAAATTAGATTTACGAAAAATTTCGAAAAACAACAAAACTCACCTTCCGAGAATGCAACGTGAACCTCATTACGCATTCACAATCAGTCATGATACTTTTTCAGCCTAGTTCTTAAAGTAATGTTTTGCTAATGATGTTGTCTAACATAAACCACGCTTCCGAGTCGAATGTTAGTGAAAATTTGATTCTTGGCAGTTTGGATTTCGTCCCATCCTTTGATTCAACAGCTTGGATATCCTCAGCACTGGGGTATGCATCATGAAATTTGGTTTTCCGACGTCTTATCTGCGTTGTCAGATAACACGTCCTCCTTATATATATATATATATATATATATATATATATATATATATATATATATATATATATATATATTAATGTCGAATGAACATTTCGACATGAAATCTCTAAGAGAGAATTCGCGTCTCCTCAGCAACACAGTCCTAAATTCAAAGAAAAATAGGGTTAAGAAGGAGGAAATAAATAAATAAATAACGGTTAACGCTGAATTTTGAAAAATTGACTTTAATGTATATTGGCTCTGTAATGTTAAGTACATTGAGCTCTCCTCCTGTATCATTTTTTAATATTAAAATTTGTTAATATTAATTAGGATCAGGTTCTTAGAATTTACCTTCCCGCTTTTCCATTTCGGAATTTCGGATTAAAGAAAAAAAAATATATGTATACGTCTTTATCTGTAAATTCAGACAAAACTTAGTCGAGAAATAACCATTTATATATATATATATATATATATATATATATATATATATATATATATTATCAGTTATAATCTGAAGAAAGGAATAGTATGCTGAAAAACGAAGACAAAAGAAAAACTATATTTTCACCACGTTTTTCGTCTACTGACAGACTTTATTAAGTCAAAGAAATGAAATGGAACAAACACACACACACACACACACACACACACACACACACACATATATATATATATATATATATATATATATATTTATGTATTAGTCATCCACATACAAGCCAGTTTAGCTGTATCACAGCTCATTAGTGTTGCTACACACATTCATGTTTTTCTTATGTCTTAATGTAAGATACTCAATAGTAGGTACATCAATATATATGTTGCCGTCATTTTAGACGGCATATCGATAGAAATATTTTGACGGTATGAGCCACCACTCGTGTAAAATATGTTTAAATTTTTTTTACCTTGAATTTATGGCAATTTCATCAAATGACCCTCTGTATAAAATGCTGAGTTCCATGTTGATTTTGCCTACTTCAGCCAGAATACTCTTCATTATACGTCAGCTAAAATATTTGCTTATTACCAAAATCTATAGAACTGATAACAGTAATCCACTTGAAATTTCTGAGATTCAGAGACAAAGATCGCACGTGATAATGAAAGTGTTGATATTTGTATTAGGGATTTGAATAAACTCCCTTCTGGATGAATCAGTCCTTCGACTTGCGCGCCGTTCATATATTAGAAAGAAGGTATTTTTTTAGGTCATGATTGTAAGCCCCCGCGACGTTTTGGCTGATTTTTAACCTGTAACTGAAGGGAGAGAGAAGAGTGGATTCTAATTCTATATTTTCAAATACTTTTTTCATTCAGATACAAGTCCGAAGAGCCAATCAAGTTAGACTTTTATTGAATGAGATCGCTGTAAGGGCGCAAAAAGTTTATATTATGGGGATATGTAAGATAGATAACGGTTGACCTTAGACCTAAAACGTTTCCGACCCTAACGATCGGGTGAAGCATCTTCTCAGGAGTATGCACCTAAAAGTAACAATTCTAGGAAAGAAGCTGTTTGAGTGGAACTTTTTTCCTTCGCAATGGAAATTGAATCGAAGCGAATGAGAACAATTGTAGTTTGAACGTGAAAGGAAAAAAATGTAGCTCGTCAGAACGTTCAAGCGTAAAAACAGCGATAAGGCAGTGGGAGGCTAGCAATATTTCGTAAGTAGGAAAGGAGCTGCAGGCTAGAAAATTATTTATCACTCACAAGGTCACGTAAACACTTTTAAAACTGAAAAGTGATGATTGATCTGAATTCGGAGATATCATTCTTTTAGACTGGTCGCCAAACAAGGCTAAATAACATTTCTGCGAGTTATTCATAACTGCGGGTTGGTACAACAGATGGATTCATGCCTGTGTAAAGTGGGCTCGTCCCACTGATTCCGTTCTCAATCGGATATATATAAATAAAAAAATTAGTTTGACGTGGAACTTTGGAAGATCCTTTCGCTAAAAAAACAAAATCAACAAACGTGTATCAAAAGTAGGAACGCATCTTTTAGCCGATTCCAGTCAAAATGACTCTTATCAAATATTCGGGATGTGTGAGTATCGGTTTAAATTTTGGAATTGGCGAGCAGAGTTCAAATTCAGACCAATGGCTGCCTCATTTACTGCCCCCCACTAATGCCATCGAGAAAGTCGTGAATTCACCTCCTGACGGCTACAGCTACAATATTAGGACATACAACGCCTTTAGAATTGATATGGCAATCCATCGAGAAAAAGGAATTTAAAATAAAATAAAATAGATTACGAGTAACTAATTTTAACAACGTTGACTAAGAACAATCGTGGTGATTGGATAATATTAATTCAAAGAAAAACAATATCTTGCTATGTCTTGAATGAATATGTCATTATGAAAAAAAGTATTTCTGAATACATGTGTATCTAAGATTTTTAACAGAATTACGTTTAAAATCATTTGATCAAAGACTTCTTATATATAAAAATTATAAATGAATTCATATGAACAGATATAAATATAAACGTATATATGTGTGTGTGTGTGTGTGTGTGTGTGTGTGTGTGTGTGTTGGTAATAGGATAATAGGATACAGAATCCTGACAAAGTTTTAAAAAAATTTGACAAATGGAGAAGTTCTCACTGAAAAAAAAATTATATATCTATATTATATATATTATATATATATATATATATATATATATATAGATAGATAGATATAGATATAGACATGCGTCCGTTTTTGTGTTATTGTATGTGTGTGTATGTGTGAATTAGCTAAATGAGCCCAATCACACGCTGTATGTGAACTGAGACATAGAAATGAGACAGCTTTCTGTTTTTATTCATTTCATTTATTTGTAATTGTAACTTGCACTTTGTTATCAAAGGTGCTGACGTGCTATCTTGCATCAAATGCTACCAGACTTAGTAATTAACACTTATATAATCATACTGCATGAGCAGTATGCAGTGAAAACACACACACACACACACACACACACACACACACACATATATATATATATATATATATATATATACCAGGGAGTTGAGACAAATTCTCAGTTTCATTAAGAAGGGATTATACATGTACGTACCACACGCGCACACACACACACACACACACACACACACACACACACACACACACACTATGAAACATACTGTTGCCAGTCCCTGTCTACCTCATTGTGCATATATATATATATATAGAGAGAGAGAGAGAGAGAGCGAGAGAGAGAGGTACAGCTTCCTTTGATGATTGCCATTGTATAAAACTGTGTGTATTGTATTTGACATGATTATATTATATTAAAGCGCTGTCGAATTTTATATATATATATATATATATATATGTGTGTGTGTGTGTGTGTGTGTGTGTGTGTGTGTGTGTGTGTGTGTGTGTGTGTGTGTAATTGTGATAGTATTTAGCGCTAAGGCTGTTATTTTCCAGCGGTTATTACTGATAAAATGTATTTTGGTAAGCAGTTTTTTTTTTTATCGTAAAGTGCTCGATATCGAGTGTAGATAGAGCGTTGATAGATAGATAGTTTGTATTCATGCCGACTTTGAATTTTCTTAAGGACACCGTTATGATTTTCTCTCTTGTCTGGCTGTATGTCATATATATATATATATATATATATATATATATATATATATATATATATATGCGTGTGCGTGTTGTGTATGTACGCATTTACGTGTGTGTGTGAGTTGTATGTATTTATATATATTTTTTTTACATTATTAACGTTATATTGTATTATAATTGTATTGTTAACTGAATGGTTAGTATAATTTTGATTATATAGTGGTGTGGTGGTAATTGTGATTAAAACGGATTGAAAACTATTATATCTTAATTTTTTCTTTAAAATTACAATTTCTTATCCTTGCACTATTAATATGTTAAATTTATTTTTAAACTAAATAATTGTTTAAACAACTAAATTTAAATAGAATGATTAGGCTTACTTGAAGAAAAAGAACATTATATTGTATTATATTTGTTTTGTTGCCTGTATAATTAGTATAATTTTGATTCTATAGTGGTGTGATGGTATTTGTGATTACAACGGATTGATTAACTATTATCTCTTAAATATTTTTAATTTTCTTAATTTTTTTAGACTCTAATTTCTTATCCTTTCACCGTTAATATATAATATTTATTTTTTAATTTTTATTTTCATTTTCTCCTATCATCTTTTCTTTCTAATTTAAATTTATTCATCTCTTCTTTCTTTTTCTTTCCCTTTTCGTTTACGCTTAAAGATACTTACCCTTTCTCTTTAACGCTATCTCTCTCTCTCTCACCTAACCCCCTTTCTTTACTTTTCCAATATACGTGTCAGCAGTCTAACTGACTTGCATAATGTATCTTTAAGTTTAAGTTGACATACGCTCTTATTCGTGCTCTTTGATTATATGTTGCGTATATACACTCCTGATCAAAAATTTAAGACCACTTAAAAATCTTAGAAAGAATTTTTTTTTTACAGATAGATTTTAAACTCCTACCACTTAAGGTTACCAATACTACAATCTAAAAGTTTATGGAAACAAAAAGCTACATTACAAACATTTTATTTAGAAATTTACATTTTTATAATATGAGGCAATTTACGCATGATCAAAATTATAAGACCAGGGGTATAAATTGTTAGATCTACCATGCCTAAAGCAAGCAAACTTACTACAGTTGAGCGTTCTCGAATTCTAGAATTCCATAAGCAAGGTTTGTCACAGCGGGCGATCGCAGCTAAGGTAAATCGCAGTAAAACTGTGATTTGCAACTTTCTAAAGAACAGTGGGAATTATGGAAAAGCAAAATCCTCTGGTAGGCCCCCAACAAATTTCTCCTGCATTGAGTAAGAGAATAAGACGGGTAGTTAGGAAAGAGGCGGGACTTTTTTCTAGTCAAATTAAGGCAGTCACAGATGCTGATTGCAGTCCCGTAAACATCAGACGACACTTAAGACAAAAAGGCATGATAAATAAAAAGCGTAAACAAATTCCTAGGCTGCTTCCACGTCACAAGGTGGATTACTTAAAATTTGGTTGTGAATACCAAACATGGGACGTTGAGAAGTGGAAGAAAGTCCTGTTTTCTCATGAGAAAAAATTCAATCTCGATGGTCCTGATGGCTTCCAACGATATTGGCATAACAAAAACATGCCTCCTGAAATTTTCTCCACACGTCATAGTGGTAGAGAGTCCCTAATGGTATGGGGTGCCTTTTCTTACAGAGGGACGATGGAGCTCCAGGTGGTGCAGAGTTGTCAAACAGCGGCTGGTTATGTTAACATGCTACAAAAAGCATCATTGATGATGGAGGGCCATCGTTTGTGTGTGGATGGATGGTTATTCCAACAGAATAATGCTGCAATCCACGCTGCAAGACGGACCTTGATCTTTCTACAAGAAAATGGGGTCCATCTCTTGGGACATCCTGCATGCTCACCAGACTTGAACCCAATTGAAAATGTTTGAGGATGGATGACAAGAGATGTTTATCGAAATGGCAAAACAATATTCAACAAAAAAATGAACTTTGTGAAGCCATCTTCAGAAACTGGAGCAACGTCCCCTGCACCTTAATGGAAACGCTTATTTCTAGTATGTCCGACAGAATTTTTGGAGTCATCAAAAGCAGTGGAGGTAGAACTCATTATTAAATTTGGTTGTTGAATGTTTCATACACTTTTTGTACAATTTCGTAGAATTTTTGTCTCTGGTCTTATAATTTTGATCATGTGTAAATCGCCTCATTTTATAAAAATGTAAATTTCTAAATAAAATGTTTGGAATATAGCTTTTTGTTTCCATAACCTTTTAGATTGTAGTATTGGTAACCTTAAGTGGGAGGAGTTTAAAATCTATTCGTAAAAAAAATATTTCATTTTAAAGATTTTTAAGTGGTCTTAAATTTTTGATAAGGAGTGTATATGCTCATGTATGAATGTGTGTGTGTATTCGCCGAACTGATGTAATGATGTATTTTTTCTTAAATTTTCTTTTTTAAGGGAGCGATCTTTATTTTTATTCCGTTTGTTTTTGGGGTTTTGTTTCTGAATTTCATTAGTGTAAAATCTTCTGTACAATGAAGACGGAAGCTGATGATGGTTCGCCTGAAAATAAGCATACACTTCCGATTTACCATGGAATAACGTGTCTGTCTAAATTTTTTCTTATATATATATATATATATATATATATATATATATAGTGTTTAATTGTGATAATATTCAGCGCCAAGATTGTTTTTTTCGGTGGTTTTATTGATAAAATGCATTTTGGCAAGTAGGTTTTTATGATAAAGTACTCGATATCGGGAGACGGGTTAGAGACAGTGCGTTGATAAGCACAAAGGGTCTGTCGCTTTAACTATGAAAGTTCATGCCGACTTCAAAGATTCGTGTGGACACCCTTATGATGTTTTGACGGCGAGAATTTCATAATGGTTTCCTTACGAAACTTCGAATCGGCATAAACTTGTTCAGTTAAAGTGACAAACTTTTGTTCATATTACCACATTTGCATAAAAGAAAAATACATTGTGATCCATGAGGTGGCAAATTTTTATTGCTAAATTCTCTTTTTTACTTTTATTTATTTCAGAGTGGCAAGAGTGGTACGGCGCCTTACACAGCATGAGCATGCTCAGTTAATATCCTGTTGTGAAGTGTGGCAGTCCGTGGTACAAGTGCGGAGATTGTGGCACAGTGTTTATTGACCGTGTTTTTCAGTAGATGTTAAAACCATCAGAAATTGTCATTCCGGGATGATGAGTACAGAATCTGTGGCAGATATCCGCAAAATGATTGTCCTTCAATATCCAGCTTGGAAAGAAATCCACAAAAATAGAACTTTAATACTATACTCTAGTTGTCAGTCAGTTAAGTGCCATACGTGAAACACACTTGAGCGATCATGTCTCGAAAGAGACATGACTGACTGGGCAGAAGATTATTCCGCAGTAAGTTGCCATTGCTTTTTGCGGTAGACTGGTTGCCGACCAAGGCTATAGAACCCAATCTGTCCTGCTATTTAACCCATAGCTGGAGGGGAGAGACGGATTAATACCTTTCCCAACGGTATTTGTGCCTAAGTGAATGCAATGGATTCAGCTGGATTTCGAACTTGGTTCCCCGATTTCTCATTCTGAGCCGATATCCTTTGCACCACAACGCACATACTCTACTTGTACCATTCTAAAATAAAACAGTTATTGCTATGAAAATCGACTAAGAATAATTAAACTATTCTTCTTCTTTTATATGCCATGTGCGTTCAGGATATAGGCGGTCATTTCCCTTCACGTCTTCCTCTCCTTTTTGCTCTTAATTTATTTTGTCCTGTTCTTTCTCCCCAAACCTGATCTGGAATTCATTTGTTTAAGTCCATCAAGTATGTCACTCGTTGTTTTTTTTTGTCTCTCTTTCGATGTATCCACCCTGTAAGTATCAGACTCTCCAAGCCCTCCTTCCTCATTACGTGTCCCAGAAACTTTAGTTGCGTCTTCTTGGTGTTATGTACACGTTTATTTTCCGTTTTCATTCTCTCCGAAACGTCGTCGTTGCTCACATGTTCGGTCCATGGTATCCTCAGCATCCTTCTGTAGAACCACATTTCTGTTGCTTCGAGTCTTTCTTCTAAAAAGCATTCGCTGCCATATAGAAGGACAGATATCACATAGCACTCCAGTACTCTTTTCTATGTTTTCTACGAAATTTTCATGTATCTCAATATTCTACTCAGCTTTTGGGAAATAAGAAGTTTTTTTCTAACCACTGTATTTTCCCCAACTCAATCTTCTTTCGAGAAGTGATGGATTTTTATTCATTAATTCGACAGATTTCATTACCTAAACGTCATTTTTGGTGTATATGAGTGTTCTACAAAAAAAAAAAAACAACGTATGAGTAATAAAATCCATGTCTTTCTTTAGAAATTGCTTTGTTTACCGTAGGATACGAAACTGAGTAGAATGGTTCGAAAGTCTAAGAAAGATTTCAATTCATAAGGAACAATTCAGTTTTGATCTTGGCTGAAGCGGTCGAATCTAACGACGGTTTCTCCTGACAAGAGGGAAAGAGCTTCAAATCCTGTCGGGGAGCTCTTGTTTTTCTTTAATAAGATTTCTCATATATTCAGGCCGGAAGAGGAAAATAAATAAATATACTGTTTAATAAACAAACGGAGTGTCTACTCAAATATGTGTATCCATGAAAAATAACATTTAATTAATGTTAATCGCTTCCTTTATGATGATGACATTGAAGGATAAATTCGCTGCCAATGTGCAGGTTCTGAAATTGAGGACTCCAGTTTCACCAAAATCAGCTTCCGTCATCTATTCTCTATCGCTATTTGACTTTGTAAGAATTAGTTGGAGGTGAAAGACAATTAAACTTGAAGAAAGTACCAATAGCGTTAATTTGTATTAAAGTGGACCTCAACTTGCCAGGAAGTGACCCACACATTTGATTTCATGATCTATTTTGGTGGTATATATGGAATGAGACATGTAGAATCCAGTCATGAAACTACAACTGATTGTTGCTAACTGTTATAATTTCGAGTGGCGCCTTCTGTAGCATGTCCCTCATGCGTAGCTCTCTTCGTTAGCTGGTTCAACTATTGTTATCGTCATCTAATACCGTTTGAATATTTGGAGTTTGTCTCGCTTGGTTTGGGTTCTCGTCTTCGAGCTTGTCGCTAAGGATGGCCCTTTTAGTAGTTTAGAACTCCCGTTGTAATCTCTCTCAGGCTTTTTGGACCAAAGGGTCGCTGAAAGTGAATTGGTGAGTGAGTACAATTTTCGCGTGATTCTTTTTTCTTCCCTTCGTGCTGATGCCCTTTGTAAAAGGCATGAAACTAACATCATCCAGCTAAGGGTTAAAGAACATTAAGACTTGTACCAATCTAGTAAGGAAAATCTAAATTCAAAATCAACCTAAAGAGAAATGTGCTAAATGACACATCCTTGTCGCTATAGCTGCACCACATGTAATGCCCTTATAATTTACAACGTGACGAACATTATGTCCTCCATCTAAAAAGGGAAAAGGAAAAAAAAAACATTAATCGCTGGTGTTCGTGTAACCTAATTTATTGTAAACAGCAGTAACCCACATCTTTTTTAAAGACTCTCTCAATCTACCGCTCAATATATATATATATTACCGCCATTATAACCTCTCTGAAGACGGCTCATGTGAGCCGAAAGCTTAGAACCAACTTAATAAAAAATGATCCAAAAGTTGCAGAATTTTTGTCTTTATTTTCAAATGAAATTAAAGCCAAAATATGATGTTAGAACGGCTCATGATTAAACATAATAGACATTCATTGTCTCTTATAATTAACAGTATATGTTTAGAAAAAAATATATATATACATGTATTAGTCCTACACATACAAACCTGTTTCGCTGCATCACAGCTCATCAGTGTGGCTAGATACACCCACTTGTGTAGCCGAGATCGAAACTCGATTGATTTGGTGTCAGTCGGAGTCGCTACCCGCTAAGCCATTAGCGCATGAAACCAGAGAAGGGAAATTTTAATGTGTTGTATATAAGCTGTGTATACACACGCAAGTCACTAAAAGAATTCAATTCATTTCTGAAGAGTCACTCATATATTGCAGAAGTGGATACTGTTAAAGTTTTCTTCTCTAGAGCGCTCAATCGTAATGAGAGTATAATACGCCCACGTACATGCTTACACACTTACGCACAAACACAGTAAAAAATGAACAAGAAGGGACTTCCAAAGGCGAGAAGTGCGAGAAATGAAACCGATGGAGTAGAAGTGGTTGTTACATTTTACTGTTTTCAATGTAAAAGGGTGGGGCCTAGTTTCCAGTCTAGTAGCAGGAATAAATTCGGGTATGGGGCACCAGGGAGATAAGATCGTCAGAGCAGAAGGCTTGGAAATATATTTAGAAAAGCCACATCTTGTCGGTGAGAAAGTGACTGAAGTAAGCGAGCTGTCAAATCGGGATAGATTTGAATTTTGTCGAATCCGCCGAGATGAATAGCAAGAGCGCCCGACCAGATATTGCAACAGTTTTCAATGCATGGACGAATCATAGATTTGTATATGGGCAGGATGGATTCTAACGAGAAAACTTGTTAGCCCGACACAGTCACACGACCTTTCTAGCAGTCGATGTAACTATTGATTCGATGTAGTCATTCTACTTGAGGTCGGCTATGAGAGTGAGACCGAGGAGGCTCAGTGTATGTTAGGATTGCGAACCGGGCGGTAGGCGAACCTATCTATACAAGAAATAAGTGCCATATGTGATAAAAACTTGGGTAATCATGTCTCTTTCGAGACATGACTGATTGGGCAGAAGATTATCTCGCAGTAGGTTGCGATTACATTCTGCGGTAGACTGGTTGCCAGCCAAGACTATAGAACCCAATCTGTCCTGTTATTTAACCCATAACTGGATGGAATGGGCGGATTAATGCCTTTCCTAAGGGCATTTTTGCGTAAGTGAATGCAACGAGTTCATCTGGAATTCGAACTCGGCTCTCCTTTTTCTCATTCCGAGCTAATATCCACTGCACCACAACGCACATCTCAAGGGTCTTATACAATAATAAAATAATCTATTCATCGATGTGTGATATTGTATCAATCAAATATGTTTCAGCGGCTTATAAATTTCTGATCTAATTATCAATAAAGATCTTGTGTTCAGTATTCGTTATAAAACATAGCAAAGCTCGAAAATATATTTTCAATATTTAAAAATAAATAAATAAGAACAAATATTGTAAACTGTAATACATAAATTATATTGTCCATAGAAATATACATGTAGCTTGAAAATTTTACCAATATGTGTCGTAATAAAACAGATTCATATGTATTTTACCAGCATGTAATGTTCAATATGGCAGTGAATGCTGAACAATCTCCTCAAAAATGAAGGAGAGACTTAAAGCAAACAAAATGTGGTTCTCCAGAAAGATGTTGAGGATATCATGAACCGAATATGTGAACAGAGATGAGGTTTTGGAGAGGATGCAAACAAAATAGAAACTAATACTTAACATCAGGAAAAGGCAGATGAAGTTCCTGGGACTTGTAATGAGAAACGAAGTCTTAGAGATTCTGACACACAGAGGTCAGACAGAGGGAAAGAGAGACAGGAGAATGTAACGTGTAACATACTTGATGGGCTTGAGCAAATGGATGGCAGAGTGGGGTTTGGGTGGAGTAACAGGAGAGAGCGTGTTAAGAGTCAATAGGAATGGGGAGATGTGGAAGGCCATGACCACCTACGTCTGGAAAGGACATGGCACATAGAAGAAGATGTTATTATTAGTGAAATTGAGCAATCGTAGTGCCAAATTCTAGTCGAATCCATTACATTCACTTATCTTCTAATACCCATAGGAAAAGAAAAGGTATGAATCTATAACTTCTCTTCAAAGCTATCAGTAAATAGTAGAGGACACTGGGTTCCATAGCCTTAGTTGGAAACCTGTCTAGGGGAAGGAAATCTCTGAATTCAAACCAGCCTGGAGAGAGTTGGGCTTCGTCTGGTAACTGTGCCCAGAGAAACACCAAAACACCAAAACATCACGTCTACTGCTGCTGAATTACATGTGGTTTTCCTACGGCACTAATGAGTCACAGGAAATAAAAAACAAAAAACAAATTCTTCTTCTTCTATGTGCCTTGTCCTTTCAGGACGTAGGGGATCATGGCTTTCCACGCCTCCCTATCCCTGGTGGCTCTTAGGACGCTTTCTTCTGTAACATCTCGCAACCCCTGTTCTGTCATCCATCTGCTCAGGCCCTTCAAATACGTTATCCGCTGCTCTCCTCTGTCTCTTTTTCCCTCTATCAGGCCTGTTAGAATCAGGCTCTCCAAGCCTTGCTTATTCATTGCATGTCCCAGGAACTTCAGCTGTCTCTTCCTGTCTCTTCTCATCAGATCAATATTAATTTCCTTTTTGTTTCCATTCATTCCAACACTTCATCATTGCTCGTATGCTCGGTCCATGATATCCGCAACATCCTTCTGTAGAACGACATTTCAACTGCTTCAAGTTTTTCCTTCAT